>VXBL01005734.1:128533-268003 GCA_013400195.1 Aramus guarauna | reverse complement strand
CCCCCTTTTTTTTTTTTTTTTTATCTAACCCCCCTCAGGCATTTACTTTCAAAGTGTCTTTGCACTCACCTATGGTCTTACAAATCCTGTGTAGATCATTTGGCTGGCAAATGCTAATCTGGAAAAATATTAGCTTTCACCTCTTCCTTATAGCAGCCCAAAGTCCTTCCTGCTACCCTGTCCTTAACTCCACAACAAAATACCAGAAGAACTGGACTCATCATTCTTACTATCCCAAGACTATTGACTGGTAGTAACATCAAGTAATACCCAGTTACATGGCTATAACCTTGCTATTCTGTTCCCCCTTCTGTTTTGCTCACTCCAGTTTGTTGACTGGAGTGCACTGTGACATTGTATTCTTTTAAATTAGGCCTGCTGGGAGAATTTTAATTGGAGGAGTAAGCATATTATTTGTTATATTCCCAGACTGCAAAGAATAAGTGAGAGGATGATGCATGATACAATGGACACTGGTCAAAGGGTAAAGCAAGCTACCAAATCAAGACTAGGGAGAAGTATAAGAGTAGTTTTGGTTTACACAGCTCTACTTCTTGTCCTGCCATGCTGCTAGCATACTCCTTGATTGTGGGCTAGCCCAGCTCTTCCCACTGGGAGCTGGTGTTATTCACAGCCCTACTCACCAAGAAGTGGTAAAGAAGATTATTTCTCAGAGTGTATTATATGGATTAATTAATTCTGGTTTGCAGATGTTCATAGAATCATTTAGGTTGGAAGAGACATTTAATATCATTAAATTCAACCATAAACCTAACACTACAAAGTCCACCATGTTGCAGTTGTCAATGCATTACCTGGGATTTTTCTCTTGCATTAAGTAATAAGATTTTGGGGGTTTTATGCTGGCTTTCAGAAATAGCTTTTTTTTTTTTTAATGACTTGCTAATTGTGAGAGATTTCAATCCAGCCAGAAGCTTTGTTCAAACATTAACAGTTGTGTGTGAGGCTGTGCAAGTAGGCATCACAGTTTGCACCAACAGACCATAACTCCATTAGGAACATGACTTCAGAAGATTATAGCTTTGAAATGCAATGCATTAACCAAGGTCATTTCTGTAAACATCACCCTTGATTTAAGAACTGGCAGAAAATGTTCTTCCACCTTTATAGGCAGCAACTATTATTACACATTGTACGTTTAAAATCTTCTAAACAAATAAAAATCAAACTGTGTCTAAATTTTGTAACTTTACTGCCTTAGAATTACATAAAGCATGGTGATATTGGGTAACACTGCAATCCATCTTCCCTGTTTTTTTAAGTAATCAGAAATATATAGGAAATCTTACAAAATTTTTTCAGATATGTGCCAACATAGTGAAGAAATTATCTAGCTTTTCAGGAAGTCTGCTTTGTGTAGCAGTCTTTCAGACTCCTTTTGCCACTCTTAGTAACTTATTATATTCCCACTACTGTTATTTTTCTGTTTGTTTCCCCCAACCACAATTACAATTGCTGAAAACAAAACATCGTGTCAGAAACGCTGCAAACATCCCTCGTTCCAAGCTCCCTTCAAGACAGAAGGTAAAGAACTGCACACCTGGCAAAACATGCTGGAAATGGTCAGATTTAACTAGTGAAACTTCTTCCTGGAGGAACATTTTCATGGTGAAGGGCCTCCTTTTTAATTTGGTGGGACTACAGTGGAGAAGCTTTCCATGGCAGTATTTTCCTGGGGCTTCCTTTCCTCAAAGGAGGATCAATACAGAAGGGCTAATTCAATTTGAAAAACCAACAAACGAATCAATACAAAATCCAAATACTTAACTAGAGCAGCTCATAGAACATCAGTGCTGTCATAGTTTCACCTCAGTTGGCAGCTGAGCACCATGCAGCTGCTCGCTCACTCCTCCCTGTCGGGATGGGGGAAGAGAATTGAAAGAGTGAAAATGAAAAAAGTCATGGGTTGAGATAAAGACAGTTTAATAAGCAAAACAAAAGCGGCGTGCAAAAGCAAGGCAAAACAAGGAATTCATTCACCACTTCCCACGGGCAGGCAGGTGTTCAGCCATCTCCAGGAAAGCAGGGCTCCATCACACTTAACAGTTACTTGGGAAGACAAATGCCATCACTCCAAACGCCACCACCTTCCTCTTCCCCAAGCTCCTTATAAACTGAGCATGACATCATATGGTATGGGATATCCCTTTGGTCAGTTTGGGTCACTGGTCCCGGCTGTGTCCCCTCCCAACTTCTTGTGCACCCCCAGCCATCCCACTGGCAATGTAAGAAGCAGAAAAGGCCTTGACTCTGTGTAAGCACTGCTCAACAACAACAAACACACCTCTATGTAACAAAAACATCTTCATATTATCAACACTGTTTCCAGCACAAATCCAAAATTTAGCCCCATACTAGCTACTATGAAGAAAACTAACTCTCAGCTGAAACCAGGACAAGTACTCAAAGCTCTGTTACTTCATGATTCAGGTTTATCCCACACTGGACCTCATGAAGCGCACTGGAATTTCTAGTGTAGGCTTAGGTGTCTTCTGCAGTATCTAACACTGGATACACAAGGGCATTGTCAGAAGAACAACAGTTAAGAAACCAGTGCCTCAGGAAACACAGAGTAACACACAAGAATAACTCGCCAGTTGGTATTATTGGATGCGTACAACATAAGCATTCCCTAACCACTACGAGCCATCCAAAATTGCTTTGTTAAAAGAAAGTTTCATCAACCCTTACGTGCTTCTTTCCCCAACCCTATGAAAGCTCTGTCAGTTGTAGCAACTCATGAATTTTGCTGGAAGAGAAGCCGCAGGCTGTCTCTTTTGAGGCATTCTACCTGTAGCCTTAGAGCATCATCAAACACTATATCTCCAGGAGGAAAGAGCCCAGGTGTTGGGTAGCTCTAACCCAACACCTAGAGCACAAAAAGGGTCAAATCAAAACATTGCTGTTTCCTCAAGGAAAAAAGAGGGCACACAGCATGGTCCTGTTTCCCAGTCAACGCAATCAATTACCACGCTAAAGGACTCTCTTTCACTGCCTGTACATGGCACAATCTGGCACAAAACCACATACCCTCTCCCAACAGAAAGCTGCACCACAATGCTAGAATTGTAACCAACTCCCTCTACAACGTCATCTTCTGTTTTGCTGCAATGGAGTGATACAACTGATTTGACCTGGAAAGCGTCCTACTTATTTTGAAGGCAATGGAAAGGATTTCTGTAAAGCATGATGTTTTTTCTTCAGTCTAGTCTTGACTTTAAGTCATTAAAAATTACCTTGATCCAAAGCAGGAATTTTTCCAATGTTTTTCATTTCCTCCTTCAAAAGCCTGCTCTGTCCCTTCAGGCTTACTATACAGCCTCAGAGAGCCTTCTGTTTCCAGTAGGGTTCACACTGGCAGAGCACATGAAAAGCAGCCTTGATGGTGGGTGGCTTTCAGCTGTGAAGTGACACCAACCTCCGCCTTCCTCTGGCACTCACACCTGCTCCATATAATTCACATCATGCTCCTAAAAAGAGTTCAGAAAATCCTTTGATACAAGTTCATCAAGGTCTTATTCTGGCAGAGGGATACATATCCTTTACTCACAATGAACCTGCCAAGAGACCATTCTGCTTAACACAATGGGCTGCAGTTTTGCACCACTGGATTTCAGCTGAGAACCGAACAGGTGTACCAAATCAGGCACAGTGTACCCACCACATTAAACACAGACACCTCCCGAATAATGAACAGGTCATGGGAACCTTACAAAGCTCTCTATCTGTGTCTTACTGAATGCAATAGGTACATATCCACAACATGTTATTGCGTTTTGGCCAAAAAGAAACCCAAAACCAATAAAAAAACCACCCTAACCAAACCGCAGAAAGAAGAGAGATGGGCTATGGACTGATCCTTCTTCCATTAAAGTCAGTAGGAGTTTTGCTGTGTGCATCAAAACAAGTTGGCTCCTACTATCACACAGGGGTTTCCTTCCCCCCACATCAGCTGCTCAAAATATCAGTACAAGACAGCAGGTCAGTTTGGGCAGGGAGCAGAAAGAAGACAGACCAAAATGAGAAGAGAGAAAGAAGGTAATAAAACTCCCCAGGAGTCATTTCAGGTGTATCAACCTAACATCAATTTACAACTAACAACAAAGCAGGATGATAAGAGTCTGACCCATATGTTCTGTGAAAGTAAAATAAGCCAAGTACATAGATATTTAAAGATTCCTGAACTGTCAGGCTAAAACTGATGCCAGTAATAATTTGAAAAAGGATAAGATTTGTTCCTGAATAATACCTGGTGTAACACAGTAGATTTCTGTAGGTTTTCCAGGAAAGATAACTCAATGCTCCATAAGCAATCAATTAGGAATCATAACCATGATTGTCATCTTAGATTTGCATTATATAGACTCATAACTTTTTTCCTTTCCTTAAAGATGCTTTTCTCATTCTATTAGCAGATGTTGCTCACTGCATGATGACACCTACAAAGTGTACAATTAAGAACTGTTTCTAATTGTTTATATCTAAAAAGGCTCAAATTAAAACAAGCATCCCTTAACCTGGGAGTCCTTAGCTTTCAAGCTTCCACCATTTCTTTAATGAATAAACTGTGATTTCTTAGGAGCTGGGGGAGAGGCAGGAGGTACCCCCACTCTATTCCTTAAATGCTCATTGAATCTTTTTGCCATTTTTCTGCCCACCTTCTCATGCGCTCTCTCTATCTCTGCCCAACGCCTTTGCTCAGTGAATTTAAGCACTTTTCCACCAATTCTGGGTCCCGCTTTCCTTCTGATTTTCCCCAGCGGCATCCAACCTCAGATTTCAAGGATATTGCCAAATTTTCTCCTCGTGCGAACAAAATTCTCTTTTGCATCCTCTTTCTCCCCTGTCCTAGCAGTGTCTCAGCCCTTCTGGCTGGTGTTTTTCTAAATAAATGAATCTATTTCTAAAACCAAACCCGACGGTATGCTTCCCCTACCACAGAGAACATTTGTCCAAAAAGCGGATCTGGTGAAAGATAGCACCATTTCTCAATAGGCTTGGCCAAAGACAGTCAGCAGAACATAGAATAAGGGTTTGGAGTAGCCTTTGCAGTAACTGGTGCCAGTTATTAACCCTGCCTGTAATTACAGAAGTCAATAAGAAACAAGCTAATTGCGCCCAGGCAGTTTCCCGCTGATGTAAGGGAACATGCACAGATGGCTGAAATGAGCCCGTTCTCTTTGATGAACATTCAGTAATGGATTTGCTGCAACCTAAAGAAAAGCTTTATTTCAACACCTATTTTTAAAAAGCAGCAACCGGTTGTCCACACCCCGGTGATCTGCGCAACTGAGTTCATGACATAATATCATAATGTTTACTAAGAAAGTGGCAGATGGTAGTTATTGGTTTTCTTTGTAAAAAGGGCACATACGTATATCACATTTATACTCAGGGTATTCCTGTTGAAAACAACACTTCTTTAATTTAGTAGAGGATATTAAAGTTTATTTAAAAAACATATACTCCATGAGAAGAGCGGCAGATGGAGTTAACAAGCTCACCTGCTGTTTTACTTAAAAACACTCTCTAATAAGAGGTTGTGCGTTTTAAAAAGTGCATTCATGCCATAATTTGTAATCCTTTCCTGGGGAGAGGACATAAACACTCTGAGGAAGGTGGCATGGCTCTGAGGAGAGGGCACTTCTCCAAGGCAGAAGGGCCAGACTTGGAAAAAAGGAAAGGTTGGCTCTTTATAAAAACAGCTGCTGAATCTCAAAGGGAGAGAGAAATAAGGGCAGCCACATCGTGCAGGTTTATGCTCAGCTCCATCAAAACAACAGATACAGAGGAGGCATATCTCAGCCGCAAGGTGCCTGTGAAGGACAGAGATTTTGAGGGTGTGTTTGGGTATTCAAAAGGACAAACTCCTGAGAGGGAAGTAACTGTCTTAGTAAATCCATTGTGAAATTGCAGTGGGCTGAAATTACAGAACTTACCCTGTGCTTGTCCTGGCTCTTCAGGTTACAACCACCTGTCTGATGGACTGTATTTTCTTAGCAGGTCCAACTAGAAATTCAAAAGCCACCTTTCCAGGGGCCAAGATGTGGTCAAGATCAAAAAGAAGCAACTCCAGACTGCTGCTTCTGAACAGTGTTTTGTCACGTACCATGGGACATGTGACAGATTGTGTCATAAACATAAACCTTGGGTCTGCAGACCCCTTGTTCCCTGATGATGCAGATGGGCCTGCTCTCTGACAGTCACTGGTTCATCCCTTTCTTCCTTCAGCCTCAGTGGACAAAACTGTTTAAACGCTTTGAGGTTTTTTCCCTTTCTCCCAAACTGGATTCCCCCTTCCCTAGCCCACAGCAGCTGGGGGATGGAGGCAGTGTCCCCAGTGTGGTCTGGAGCAGGCTCAGCACGCTCGTCTTGGTGGCCAAGGCTTTCAGCAGCGGCTTTCCATGCCTGCTTTTCCACAGACAGGCAAGAACGGTGCAGGCTTGGGGTAATTATTTGTACTCCAGAGGCTGATGGTGCAATAGTGGTTAGACAAAATGATATTGAAAAAACAGTGGAAAAGCATATACTGTCTAATACCAATTTGAGAAAGCTTTGAAGAAGATACTGATAAAAAGTTGATTAATGTGACCCTTTAGGTGACAAGAAGTTAATGGAATATGTTTTTTACCTTGAGTATTTAAGATGGAATTACTATTCCAGCCTGGGCTACATATCACAACACAGGATCAGCTTTTCCTGCCATGAAATCAGTGAAAATAATTCACACAGCTAGATGCAGAGAAGATGGCAATGAGAAGACAATCCTTTTATTTTTCTTTAAATGACGCAGATGTAACAGAGAAGTATGACACTGTGTTTATGAAAACATCCCAGTCTGATGCTGCACCTGCTTATGGGCAGGCAGCAAGAGTATTTCCTTTCTGTTTTCAGCACTTGCTTTGCAGTGGAACACGCCTGTCTGCAAAATATTTTGCTCAGTTAAATATCATGGAGTTTGGCCTTTAGAATCCATGTGTTTACGTACATGTAATGGACTCAAACGTTGGATTTTAATCAATACAAGCTAATACAAGGATTCAACAAGCTTTGTTCTTTTCTGAACCGAACAATTCACTGAATGCTAGACTTATATAAATAAATTCATAAATAAACCTTAACATCCTCGGAATAAGAACTGGGGCCTACAATGAGTATTTAACCACCACACAGGCAGAGTGAGTCTTTCGTGTGTGTCTATACCTTCATAATTACACTAGTAATTACTTTTAGCCAGAAAGAGTTGTAACGAAGAGAGCTCCACTTCAGGATACTCTGTAGTTACCTGTTTAGGACATTCTCTGGGGAAGTGAGATACATGAATTCAGATGTCCCTGGGTGGTAAAGAGATATGAATGTTTTTATCTCCCCTTTCAAAAATGAGCGGATAAAAAGCAGCCACCACCATTTCATGCAGAACTCTGATATAATTGCTGAGGCCTGGAGTTAGGTTTTCAGGTCCCCTAGGACAGCAAAGAGGTTTTGGGGATCCGTATCTAGACAGAAGCATCTCGAACGGACATCAGGTTTCTGAATCCTTTTGGAAAAGAGCTCTTTGCCTATCACCTTCATCACACCTGTTTCCCCCAGGTAAGGCAGATGCTGCTAAAGTAGGGCCCGAATAAAACTCGAACCATTTTAATCTCTTTGACTTGATTTTTAGAAAGCAAAGATGGAGAGAACTTGTACTGCTTTCATTAAACAGTTTCTTTTTTAAAAACAGTTCTGCATTCAGCAGCATCCTGTGCTCCATTTAGTGAATTATCTTCCAATTTTGCAGATTAGCAATTGCTTCGATTGCCAAAAAAATGCACTTTAATGGATGGCTCCGAGGCAAAGGCTGTGCTGTGCCCACCTGGGTTGCTAGTGAGCAGCAAGAGGGTGTCAAGTGCACGACAGGAGCTCTGCCTTTGCTGGCAGAAATTTAATCCCAGCAGGCAAGACTCTGCATGCTGAGCTACTCTGACACTGAAAAATAAATAAATAAAAATACAAGCACTTTTAATGTTACTTCGAAGGAAAAAAGTAACAGTTGGAGTTGACAGGGAACAGACTGGCTGCCAGACACTGCAGCAGCGTCGAAGGAGAAGAAAACCAGAAATCGGAAAAACCCCCAGCCTGTATCTGACCTGGCCAATGACAACTGCTCATCAGACATCAAAGCGGGACAGGTGCTTACTCACTCTCTTTGCCACTGACTCAGGGACCAGGTCACTGCCACGTCTCCGTGAGGCTTTGGTGGCTTATCACAAGGGATAAGGGATCACAAGCACGAGAGGACCACGGCGTCTGCCTCCAGGGACCGCGAATGAATGTGCCACCTCCGCTGCAGCACTTGCCCCTCCTGTCCCGCTGTGTCAGCGTGCAGTTACTCATCCCCTCTTATTTCCAGAACAAAGACCACTGTCTCGAGAGCTCGGCCCATCCCTGGCGGGTGTTACCTTGGTGTTGCTGATGAAGGAGACCTGGGAGAAGAGGACAGGGGTGGAAGTGGGGCTTAAGAACTTGAAAGTAATTTGAAAAAACCAAACCAAAACAAAACAAAAGACTTGCTCCATCTGAGTTCAGCTGCAATATTTGTCAATTTACATAAATGGAGACAATAAAATTGAAATAATTTACTTACAAGTATAGTGTAGTCATTCACTATTATAAAAATACAGCATTTTAGACATCACTGTATAAAAATAGCCCATGACATCAGCTCTGTTTTTCATCAGCTCTAGAAAAAGCTGTGGGCTACAAGAGATATGTGTGGGTTTTGAGATTTTTTTTAAGTTGCGTATCAAGGACTGTTTGGAATAAAATTGGTACTAAGTCTGGCTCAGCCATTCAAGGAACAAAATTTACTACAGGGGAAGGGAGAAAGCAAAAGGAGGTCATTTCTCTCACACCACCATGCTTCAGACACTTTTCCTGTGTTGCCAAACAGAGAGAGAAGCAGCAGCTCCCTCTGGAAGAGCCAATTCATATTTTCTCTCAGCTGACCTTTAAGGGAGCCCAGAAAGACTAAACAAGGCTGAAAGAATTCAGACTCAGAGGCTAAACAGAGAAAACTTTCCAAAGAGCCCCAAGGGCCACACTCTACCAGCAGCCCCACTGGCAGCAGTGCTTGCTGCAAATATCCCACTCCAGCTCTTCTATCTCCTCCTCCTCCTCCTCACCTTCTCCTCTCCCACAGAAACCGTGTGGGGGTATTTTCTGGCGTGTTCCTGAGCTTTAAGAGATTCAGATTTTCAAGACTTTATCTACAGTTGCAGTAACTAGAGACTCGGACAAAAAATTCTGAAGCCATGAAATAACCAAACTGAATAAAACTTTAAGCTATGCTTTCTGGGGGAAAAAAGAAAAAGTACCAATTCATTACATTACATCATTCATAATGCAATTAATAACACACAGCACCAGCCTGTTTCATTAGTGAGAAAACAACAACAATAATAAGACAACTTATTGAATCGCTCTCTCCCATTAAGGGACAGCTGAAGACATCAGTCTGAGTATCAGTTGAGCTCACAGTGTGTCCATGTACAAGGTTTTTATTCAATTTATGAGAAAGCATGAGGAGGCTGTAGCTGTGGCTTTGTCCCCTGCAGAGGGTTTCAAAATAACGAGGCACTTTTTCCAGAATACAGAATAGGAATATTCTTAAAATGGGAGCTATGAGAGAAAGGAAAGTTACTAAAGGAAAAAGCTGTCGTAGTTTGCAGATTATTTTGTCAAGGACGTAACTATGAACAAAATGTGCTCAGCACACTTCTACCACAGTTACCTTTTGCACCTAGTGCTTAGCTCATGATTTTACGTGCCAAACACCCTGTCTGCACTGAGAGTACTTCTGCATAGACACTAGATAACAACTCCTCTTTGTCCTCCGCTGTTATCAAGCCTCTGACCTGCCAGAACTGCTGCCTGCTCAGCCAGCCGTTGAGTCACACACCCACAGATTCCAGAAAAGTGGAGCTGCCCCTCACCCATCANCCCACCCTCCCCACCATGGCTAGCTGCAGGTTGCGCTCAAGGCTGGGTTTTTTTCTTCCGTCTACCTTATCTTAATTGCCACACACTAGTGTAAGACCTGATGGCGCGTGACTCAGTTTCACAGAGGATACGTGATGTCAAGCATAGCAAACAGCCTCAGACCAGCCCATTTAGTAAACTAGGCAGCCAATACCTACAGGTAAGGGGAGACCTTAAAGAGGTCAGCAATTCCCCTTGAATGAATCACAAACACTAAAACCTGTCCAAATTTAGGAAGTAATAGTTTCCAAGCTGAAGTAGCGTGAAACATTCAAAGTTTGTAAAGGCAACTCACCCCCAGCACTTTTTCATGGCTAGATCTCAAAGCACTTTGCCAGAGAGGTTGATATCACTGCACTCCTTTTTTAAGGGAGGTGAGAGAGGCTGGCCTGAAGAAGGTCAGCCTGTGAGCCAGAAGTACGGCCAAGAGCAGAACAAAGGTGGTCTTTGTCACCCGTCAGTAGCCTTCCAGTCTAAAAATCCAGATACTCTCCTTTGTTGGGGTGGGAAGGAGGTTGTTTGAACTTCAGATTTGTGCTTTGAATTTAATATGCTTTGAACTTAATTGATTCAATTATTCAAATTTAAAAGTTTTTTCCCTTATCAAATATGTATTTAAAAAAAAAAAACCCCAAAAACCAACTTCATATGGGAATCTGTTTGTTTAAACGAAAACCAATCACACCTGCTGTAATTAGTCCTTAGGTCCATTAGGCAGGTAGCCAAAGTTAATGTTTAAATGACCCCATCCTCCCTTTTATCAGTATTATGAAAACAGACCATAAAGAACTTCGTATGATCCTACTGCTGTATGCCACAACAGAATTGTCATAGGACGCAGAGACCTTGCAGAGGCCGGAGGAGACACTGGAAGAGTCCGCCTGTTACCATTCCCCAGCGAAGGCTGGTTTGCGACCTTACAGGGCGACCGAAGTACAACAACCTACAGCAGAGCTATGGGGGAGAAGGCAGGAGCAGGGACAGGGCAAATTATCAGATCCTCGGCTGCAAAGAATACCCTATGCAGTGCATCATAACGGTGACTCCTCTTCTCCCACCCAGACCTCTTCTCTGAGGCAGACTCCTCCAAGATGACTGTCACCAAGGAAAATGGAAAGAAGTGCAATCAGGCAAAATGTTTGAGAGGTGAAGGATAGAGGTGAAGGATGGGTCTACTATATTTGTCCTCCTTGGCTGCTAAGAGCAGGAACAGAATAATTAAAGTAACTCCATGACATCTGCTGGCAAAATTTTTAACAGTGACTGCTTTGTTTCGCTAAGTACCTATTACCGAAGCTCATGGTGGTGATGGTGGATGGCACTATGTGATCAAGATACTCCATTTCTCCATATTCCTTTTAAATAAGTCTATCCCTGGAGCACCATCAGTACTGCAACAGGTGCTACTTCGGTGATGCTCGAAGTTGCCTATTTTAGTTTATTGTTTCCACCTCTTCCAGTCCAGATTCTTACCACATTAGACAAATTGTCCATCAAGCATTGCTTATACAAATGGAAGAAGCCCACTGTCCTGCCTCCAGTACAGCTTCTGACTTGGGCCATCAGCCTTATGAATGGTTTGAGTTTCCTGAGAAGGAGTATCAACAACATCTAGTGCAGCATTAAGTTCATTATGTGATTCCATTACAAAAAGTAAGAGAAACAGGGTGGGTTTTAAATGGAAAATTGAAGTTCATGACTCCCTCCGAATAAAAGCCATCAAAAAGAGTGAATGAAACTTGCTTTTCTAAGCCATGTAGGTGTGAACAGCACTGCAGCTTGCTTACAGCGTGAAAATATGCTCTTCTGCAACATCAAGTCCATCTTCCTCAGAAGCAAGAAAGGAGAGGAAGGGTCTTGTGGACTCTGTATGTTTTGTGCATCCAGAACTAGCCAAGAACTGCCTGAAAAATAACAAGTAAAATCCTTCCAATCCAACTACCAACCCAGCTTCAATGGGGTGAGCATATTTATCCAGTATATGAATGAGTGGTCTTTTATACACAGTTTAATATATAAAAGTAGGAGAGGCACAGGTTTTATACAGCGACAGTCACATTTCTCATCTTAGAAAGGCTGGCTGTTCTGCCAGGGAAAGTTGTCAGCATCAGGAAAAAAAGAGAACACTTCCTCCTCTAAAATATAAGCGCCAGCCTGGCAACAAACAACTGTGATGGTTTTTTCCCCCATGGCCATTATTAGTTGTCTCAGCAGTATTTATCTAACATCTGTCTGCTTACGATCAGAGGTTTATAATATATTGTAACACACCAGTATAAGCAGATGCAAGTCTCAGACTCTAGCCAAGGAGTCTGCCGTTCAAGGACTTCACCTTCATCTATTGCTTTTATTGACGGTTGTGATGAACTACACCAGCCAGAAGCTGAAACTTTAACCTTCCACTAGGAATGGAAAACCACCAACATCCTTATGCTAGTAATTATCAGCTTTTAGGGTAAGAGCATACCTAAAGGATGGAAAACAGCATGGGGAAGAGCCACCACTGCTTTTTTTCTAATGCTTTCGCTCTGCTCTCCAAACACCGTAAGAGAGCGAGTCTGAGCTTACAGACTCAGTTGCCCTGTGCCTGGCTCCCTTTCAGCTGGAGAGGCACACAAATATAGCAGCTGGAGATATCAGAAGACTATGGACAAAGAAAAGAGGTTAACTAGGGAATATTTAAACTCCTTTTCTACACAGCTTGAAGCAATCCTTTGCTGAGGGCCTGAAACCAGGGACTGCAGAACTTCTAAGGGCTCCTTTTGTACAACTCCCAGCCCAGAATATTTATTCTGTTTTTGTCACAGGACCCAGGATGGAGAGGATTTTGCTGCCTGATTGACAAGGAACTGTATCACTCCACTAATTTCCAAAGGTTCTGCTGTGAATGGGACAAATTCTTCCTTTAGGCTATGCCAGGGCAGTGTTATTCCCAAGATCCCAGCAGATAGCATACAAAGCTGCCTCCCCGCTGGCTGCTTTGCTTTGCTGCTCTCTGTGCTAATTCCCCACAACTGCAAGGGCTGCCAGCCTGTGCAAAAACCATGTCTCTTTTCAGTGCCTAGTAGAGGGGCTCTTTGAAAATCATGGGCATAATCACTATTTGATTGTTTAGAAAAGGTATCATAAATGTTTCCCTGAAAAGAATATGGAAGTTCCTTATTACTCTCTGATAAATACCTGTCAACCATTAAAAATTGTGTTTTGCAACAACCCAGGGCAAGGAAGGAACATTTCCCTGTCTTTAAGGGCTCAGAAGGGTAGGCATGCCCAACCCAATGCAACACAGAGCAAATGCTAAGTCTTGCCCCTGTTGGAGGGTCTAATGATACGTGCATTTCTGACGAGGCTCCCTTTGCCTCTCCACAAGCTCGGGCTGTTACAGATGAGGTTAATGCAAGACAAGGGTGCACGGCGATGTAGCTTTGAGGTGTTTATGAAGTCCCCAGCCCCACTCAGGAAATTGCCTTAAAAATCTAGAGGCAAGCTACAGGAGACCAGCGTTTCATGCAGCACCCAAGGACATACCAAGGAGCTTGGCCTGCTCTAGTTCTCCGTCATTTTGCAAAGAAAATGGGATCTCTCTGTTTTTTCAAGCCTCACATCTCCTCGGGCCCCAGTTCCCCTCTGTGAGTGTTGACTCAGGAGAGCAGCAAGGCAGGTAGGGTTCAGCCAGTCTCCCCCAGGCTGCGAGGAAAGTGGGCAACGCATGGTTTTAAACCTACGTCAGAGCTTTTGACCACAAAAGTCCTCCAAACCTCTGTCCAAAACAAAACCAGCCAACAAGAAAATAGCCTTGAGCACATTAAAGCGAGTTAAAAAGGATAATATTTATGCTAGTGTCAAGCTGTTATGAAATCAAAAGTGGAGAGCAGCAACTCGCTGTGAGCAAAGCAAATGAATTGGCTCTTGGGGGTTTGTCCCATGTGCAGAATCAGAAGAACTGGTTTCCTTTTCTACGCTGTTGTGAACAAGTTAGAATCTAAAAAAAGAATAACTTTAGCAGTTATTAGAAATCTTGTCTCTTCATCTCTCTGTGAAAGGGCTGATAAGAAACACTGTGTGTGAAGTTTGCTGTTGGTGCTTTTCTACAAGTCATTTAGTAAGGACAATGACAGCAGGAGGAAGTCAGAATCCAGTCGACTTTGTGTAGACTCGGCTTAATAATTGCTACGATTTCATGCAATGCAGTCCACAAACTTATTCTCTCACCGAGTTTGTAGATCGTCTGTAAACAGCTGAAAAAATAATAAATCGGAGTGAGTTCTTTATTCAGAATGATTTCCCTAACAATTTCTAACAGGAATCCTTGAGCTGTGTATGCTTTGTAATCGCATTGCCATGAATAGCCAGTACCAACTGCATCCCCTGCTGCTGGGGCTGAAACGGCTCCCACCGCTGTGTCCGACGTTGCTTCTCTGCTGTGGGACAGGAGCAGCAGTGACAGCAGACCATAGGGCAGGAGTAGCAGAGGTTCATAACATCAGAATATAAAATACACCTGAATCTGAAGTCCCTCTTACCCTTTCCATTTTGGGGAGAAAAAAAATGCACCCATTGTATCGATAAATCTGAATCCTATAAAATAACTGGCGGTGTCAGCATTTGAAGGCATTTCATGGCATGCCGAAAGGCAAATCTAGGCTAATAGGCCATTATTCAGCTTACAAAGCTGAGGACTTAAAAGTTAACAAATGCCAATAGGAAGATTGCCTTTGCAATTTGAGGTAGCTCCTCTAATGTGTGCAGGCAAACCCCCACATCAATACGAGACTGCTTGTAACTCAAGTTCTCTGAGACTCATTGGAGATACAGGAGATCTCGCGTGTTGGCTCTATCCTTCAACATAGGAGGCCAGCAGTGGGAACCGCGCTTTGCTATCTGCTGGGGAAGGGATGAAGCAAGTCCTAGCCCAGACAAAGCTTACAGGTAGAAGAAATATTTTCATTAGCCCAATTAGTATAATTAGAAAAAGGAGAAAACCTCCAAGCAGACAAGTCCTTTATGGGTCAGAAACAGAAAGAGCAAATTCCAAATAAAGTTGCATGCATTTGCTCTGCAAAAAAACCCAGCCAAACAAAAAAAAAACCCCATCTCCAACCCTGGGATCTGTGCTCCACAGGGGCAACGACTTCTCCTCAGCAGCTGATGCAAGTCTCTGCAGATGGTCGCTTGCCTGCCGCAGGGACAGACCTCGCTGAGATCTGCTTCCCTCCCTACAAGTCTTGGGGAAGCCCTCGCCCCGCAGCGATCATGGACTGCGGCTGCAGAGGTAGCGAGAGCGAAACCAGGCTCCCCAGCTGCTCCGGGTGGGAGGGCGCTTGTAGTGTGAGCCACAGGAGGATGGGAGCAGCACAAGGCAGGAACTAATCCCTCCACACCGGTGAGGAGTCAGGGCACCTCTACAACCCAGCCCAAAAGTGGGAAATCCCACAAGGAAGGTTCTTTCCACCCGGAGCTGGGTCCCGAGCTCCCTCCCCACCTAAACCACCCGCAGCCAGCCTGAGGCATCGCTGTGCTCCGGCTGCCCACCGGCATTTTGGCACTTGCTCTCTCGCAGATCTGTCTTCCGAGAAAAGCTGCTCTTCTTGTGTGTTCGCTCATGATGATGGCCCGAAGGTCTAAGACTTGCCACTGCTGTATTAAGAAAAAAAAACAGGTGGAATGGATAAATAAAAGCATTACCGAAGCGGCAGGTCAGGCGCATCAGATCGTGAGCCGGACCTGTGAGCAGTTTGGGCTGCCTTTCTCATTTGGGAAAGCTGGTACCAAAAGCTTCAGACTGCAGGTGAGTTACCAGGGATTTACTGGAGGGCAAGTGGGGGTACTGGCTGGCCTGTCTGCCTCGCTGACTTTTTCCACTGAAGTTGCAGTATCCAAGTAGTAATTCCTTTCGCTTTATCTCTTCCTCTAAACTTCTTCTAAGTATGCATGCTGCAAGTCACCTCAGGTTAGCTTTGTCAGAATAACAACCCATCATTCCACATACCCAGGTTTTGGCTTTTTCCAGTTCCCCTGAATGCTGAAAGCTGTTAAGCTGACATGTTTTCCTCCATGTGATTCTCCTGGTATGGCTTTGCGGCAACCTGATGTCATACCTAACCACAAAAGACCATGATCTAATATAGCATAACTATTAAAAAATATAGTGTCTGACACATTGGTTTCCTAACCTCACAGGGAAAATATTTATGCCATAAAACTTCTTTACTTTTAAAAAAGAAGGGCCCTGAAAGATGGTATTTAACATACCATATGGTATGTATGGGGAGTAGGAATATTAAATGTGTGAGTTTGCTGCTTTTTTTCTTTTCTTTTCTTTTGAGAAAACAGAAGTACTTGATACTTCTGTAGAATATGGAAAATATTCCAGAGACATGAGAGGATGTTTTTAATGTCTTTTATACCGCCCTGGCAGTTTACCATTGCTGGAGTGGTATAAAGCAGCCTCTGGGTGAGAATTTGATATAGGCAGCATGGAATTGCAATTCAAAAAGACAATCATTTGCAGGCTTGAACTGCAGAAAAAACTGACAGGAAAGGACACACGAAAATGCAATTCATCCGCGGCAAAACGCTGTTGGTGAGGGAAAGGTGGCAGAAGGCATTTCCAGGACGTTGCATACAGGCAGGAGATTATAAAGGGACAAAAGTATAAAAAAAGACCAACCCTTCAAGACACAGACCTCAGCATCACTGCTAATCCCTGTTTTGTTTCCAGTAACTGACGTTCTGCACCATTTTACAAACATGCCATTTGTGTTTAGAGCTAAATGGGTTTATCTTGAAATGCAGCCCTTTTCCTGAGGGCTTGTGGCCTGTAAAGCTTTCTGCCTGGTTTTTTAATGTTTTTATTTTTCCCTTTGCCTGGCAATGCCTGTGTTCCCCTGTATAACTAAGGTGGAAGCTGGCGGCCCCCCAGAGGCACGGGAAGGGCTGGAATTTCCCAGGTCCCGCTCAGGAATCCAGTCTTCTGCGAGGCATGAGGCACTACCTCCGAGCAGGAAAGATGCTTACTGCTGCTTTCTGTTCTCCAAGACGAGTTTAATAATGCCGCTGCCTAAACTACTTCATGCCCTGCAATCACTGCTACCCCTGGTGACCTTTAGTGCATGTCTTTCCACCCCCCTCTCCCCGCAATGAGGCAAGGAAAGGGTGCTGTTCATGTCTCCCCTCGCTGACATCTCCGAGGCTTCGCCAGCATGGCATCTCAGTGACCCCAAACACGGAGGTGAAGGCTTGGGGGGCACCAGGGGAGTTTCTGGTTGCAGCTCAAGCTTGGCCGAAGCCTCGCGGGGTACAGGCATTAGAAGCGACTCCTCACCCCGGTCCGACCCAAGGCTGCACACCCGGGCTGAAGCAAAGAAGGGAGGGGGGGGCACCGGGCGCTGCCTCAAATCCGGCAGGCAGAGCCCGGGGCTGCAAAAGCTGGGAAATCAGTCTAAAAATAGGTGTTTCAGTACAAGTTTGTTTTTCAGCTCTGTTTTGCTGCCGTACAGCGCAGCACGCTAGAAATACGGGCAAGTGGTTTTTTGCTACCAAGATCCGCCTTTTCATTTTAAAAGAATGTCCCCATCAACCACATCCCCATGCAAGGAAAAAGCAGCAACTTACTGGTAAAGCTGTTAAGCGGGAAGGCAGAATTACACACTCCGTTAAACCTTACTGCCATTTAAGCGAGGCTTCGATGGTCTCAAAACTGCGGGTGGAGTGGGGCAAAGCCAGCGCGCAGCCCACCTGCCCCTCTTTGGGCTGCTACAAGGCAGGAGCCTTGCGATGCTGCCAGGCAGAGCCTCTTCGCTCCCTGGCGTGTTGTGGTTGTCTGGGTCTGCGTGTTTACCTAAATCAGAGAAAACGTGGGATGAAATAGCTCTTCACGAAGGCACGACGTGCTGCAGCTGGGCTCTTGCCTGCCAATTTGTTGTATAGTCTAGCATAAGCAACGTTTTGCATTTATTATTGTTTGGCTGAAGGAGAAATGTCCCCCTGACAAACCGGAATGCACGGAGAGCATTACAGAAAAAGGTGAAAAGAAAAGTCTCTCTTCCCTCCCAGGGAAAATGTACCGCATGCAGCTTGGTATGTCAGCCAAGGGAAGAGATACACTCATAAGGTGATACCAAAACATAAAGATTCAGGAGCACAGGGCAGTTACTGTTGGGTATTTGGATAAATAAATTTATTGATTATTATTTAAGTGTGACTCTGCAGATAAGAAAAGGGCAGGATAGTTTTTATTCTGATTTTGCAGACAAATATATAATTTTATAATGGAACAAGCTCAAATTCCAGAACGTGGGGAAACAAAAAACAAAAGGAAAATTTTGCAAGGTACAAATTCTGGACACAGGATGACATTTCAGAACACAGCTTCAAGTACTGTTAAAAACAAAACCAAATGCTGAACTCTTTAACCCAGCCCCAGCATCCCGCTGATTCAAGAAACCCCTCCATTCAAAGAATGCAAACTCTGCTGTGACAGGAGCTGAGAGCTCTCTTTTATGGAAAGCAGGAAACTTTTTTAAAGGGACGGTTTATGACCTGGCTAGAGAGCTGGAAATAATTAAGTGTTCTTGCCAAAGGTCAAAGTCATAGGGTTAAATTCCTAGGAACTCAAAACCACCCTCGGTGACTGCACCAAGACTGATTATTTGGCCCTTTTCTGCCCACAGTGGGAAGGCAGCGAGCAGCCTGGGACAGGAGTGAGCCATGCCTCAGACATCTGCCCTTTCCAAATCCAAGACTGACATTTTGAGACTCATCACACGCTCTTGGTCTAAAAAAGTGTAGCTGGGGTTAAAAAAAAAAAAAAATAAATCTGGAAATAAGAATCACAGCCAAATGACCTATTTATAGCAACACCAAATATGAACTAAAAGCCAAATGACAAACTGAGATCCTGATTCATATTCTACTTCTGATGTAACCCCGCTGAATTCAATGGGGCATTCGGCTCTGCAGCAGGAATCTGTCTCCAGATGAAAATGGCAGCCCTGGTCCGGCCCTTGGGGAGGTGTCGTGCTCTGCTGTGTACATGAAAGCTGCAAAACAGCCTATGCCTGTAAGGATTTCGGTGCTTAAATTTGAAGTTATGCATGGTGTTATTACTGAGCAGTGCTCAAAAACATAATGAGGGGGAAGGGGGAATTCACTCGTCGGGTGATTTTTTACCAAATGACGACGACAGCCTCTCAGAGAAGCAATAGACTGTTTCCCTTTGTGAAACTTAGCTTAAACATGGTGCAATAACGAGTAAATATGAGCTATAAGCACTTCCTGGTGAGACATATGGAGTGCGGCTCCATTCGATGTACTCAGCAGCCCGAAAGCAGAAAAGCAGGCGGGGGGCAGAGCTGGGAAGGTCCAACACCTCCTCCACATGCTATGCGCTGGGGAGACGGGCACTGCGTTACTGCCCCGAGCGTTGCTTTCCCCGCTGCCTTTCGTTCAAAGTCTTTTGCCCTGGCCCCTCCAAAAACTATTTGACTCTTGCTAATGTCCTTTTGGGGAAAATGAGCATCTTTATAAGGCAAAGAATCCCCCAAAACCTCTTGGAGATTGTTTCTCAGCTCTAATTTCCTATGGGGTCAAATTGTTTGTTATAGGCCAAGCAGATTTGCCTGCTGCACCAGGAAAGCACACTTGTAGTTTTACCCTGGTGTTTTAAGCTCAAAAACATCTTTATTTATGCTTGTGCAAGGAATCAGGTCATTCTCTGTTTGTCTGAGTCCCTTGCCTGATTCAAAACGAACTATCTGGTATCAAATTACTCCATAAAATAAAGTAAAAAGTCTCAGGTTGGATCTGAAATCCAAACTCGGTGGACATCTTGCTTCACAATGGGATGAACTGAGGCCAAAGTACAACTACTGATGAGATTTTGGAAAAGTTCGGGTCCCGGCACAGTGGAATGGGTCAATCTCTACTGCAGATGACCCTTCTGTCTCTGCCTCTTCTCAAGCTCTTGTTCTGCCAGTCCACGAGCAATCCTGCCCCATCAATTCATCCTTGTTCATCCCCCTCCTTCCTCTTCGTTCAAATTTCTAAACCTGAAGAGCAGCTGAGACTGTGCAGTGACCTCTGCACTGACTGCTCTGTTTTTTGTGAATCTAAATTGATTTTCCTTGCATGGGCACATCCAGGATCTACCCTTTGACCTTCAGCCTGAGGTTGTGTATTAGGAGTAAGAGAGAATGTGAAAGCAGCATTTGACTGTCACAAGAAATGGCAAGAAATATGAGCCACCCTCTACTAGAAAACAGTCTGTTTCTGTCCAGTGCCTGGAAATATGGGAATTACCAGACTTGCTTAGACACAAGGGTCAATATCCTGTTTCTGATGCTAGCCAGCAGCAGATGCTTCAGAGAAAGGTCTGAGGAGCCTGTAGCTGGCAGATACATGATAATCCCATTCTTATCTCCCTGCTTCGGAGAACGGTATAGCCAGCACGCACACAAATGCAGGCATATATGTACACACTGGAAACCACCTGCCTTGGAGAGCTGTCTTCCTGGAAATATTGCAGTATTCTGTGTCACGTCAAGTATTGTTAAATACCCGTTGCAATAGTGTGCAACTGACCCCAAGGACTTGGCTCTGTTAAGGAAAGGAATGAATAAGACAAGGGATGCTGATGGTTCAGCAACTGTATTTAGCATTTGAGTTTCTACAATCAGTGTGCATTTTCAACTGAAAATGGCCTATAAAAACAACCCTGTTCACCAGCCCAGAGCCAGCAGTCCAGGCAGGAGCTAAAATATCATTGTTTTGACGGAAGAACAAGGTTGTTGGAGGAAATCGCCAATCCTTCACCCATATTCCTTGGCATATTCTTGATCATGATTTAGTGTCCCTTTTCTACCCCTCCAGGGTCAACTGTTGGGTTTCCTCATTTCTTTAGGCAAGTAGTCAATGATCTTCAAGTATTTCTTTCAAGCTCAGCTTGCACTAATGCTCCTCCCAGCACCTACCTACTGGAAGGAAGATGAGGTGGGACTGGGTTGAGCTTGGATATGTTTCTACACTGCCCTGAACAGATCACCCTTTCTACCTATGATTTAATAACTTTTTTCATAACAACACTGATCCACAGGGAAAAAGGGGCTTTCTTTGTGTAAAGCTGCAGCTGGGGATTTGACGTGAGGTTTGTCAGGGATTCTGGAAAGCTACTGGAAAGGCCACTGTGGATTTCCTGGCCCAATTTCTTTCTGTGTTTTGAGTTTATCTGCTGTTACGTAAATCAGATGATTATGAAAACATTAGACTGTTCAGTACCCGCAGCTCAAATGAGAGGGGGAGGAGGAGGAGGTTGTGTTGACCTGTTAGAGAATTTTGTTATTGATACAGTTCGGGGAAACAAAGATCTCAGCACTCCTTGCTTGTTTAATTAGTGTCTGTTTCTAAGCCTCAGATGTCCCACAGAACTCTTTCTGTACAAGTAATTAAAATGCATAAAACTGTAGAGAGCTAAAAGATGATAATCCACATTATCTGATACTACTGCTATTTGATAGCTCTTCAAACAAAGTACAAAGCATCCTTGATCTTCCTAATGCTCTTTACTCAGAAAGAGGCCCAACACAAAGGGACGTATAAGTCTGCCTTCTAAAATCAGTGGGCATAAAAAATAGGATTGCAGTTTCTTGGCAAAAAAAGTGTTTCCTTGGTATTAATGGAGTAAGCTATTTATAGTTTTGTTCTGAAGTCTTTGTGAGGGGCCTCTCTGAAACAGTTCAAAACACAGAAAGTCCTCTTCCCTAATCTGGAGAATATTGTACTCCCTCTCTGTTGCACCGTGTGTTATTGAACAGTGAAAGAATAATCTCACAGGCAGCTTTTTCTGGAAAGGTTCCTTAAATAAAAGCTTCCCCCTGCCCTCCTCCATCCTTTACAGACACACTTCCATCTGGGGGTGACTAGCTCCTCTGAAAGCAAAGGACAGCCCCACAGGGAGAGCCAGGGCTGAGCTCCAGGGTTAACTCTCTCCTAGGACCACTGGGTGCGAGTCCTCAGTCCTCAGCAGGCAAACTCGTCCTCTCGTTCTCTCCCTCCTCCTCTCCATCCTTTCTGCAAGCCCAGGTGATCAGCAGAGCTGCTTTTTTCAGGCAGGGCATCCTTTAGGAGAAACAGTGCATTCAGATACTGCTAGTCCTGTATATGAAACCACGTGGCCATGTGATGCAAAAGCTGATCCGATATAAATTCATTCTGCTGGCTCAAGCTGGTTAAAAAGTGTTGATTGTTAATCTTGCATTGGCACAATTCATGCTGGAGCAGACCTTGCCATCAGTACAAAGCCACCATAAGACCACGAAATCAGGATAAACCCTGTATTGCAACTTCTGGCTCACTTAGCAAGGCCTGGCCCACCCATCGCATCCACATGTCACCGTGTGTCCCTCCCTGGTGGGGATCAAGCACGTACTGATGAGTGACGGCTCCACATAGTCTTGCAACAGCAAGCCATGGTGTTGGGCAGTCCAGGGCCTCAGCAGGTTTAGCTGTGCTGCCCATCACTGCACGCTGCACCTCTGCACAGTGGTTACGGGAGGGGAAAGCGTGATGCCCGGTCATCAGATGCTTTCTGGTCCACCAAGCACAAAACTCTTTCTCACACCAAACCACAGCTTGGTGTTTCAGCCAACTGCCCCCCGTCAGGTGGAGACAGATGCCCGAGACACCTGTAAATGGCATCCTGAGGACACTCACCACTTGAAGGTTTAACTCCCGACTGCACCCCAGGGTGTACCAAGAGCCTGATGTACATCACCCCGCAATTACAAACCTCAGCTTACCACCAAGAAACCTCTCCTTATGTCTCAGTCCATCGTGCGTTCCCGGGGGCACAGTCTGGCACCGGTCCCTCACCACTCCTCTGCTAGAAAAGCCAAACCTCACCAGCTCAGAGACTGTTTCCTGTGCAGCCCCACGAAGCCGTTTGGTAGCGGCTGCCCTATAACCGATCCCACCGAGCTCAGCAGGGCAGGTCTGGGCTTTCCAAAGAGCAACTTCAGGATGTAACAGGAGAAATTAGAGGGCCCCACAGGCTCAGAGCCAGCTCAGCACTGGCTCCGAGGATGCTGTTCCATGTGGTCGATCCCTGTAGCTATTAAGGAATAAATCGCTCTATAGAGTCGTGCTGCTGTCAAGCGGAGCCTCAGGAACATGACGGTCATCAGAGAGCTGTTTGAGTCCTGGTAGCTACTTACTTGCTGTTAGAAATGCTGCTGAGGTTATAAAAGCTTACGAGGGAAACATATCCCCCCCATAAGACCTGCCGCCGTGGCTGAGGCTGCGTTAGGTACCTGGTCCTCTTGCTGTGCACCCCGTCCCCTGCTCTTTGAGCTGAAACAAAATCTTCTTCCACCGTGAATGGTTTCCTATGGAAAAAATCAGGGTTTTGGTTAAATGAAATTATCCATCACATACATCTAATAGAGAGTAAAATGTTACCACTTGGGCAAAAAAACCCCAAACCAATTGCTCCCAAACTCAAAAAAGTTCAGTCAAAATATTGCAGGTTTTGATCTGCTGCCCAACTTAGTGTTTTTTTTGCAAAAAGTTAAAAAAAGAAGTAGAGTCTGTTCCAGAGGGACCCTCTACCTTCCCATTTTCTTGTCAAATGGTCAGGATCATACCATAGGTTTATTGTTAACAGGGAAACAGAAAAGTTACATAGACTGTTCAAAATCAGCCTTTTTTCTGCTTGCACATTCCTGATAAATTATACTTTGAAGGAAAGGAAGATATACAATTGTGTAATTGTTTGGGGGGTTTTTTACCTGGAAAAAAGAATAGAGATAATTCTTTCTTTTGATCTCAAAATAAACCTTTTTTCCCTGGAGGCTGCAGGAAGAATTTCCTGTATTTTTCCACTAGCGATGCCCCACTCCGCTCGATGCTTTTCCGTGGTGCTCCGTTCTCAGGGGCCACATTTGCCCCTGTGCCAAAGCCCTGCCTTTCTGCTTTCCAGTTTCCTCACTAACTTCACAGAGCTGCGGGAATCAGGAGGCATAACTGAGAAAGGGGGTTTGGCCCTTAGTCCTGTAAAGTTTTCTTTCAGCAAGTTGATTATCTTTCATGCTGAAGAGATGAGGTGAAATGGTTCTCTTAACTCCAGGTGATGTCCCCTGAAGAACATCACTCCATCTGTGCTCCCCATCCATCTCTTTTTACCCCTCATCCTTCTCCCTGCCAATTGAGTCCTGCCCTAGGGATAGTAATAACTTCAGTTTGAATTAGGGAATAACTGTTCCTTTTGTAACCTGTGCCATATCCAGACTTTTACTGAGCCTGGAAGTTCTTAAGTTACAGAAATGAGAACATATATGAAAACTGCAGCGTTCTGTTCTAAACAAAGCCCAAACGCATATTCTTCATTTCTTTATAGCACCATAGTGATAATATTGAAGCTATTGCCAAAGTATAACTTCACACTGAAGAATGGTCATTATTAGCAATACCCCACCGTGTTTTTTGGGAATGGGAGGTATGAACACCCTTCACACAAACATTAAATGTGAGTAATGAAGATACTTGCAGGTATGCACTTTCAAAAGAAAAGCATGGGTCTAAAAGCACTGCACATAACTTACTTCCCTGAAAGTGATTAAATGCAGATGGCTACCAGGAAAGCCGGGTTTCGCAATAGCAGTCATATAGGGCCCTTCAGACTATTTGGCTAGTAATTTAAGTTAGGAAAGCTATTCGCAGAATGTGACCTCTGGAATGTAGTTATTCCAGGAAGATGTAACATACTATGAGGGAGTGAATTCCAGGACTGAGTTATTTCTGGTAACAATCGAATAACTACAAAAATATTTACAACTAACTTATAAAACAAAAACATCTGAATATTTGTCAAGGAGTTTATTTACAATGAACAATTTCTGCAGATCTCATTAGCTTCTACTTAGGAGAGAAATAAATGCATGGAGACTTTGGAAATGTTCCTATACATTCATTTACAAGACACATACAACTCCCATTAATTCTAAACAACGGGGTAATAAACAGCAAAGACTAACAAGACACGCAACCCACAGAACTGCTGCGAGTGCCCTCGCACATACTTCAGCCTTTCACAGAAATTCTCCGTGTCTTCACAGCTGGCCTCCATATGAACTGATAGCTCACTCTCGATGCAGACTTTTAGCCCTGTC
Organism: Aramus guarauna; assembly: GCA_013400195.1. Lineage (NCBI taxonomy): Eukaryota > Metazoa > Chordata > Aves > Gruiformes > Aramidae > Aramus > Aramus guarauna. Next base: position 242,801 of record VXBL01005734.1, on the reverse strand, counting down.
CAAATAAACCCAAAGCAAAGGTAAGTCAGAACAATGGCACCCTACAGCTCTTCACACAGGAGCACAAAACCGTGCGAGCACAAGGCACTGGAAACATGAGGGAAGATCTTAAATACTTCCCATGTTAAACTGCCTGCCAACTAAAAAGATTCTGTTCTCACCACCAGATATTGTAAACCCTGCAGCAAACGAGGAGATAAGATTGGAAAGGACTTCCCTGTCCCAGGTCATACCTCTGCACCTTCAGATGAGGTTTGGTTTTATCATGCCAATACTCCCTTCTCGCTTCTCCCAAGGGTAGAGGTCTCCCCTTGCAGGGCTAGCATGAGCACTTGAGGTTCATTTGGTCTTGCGTCAGAGCTCTCCTTTAGCTTAAACAGCTCGCTCCTTTTTCTGGTGTGTCTTTGATGAAATATCTGTAGATAGCAATTGTATCCCCTTGTAGCTTTTGTTTTGCTAAGCTAAACAAACCAGCAGGCTTTTCAATACCTTTTCCTAACAAAAAAACCCCAACCCTAATCATTTCCTTAATGAGAGTAATGATCTGTCTCTGCATCTGTCCCAGTATGAACTTATGAATTGATTTTTCTTGGAAGTAGGCGACGAGACTTCGAGATGACGTCCCATTGATGCTTTACAAAATAGCATTGATACTTCTATACCCCTCCCGGCAATTCATGTTGAGATCACATCTCCCTTTCTTGAAGGGCAGGTTATGCCAGTGACTCAGGGTGATCTTGCGACCAGCTAGTACACAACTAGTGTACTTGCGTCTTTCCTTTCCCTGTGGACGAAAACCAAGCATGGAGATTGCACAAGTCACATTCAGGCTGCCCTACCAATTCCTTCCTCTAAAGCTCCCCCTACCCCTTATGCCAGCCTTGGCCCAGAAATGCAGCTCTGAAGGGATGTAGGATATTCCACCCCAAACAAATCTTTGCCCGTGAGCACCTCCCAGTTGGCAACAACCCACAGACCTTAATGCGGGCCACATCTACATTTTTCCCTTTTTCTCTTCCATGCACTCTCCTACCTGACACTTTCCCCAAAACAGGCCTCCCAACCACCCCGTTCACCCCTGTCTTGTCAGAACAACCTACGCACGTCATCCTCTGAACTCAGCCATCGCCAGGTCAGGTTTGCTACTGCCTCAGGCCAGCCTTGGCTGCTTTGCCTAGCACCAAGGAAAAGGACAAACGCTTTACCCCCAGATATTCTCTACTGCTCTGCCCTCTTCCTACTATGCTAAAAAATACTGAAATAATATAATAAACTCTTGATCAAGCAATGCCAGTTACGTGCTTCATTATTTTAGGGAAAACATTTTGCAGTAGCTAAAGATAGTCCTTGGGTTTTATGTTATTTACTTAAGTGTGTGTTGAGCAATCTAACCTTAGCACAGATAAACAAATTATCCCAGAGAAATTTGAGTGCAATAATCTATTTGCCCTGAGAGAAAGTTGTGCTTCAGAAGCTTTCAGTTAGAAAAGCAGTAAAAAAGGAATTTAAAGTGCAGCTGACTATAAATTATGAAGCTGATCCCAGTCTCCCATTTTATAGTAACTTATTTCTATGATTTCTTTTGGCTGCAAGCATCCTGAAGGTGGGAGGTGAGTCAGGACCCTGAGCGTAACTGAAATGGCTCTCTCGTGCCAGTTGCAATGGCTTGGCTTGTGCTACACCTTCTCTCCCCACTGGTCCCAGCCCCATCTCCTTCGCCAAGCCCAGCAGAGCCCCGTGGAGCTCAGACTGCTCTGCACCCTTTGCACTGTTTCAGGCAAACTGCTCCTGTGTTTAATTCACCCCGGCACTGACGTGCGTCAGAAAGGACTCTGCTTACCCGTTCATAACGCAGCAGTGTGTCATTCAACACGTCTGCTTAGACCATGCCCACAACCCGCCTCTTGGACATGTATTTTCAGTTTTTGTAAAAAACACTCAGAAGCCAACTGTTGCCTTTTCTCTCAGAGCCACCACTTTAGTCAGCATCCAAACCAACTGAAGCCTGGGCTATTCTGTTTCCACTGGGTGAAAAATATATCAAGTGCTTTGTGCTATAGCCTTCCTGGCAAGACACAAACCTCTTTAAATCGTACCCATTTTCCGGCTGCAATGTCAAACCAGATGTGGGACCAGATTTACTGTAAAAGGCTCCTTCTGGAGCCCCGAGCACAATTTCAAACGATTATTATAGCCTCACTCATAAACCCAGTGAAACTTATCATTTCACAAAATTTTGACATAAGCCCAGTTGAAACTCAGTGGATTGTTTTACTTTTAGGTATCTGCTGATGCTTCAAGACAGTTTCATTCCATCAGAGGAGAAATGAAGTCTGTGAGTAGAAATTGGAGGGAGACCCAAGGCAGACAGTTTGTACCTGGTTTCAATACCTCTACATTTGGTATTCTTTTAAAGTAGATTTTTGTTCCAATGAAAGAGGAAAGGGCTTTTTGGAGTGTTTGGTGGGGTCAGACCCTAAACCCTGAAACAGATCTGAAACAAATGTTTTTCAGGAAAACCAAAGGAAGCTGTCCCCAAGAGCTCACTGATACAAATGCAGACACTCATGAAGTCTAATTCATGTCTCTTAAGACTAATTCTCTCTAGTTCCTTCTTCTTTATTGCTGCCATTATTCAAGGTTTATACTGAGGATCACTTTAAATGTATCCATCTAATGTACACACCAGAGGGAGAGGAAGCAGTTTTTAATTGCACTGAAAAAAAATATAATCCAAAAGTCAACTATGACACAAAGGGACTCCGCAGTTGGTATTGCCAAGGAGAAGAGGAGAAAGAAGGTATTAACAGAGTGACAGAATATCTTACCACATTCCATGGCAGAGCTGGGAAAAGAGCCTCAAGCCTTTTGGCTTTCAGTCCACTGCTTTAACCAGCTATATCACCTTTGTGAAGCCCCCCACTTACACTGGGGTGGCACATCCACCTCCCCCTGGGTATTTGTCCTGCTTGCAAGATTCATCACAGGTGAATTTATGCCAAAGCAACTCCTGGAGGAAGAATAAAGACACAAACGAGCCACAGCCAGAGGCTTGCTCTGTTAAGCTTAATTAGCTAAGTGCCCCAGGAGCAGCTCAGGGTCTGCAGACCCCGGCTCAAAGGGGCCAAATAGGACCGCTTGCCATGACGGCCACGGGCCAGAGACAGCGAAAATGGGAAAGGAACAAGATGCAAAAGTCCTCAAGCCCGCTGCGGTATTTTGTGCAATGTCTGTTTCATGTCACGTTTCATCCAACAACTGTGCTATGTGAAAGCAATTTATGTAAAACACCCTTTTCCTGAGGAACTGGGGTGCAGATACGTAGACAGCTCTGGAGGCTGAAGCTCAGACAAAATTTGGTGAGTCTAAACATTATGAGGCAGTAATTACCTCAAAGCAGGCTATAAACATACAGATTCATGGGGCTGATGGAAAATGATTTGGTGAGAGAAGTATCTTTAGAAAAAGAGAAAGAGATGGCCACCAGACTTAGGGAAAACGGTTACAGATGAGCATAGCAAGGGTACAAGCTACTATTTGGGAGCATAAATGGACCCACTGGACCAGTGTTGAATTGGGAAAGGATTTCTTCTAAAGGTGGAATCCCTCTGGAAACAACTTTTACCAAGCTGCACTGTAGGCTGTAAGAGACTAAAAGAATGAGCAGACAGCAAATAGTTCAATAGTGCTGGCATTTATACCAGCAATCTCTCTGGGAGGAGCAGGTTGTGCCAGCCAAAATGCTGATGTTTGTGATGTGGATGCATTCTGAAACGTGATAAAACTGCCTGAAAGGAGGACTTTGTTTTCTTTTGGTGTTTGAGCAACACTTTGTTGCCATTTTTCACCAATTCAGTGACCATCAGGAAGGACTGCTAAATTTCTTTTTGGGATAATTAAGCCTGGAACTATTATTCAACCAAAAACTGTAGAAAATAAGGGGTTTCACATATTGAAGGACAAACTGATTTACATGTCCATTCCGAATAACAAGACACACAGATGTCATACTCAAAAAGGGGAGGAACACCAACCTGGACACACAGCATCTGTCTGTCCAGCTGAGCAAAATGAGAAGGTGGGAACGAAGACCTTGACTTGAAAGAGATGGGAAAACCCAAGTAATTATTTTGATGTGCTTAACACACTGCAGCAAAAGCATTTGGTTCTCTCCTTTCATCTAAAGTTAACCTTGCATTTCTGGATGAAGGAGGGTCCTCAGATACGTTTCCTTGGATTTACTGTAAGGTACCTATTATTTGACTTCACCAGGAGCATTTATCCACATCCCGGTTGGGATTTCCTATTTGAAATTACCACAAACAGTTTAGAACGCTATGATGAGATTTCTGAGGATCAGGTAAATGCTTCACCTCTCAGCTGACACAGCAAACAGCAACCTTCCTATTGCAACAGAAATTAATATGAAAAGGCTCACACATGCATACAAAAACGACTGTTTTTCACCAGTCAGAGGCATCTTTTGTGAATATGTCACAGTTTGCCCTGAGGACTGTGCAGGTTAAGAAAATAATATTCATAGCTCATCAGAATAACAACTCCAGCCTGTTCAGGTCTGATGTAGTCTAACTAGTTGGATTTTCTAGGGTTTCCAAATGCTGAGGACCCTCTTTGCCTTCTACCTGCCCTGTCCTTTTGGAGGTAACACGCACCCACAGCACTAATACACGGCTGCAGCTCCTTTTGAAGGAAGGTTTGTTTCTGCAGGAAGCAGCCTTTCCAAACATGGCCCACACAGGCACTGAGGTGCCTGCAGGCTCTGGTTCACTGTCCAAGGAGGAAAAGGTACAAAAGCTGGAGGAGTCTTTGTTGCTAGAGCTTAGCGTCTGCCCCGGCTTCAGCTGCAGCAGCCCAGAGCAGCAGGGATCGCGACCCAGAAGACTCAGCTAACGTGCTCCGTGGCCAGGCTGAAGCTGATACAAGTCACTTTGGTACACGTGGTCACACCTAGAAACGTAGGAGTAGATAGGTTAGCCAGGCTGCTGCACCTGCAGAGGTGATAACCTCTGGACCAGGGCAAGGCAAGCAATCCATTTGTGTGGACCTGAACCTGAAATCCTGATCCTGCCACCTCAGAATAAATCAGCAGAGGCTAGTACCCACAGAGCTAGGAGCTGCAGCTAGCGTGGCTCATGAAGCACAAGGGAAACGCAACCTCAGGAAGGATACTGGCATAACTGGCTGCTGGCTATCAGCAAGCACAGAGCTTGGTCTGTGTACTCTTATCTCAGATGCAAAGACCAATCTTTGGCAAAATGTTCCACAACTGGGTTTACGTAGGTGAGTAGCTGATTAGTCTGGAGATCAGAAACATTTGACAATGTTAAAAACGTGTTATGGGTGGAAAAAGCTAGAAATAACAGGCAGTTTAGATAAGGATAAAAATGTAAACAGTGCTTGCTGCGTAAGGTGATGGATCAATCAGCTTTGGTTGCTTACGCCTTTTGGAGCAGAATAGACCTGGGGACAGACTGAGAGGCTTCTTTGTAGTTGTGAGGCACACAGAAATTAGTAAATTTACCTTTTGTACTACCGTCTCTCAGGAAGGGCTTCAGCAAGTACCGCACTTGGAAGTCGTGTGCACTGAGACTAAGCAGCTGCAGTGCAATGAATCAGCCTTTCTCTCTTTCTCCTCTCTCCTCTTGCTAACTCCAGCGTTTTTGCCAACAGCCCCTCAGACCCTGGTGCTTCCCACTTCCCCCCCTGCCCACCACTTTTGACCTCAGAGGTCTGGCTCAGTTTTCCCCGCTCACTGGCAGAGCTCTTTAGATCTTGTCTTGACGAGCTCTTGTCTTTGTATAACTTCTTTTTTTACTGTCTCACACCATCACTTTATCTCTTTCCATACCACCCTCTCTCCCTCTTCAGCCATGCTTCATCACGCAGTGAGGGAAGTTTAGAGACTCCCCAGTACTGACCGATATTTCGATACGGAGAGATCAGTTTCTCAGTACTGTTTGCATGACAGGCATTAGTGCCTTTCTCCTGAGTTAAATAATTTGATTTTCCCCTACCTGCTTGGCCAGGCTGGTAGAAGGGCAGCACGGTTGTTGTACGGCCACTGCTTGACAGCTCGTTCCCTTCAGGCGCTGCAAACGACCACTGAAAAGCCTGCTATCAGCATCGCATTACATCTGTTGCTTCTCTAGAAATTACTAGCACCCAGGGTCAGGACAGCCAAAACACTTGCAGCCATGTCTCATAGGACACGGGAGCTTCCCTCACACTCCCTTCCTCCATGAGATGTTCTTCGCTTTATGACTGATCAGAATTTTGCCATTGGAGAAAGGGGTAATGTACCTAATCGTACTTTCCTACTGTGTAGTTTTAGATGAACAGCCTGGCCTTGTCTCAGCTCCATACCAATGAAGGGGTGCACGCCAAACCTCCATCGCTCCCGATCCCTCTCTGCACTAACTCCGCTATTCCTTAGCTCCATTTTTTAAAAGCAGCTCAGGCTCTTGGCTTCTTCATCACTCGTGATAATAAGAGCGAGGGTCCTGAAACACAGAGACATTTCTTATTGCCCATGACCATAATCCACAGAGGTGCTGAGCTGTGGGAGCCATCAGCCATCTCACCACGCACGGCACTGCTGGGCTGCAGCATGGAAAGCTTGAAGCCTGCGATCTGACTTTCCAGAGCTACAAAATGTTTTTTTAGCACTGAAGCAAGGTTAGAAATATCCTCAGGAACTGGGACGGCCAAGTAAATCATCATAATAAAATGAAATTATTACTTGGCATAGCTCCACTGAATTTGGTGCCTACAAGACAGCCACGGACGACCACTGGACTCTCCCCGTGGACTCTCTTATTCGAGGAGCGCTCAGCCTGAATATCTGAGAGATCCTGTCAAAAAACAAGGTTTGCCAAGCGGAGAGGAAATTACTAAAACCGGAAGAAAAACACTTGTGGTTTCTCTCTTTTACAAGAAAGAGGGAAGATGGAGTAAAAATGTATTCCTGCAACCAAGCCTTCCCTGACGAGCCAATGGGCAGACATGGTTTCCTCGGGCTACGTTAACCTTACCAAGGATGTGAGAAACTGGATGAGAAGGGTTGGCGGAGGGCATTAGGAGCAGTGTCCCTGGCAGGGTAAGTGCCGCCTGGCAAACCCCCTCCGTTGCGATTGCGTGTGTTTTGGAGAGGTGCTGCTGTCTAATAGCTGAGCCTGAACCTGCAAGTCTATAAACAGTCTGGTCCCTCTTTGTTTAGATACGCAGCGACTGTCTTGAGTTTTTGGAACAACCCTACCAATTAATTTGAACTCTGTGCTTGTTAAAGGATAAATTAACTGCTGGTTTACTCTCACAGGCTTTTTTTTTTTTTTTTAAATAATATTTTCTGTGTGACTACTGACTATTGCAATTTACCTCCTCTGACTATTTGGATGCTGATTAAGTTCTTTAATGAAGGTGCGTTTCATGAGAAGTCCTACCTCACTTCCAAAGGCAAATCTGGCTGCTGGCTGGCAGCAGTGAGTTTATTTGTAGAGCTGCCATTCCTGCTTGAGAAGGGGCCAAAACCCATGTACCTGCCGTTTGCTGAGAGGAAACATAAACTCTTCTGGTGAAAGCCCATCCTTACCCTAAGCTACGCATTACCAAACAGATCGTCAGCTCTTAATTATATCATCAATTATATTTATCAGGCAGGAAGTTTCTATTTTCCTTTTTAGTGTTGAATATAAAGCAAAATCTGCTTTGGTCAGTCCTGGATGCATCAGGACATACTGGTAGTTCTCTAAACTGAGAGTTTAGGATGTGAGAAAGCTTAAACATAATTTTAAAATAGAATTTTAAAGACAAAAAGATACCAATCTTTGCAAGTGCAGATTTCACCAAAGGTCTGCCTCAGTCATTCCTATTCATTCCTAGGCTTTCTAGCCTATAGATTTTCACACGGTTGAACTTACATCACAATATTTTTGCTTTATGTAGGCAATTCATAGTGATGGAGGAACATAATGATTGCTATTTTGCTGGTTTGTGGTGGTGGGCAAGCTGTTTTCTAATGCTGGTGGCATTTGATTTAAGAAGCAAAAATACTCAGCAAGAAAGCATCTGTGAGCGTTATTTGAATAACGACCATAAAGCTGTGTCACCGGTACGTGTCCCTCTCTTTCGCTTTCTGCAGCTGTTCACAACTGATCTGTGATTGCACAGAGACCAAGCATGAATAATCAGGAAATATTACATGGTGACCTGCACCAGGCAGTCCAGCCTCTTCAGGATACACCATTCAGGGTGTGATAGGATGTGACAAAAGGATATGATTTGGGTCACATTGTGTATTGTAAGCAGAAAATGAATTGTTCGGTCCTTTTTTGGCCTATTTGAAGGAATAATTTCCTGGGCTAAAAAATACACTTGGATAAAACGCTTGTAGACTAAATTCAGCTACGTAATTTGCAACACCCTGTGAATTTTTAAAGAGGGACTATTGCTTCTACCACACCGAACAGTTCCCCTGTACTCCTCTTTTTGAGACCTGTCCGTATTCAGCCAGGAGGACAAGGAAAGGCTGAAGACACCTGTGTAGCAGCCAAACCTCACTAAAAGCAACCTTCAGCAACCTCCCTGTAAGCGGCTGAATTCCCTGTCTACCAGCTGCAGATAAGACAGCCCTCTCTGAGCCAGGAAATAACACAGACAAAATCCACCTCCGTACCAAGGCTTCCTCTAAAGCAACGTTGCTTCACAGGGGCAGTTAAAAAAACGTTATCTGTGCTGGTAAAAGCATCATATAAACAGTAGGTAAAGCTTAACCAAGGATGGGCATGGGAGTGTTGCGCTGAGGCCAGGTGTCTGGAACATGAAATTTTTTGTCTGCTTCTCAGGAAAACAAAACCAGGCTGACAATAGCAACTTGTGTTTCATCAGACAAGCCACGCTGTCCCTTGGAAAGAGCTTTGACTCTCCTCCCGAGCCAAGGGCCCAGTGTGGCTTAGAGGGCTAGCCTGCACCCGACAGCAGAGATAAATGAACGTGTTGGGACCAAGCTTTGAGAGTTGGTGAGACACAACGTCTCACGGCAGCAGCATTTGAAGTCCAGCCCTGTGACAGAGGAGGGCAGTGCAAATAGGGAAGGAGGAGTCTGGTCTTTCAAGGAGGAAGAGGGATGAGGAAGAGTGAAGTAGTTTGGGGAAGGTATGGCATTCTCCATCACCCTCATAACAGTCCCCACGAGCTCCTTCTGCCGGTCATCCTGCCTACTCTTTCCCCAAAAGTGAATTTTCTCCGTACTACTACACCATACACTTTGATCTGCATGGTTTCCCACATAGAGCACAAACTTCAAGGGGCTATTACATAAAAATGTAACTGATTGCTGCACCAGCACCCCTTAAAAGCACTAAACTATTTATCTAGCCTCTCTTCCTAAGTCCAACATCCATTCATTCAGCATGAGCAGCTCCAAAGGATTTTGCGGCCTTTAGGGATGCTTAAACCAGAGCTGGTCAAAGCTCTGCAATATTTTCCCCTTCTCTAAGGTAGCTTCTAAACCTGTTGGCTTCCTTTTTATCCTCCTTTTTTTATCTGAGTAGATGAACTCTTGTTTGCCAATACAGCATTTCTAAATGTCTCTCACAGGACACCTCAGCAGGACTTTATTTTGCCTTATATTACTCTTGTACGGCTTTCTAAAAAAAAAAAAAAGACACCCTTGTGTAACAATAGCACTGATTGTTTCTACTCACCTTTCGGATTCAAAGCAGTACAAAAAAGATTTTCTTTCTCTAAGCTACAACCAAACAGACCATTGTTGAAAAAAAAGAAAAAAAAAAAAAAAAAAAAAAAGAAAATGCCTAAGCAGATTTTCTGCCACAGTAATTGCTGAGTTTTGACCCCTGCAGCCTGGTTCAAAATATCAGACGAGTGATCTTGTGAGCTGCACACCCTCAATGCTGTGCTGAACTCTTCTTTTGAGCGTAAGTACTCAGGGTAAGAAGCATCACTGATGGCGAACTTTCCCACATGTATTTCCTAGGAGGAGCTGTGCTTCAGAAAGCCCCTCTGGAAAATCAGACTTTCTCCTTCCTCTAGCATTAACAGTTTGATGTTGAAAGATGTGAGTAGCAAATTATGCTGTTCCCACACTAATTAAACAGCAAATTAAAGGTTGCACAGAGCTAGGAGTCCTATCACTCCCTGCCCAGGCCCCTTAAAAACATCCCTCTTATCCAGGATCTGAGGTGAGGGAGAAGGAGGACAAGATTTTACTGCCATTTAAGCCCCCGTGCAGGTACACAGCTCACTTTGCAGCCCAGCTAGGGACGTGGCCCGCTTCAACAGAGATGAGAAAAAGGCTCCTTTTTTGCATTTAACGAGACAGACATTCTTCAATTTATTTTATGGCTACAGATGACATAGCTGTCTAGAGACACCGTGGTGAGGAGAAGCGAGGAGGACAAGAGCCAGTGTGGGGGTGGAGAGCTGCAGCTCTGCCCCTCCATTTGATGTGGTCTCTTTTAAAGGTCACCCACTGGGACCCGACATCAATCAAACTATTTTTGTAAAAACAGCAGTGATCCCCATGAAGATTTATATAACATATTTGTGCTATAGCTCTTGGTTCCTTTTTCTTAAATTACTTAAAGCAATATAATAACTTTCACAGGCATATTGTAGGAGACTGCCAACATTTCAAACATTTCCTTGATGTAGGATGATCACAATTGAAAGGAATGTGAATTTTATCCAGCCGTCGGTAAGGTTTTGTTTTCCTTAATCCCTGAGACTAAATCATTGGATAGTTTTTAGCCTCCAAACTAAATCTTAATTGAGACTTGCTGTCATTTAGGTTTCCGCACGACTCTTCTAACCAAAGCATCAGGGCACCTTTGAGGAAGGATTGGGACAGGCACCCTTAGCACTTCGCATTGCGGTGAGCTGGTCGTGCAAGAGAGCTCTTCAGTGCTTAGTAAAAAGCAATCAAAATTTCTTTTCAGTATTAAAGTTTCTTTGTTTGAAGTGCTCTAATCCAACCTGTGAACAATGTAACCCAGCCAGGATTCCCACAGACTGGAAATAAAACTGGTGGTTTGTGTCCCAGGGTGCTGTCATTTCGCTTTGTGCTGCATACACATAGGTCACTTCCCTCCCCCCACCCCCCCGCAAGGTGAGATTTGAGCTTCTCTCTAGACAACTCTATGAAACAAACCCAAAAACATTCCATTCTCCAGCAAAACTCACCAGCAGTTGCATTTCATCTAGGCATTTGCAGAGATGTTGAAGAAAACAAGCGTTTCAGCTGTGATGACTATGTCACTGAAATTAGTAGTAAAGATCCTGACATGGGGGAGAAAATTAGGGATATTTTAGTGCCATTTCTACTGAAATAACTTGGTATACTTCCAAGCTCCCTGCCAGCTAAATGGCAATATCGTCCCCAGAGAAATAGATTAGGTCCCTTTTCAACAGGAGCAGAGGGAAGTTTCTATCCCCATTGCCAGGATCGTCCACAGAATCAAGGAGACGGGAATGGAAACATCGACTACAACCCCCTGTTCTCCTCCCCAGCAGCAACGAACCCACGCCAACACCAGTGGAGGGCAAACATCCCACCAAAGGTGGGAGCGAGGGAGGAAGAGGAGGAGAACAGCTTGCTCGCCATCTCCCTCAGCCCCCCCGCAACATCTCCATGGCATCCCTCAGGCAACATGAGGGACAGTCTGGAGGTTTTGTTTAATTTGGAGGAAAACCTAGAAACACTCACAGTTGCTCCGTGACTAGTCTGGGGGAGAGGTACTTAAATGGTAATGCCAAGGCTTAGCTTTAACTAGGAATTTAGCTCTGAGTCTCATTTAAAGACTAATAATTTAGACTGACGGTTCAGGTTCTGCCAGCGTCAGTGAAGACAGACGGGCCATTTCTCACCCTGAAACAAGCAGGGAAGAGATGAAATCCAGGAATCTCCGGAGGGACCCGTTTCTCCCTTTCTAGAAGGATTGTGGATTGCTAGCTTGGGACTGCATGTCTAACTTTCCGACAATTAACATTAGGTCAGAGGTGTCTGGGTTTCTGCACCATGGCTTCTCCATTTTAAAGAGCGAGTGTAACTCATTCTTCCTTCGCGAGGGAGTCACAAGGTTGAACGCAACAGTTGGGTGCACACCGTGCACTACCAAGAGCTGAAAAGAAAATAAAAAGCCTGCATACAGCCAGCCTGAGCACCTCGGCACTTCATGGATTTCACTCCAGACAGCACCAACATCTTCCAGAAATATAATTTACTGTTCTTTTTATTTGAGCTGTTGAGAGTTCCCACATCAGATTCTTACTTCTATTTTGTATCACGATTCAGCTAACTAATGCATCCCAGTAAGCATTTTGCTTTGGGAAGTATTCCCAATAGATACCAATGGACTTTTGATTTTTTTGAAAATATCCTGAATGCAGGGCTTAACAATAATTAATAAAAGCGACTGCTATTTCTTAGCACAGCTCTCAACCACTACAAAACTTCTGCCAAAACCCTGCTAATCAAATAGTACAGGTTGGGGAGCAAGTGACTGCTGCAAGGGATGCAGGAGCCCTGGCCGAGAGTCGGCTACACGTGTGCCAGCAGCACATACGGGCAGCAATGAAAGCTAGCAGAGCACTGGGCTGCACCGGCACAAGGACGGCCCACAGATGTGGGGAAATGGTTATTCCCCTTCACTCTGTGCTCATTAGCGCATCTCTAGACACTGCATCCAGTGTCACCCACCCCCCAATACAGGAAAGATGCTGATAACCAAGGGTGAGTTGAGCGTAAGGCTACCACAACAGTCACCTAACCTGTGAAGAAAGGCTGAGGGACCAGGGCTCATTCAGTCTGGAGAAGCCATGGCTTTGGGGTGATCTATCAGCGTACCTACAAGAAGGCTGTCATCAAGACTGAGCCAGGCTCTTCAGAGGTGCATGGCAGAAGGATGAGATGCAAAAGTTGTACATCGAAACAGAGGAGTTTCTGACTTAGTGCAAGGAAAGTAATTTACCCTATGAGGACAGCCAAGCAGCAGAGCAGGCTGCCCAGACAGACCATGAAGTCTCCATCCTTGGAGGTTTTCCAGACCAACTGGACAAAGCCCTGAGCGAGCTCGGCTGATCCCACATCTGGTCCTGCTTTGAGCAGGAGGTTGGGCTAGGTGAGCTCAAGGGGTCCCTTTCCTACCTGAATTATTCTGAGACTCTCATACTGTAAACTGTCATTTGTCATTCAAGGTATAAAAACATTGTCAGTCATCACTGGGTAGCTCTTGAGACCACACAGGGCAGTTAAACTATAATAACCTGTGGACCTTCTCTCCAATAGCATCATATCCATTTAAAGATCTGAGGCAAGAACACAAAAAGGTTGTCATCATTATAACTACGTGAGTGGTCATGACTAAACACTGATCTGCCAAGACCTGGTCTGGAGCCAAGTGAAGTAACTGGAAAGTTTGAGGGTACACATCAGCTGACTTGAGATGTAGATATCCAAACTTGAACTCATTATTGGCAACTGAATCACTCTCCACGAAAAGATGTAAGTCCACATGCTCAGGCAGAAAGCTAAATAGGTTGAACTGATTACTGCCAAAACATATTTACTCTCCCCTGACTACAACGGGAGTCTGACTACTCCAGATATAGCTACCTATAGTGCACACCTGTAAAGCTGGATCCTACCCATATAGATTTCAGCAGGGAGGGGGTAGATTATGCTTGGAGCCTATCAAGGTCAGCACAGTCAGACTCAGAAGTAAAATATACAAACGCCATGTGGAAATATACTTCTGGTGCATTTTCCAATTTAGAGTTTTATTCCCACAACATTGTGACTGTAACGGTTAGTTCTTGGGGAGATATTTTCCTTCTTGACTATCATGGGCAGAACAGTCTTGAGGACTGTAAGAAGGGACTGGGTGAAATTTCATAGTGAAAAACATGAGGAAAGCAGAGGAAAAAAATACCCGACTGTAGTAGCACATCTTACAAGTTATGAATGTACTGCAGGATTCAATAACTCTTCACTGAAGCCTACGTACATTGTGCCAGGCTCTTCCCGAGTCTGCAACAAAGGCAATACGAGCCCACCCTCATGCGTCGCAGCAGTGGAAAAGGCTGGTGCCATGGGCATGAGCTGCCCAGGGTGAGAAGAGCTGTGGGGAGCCTGAAGAAGTTTGGGTTAACTGTAGTTTCACAGCCTGTTTCTGTTGGCAGAAACAGGAGGCCACAGGGTGAAGTGACTCAAGACGGTGATCCGGGTTAAAAATAACAGCGTGGGAGGGGAGGGAGATTGGAGGATGAGGACAGGAGGTCAGTGGCCGGCTCTGCTCTCAGCTGGGTGAATGCCCGGGTGGTGGCAGTGGCCCCAGTGGGAGCAGGATGAAGGGTGGGACCACCGCTCTCGGAAGCCACCGGCTCACACTGGCTGGGACCCGCTGTGGTGGAAACCCAGCAAGCGGAGGAGCTGAGCCTGGGCGAGGGAAGGTGGAGCAGGGTCTGACTGATGCCTGAAAACACACCCAGTTGGGAAACATGGCAGAAAAGAGTGAGTGACCAAAGATGAAATACAGTGTTGTTCCCACACCCTGAAAACTTGTTTATCCTGGTCAGGAATACATTTATGTTGGAAATTTCATTTGCTCTTCATTTCACTTCTTTTCTTCGGTCTTCAGCATGTTTGCCTCTGCAAATCATAGAATGGTTTGGGTTGGAAGGGACCTCAAAGACCATCTAGTTCCAACTCCCCTGCCACGGGCAGGGACACCATCCACTAGACCAGGTTGCCCAAAGCCCCGTCCAACCTGGCCTTGAGCAGTTCCAGAGAGGGGGCAGCCACAACTTCCCTGGGAAGCCTGTTCTAATGTCTCACCAACCTCACAGTGAAGAATTTCTTCCTTATATCTATCTAAATCTCTTTCAGTTTAAAGCTCAGTTAAAGACCTTGTCCTTTTGCAACATGCCCTGTAAACAGTCCCTCTCCATCTTTCCAGCAGGCCCCCTTTAGGTACCAGAAGGCTGCTATAAGGTCTCCCCAGACCTTTCTCTTCTCCAGGCTGAACAAGCCCAACTCTCTCAGCCTGTCCTTATAGGAGAGGTGCTTCAGCCCTTTAATCATCTTTGTGGCCCTCCTCTGGACTCACTCCAACAGCTTCATGTCTTTCTTGTACTGGGCACCCCAGAGCTGGATGCAGTACTCCAGGTGGAGTCTCACAAGAGCAGAGTTAGTTTAGTTAGTTTAGTCCTTGTTACTCCTCGAGGAGCATAGGGCTGCAACAACACTACGCCATCGTACCCGGTGGCATAGTGTTGTTGCAGAGCAGAGCAGAGGGGCAGAATCACCTCCCTCGACCTGCTGGTCACTCTTCTTTTGATGCAGCTCAGGACACAGTTGGCTTTCTGGGCTGCAAGCACACACTGCTGGCTCATGCTGAGCTTCTTGTCCACCAACACCCCCAAGTCCTTCTCCTCAGTGCTGCTCTCAATCCAAATAAAACAACACCCAAACCAGAATCCCTTCAGCACCCACTGTTAGCATTCTCTGCAAAACATCTTCTATGTTGACATTCTAGTGAGAGGCAGAGCCAGAGTAGTATAAGGATGTAAATGACAAACAGGTCTCAGAGAAGCGATAGCTTGTATTAGGCAAACTGAAATTAAACAACAGACAAGCTTTCAAGTACACTGGTCTGAAGAAATGCTGCCTGCCCAAATCTCACTTGTTTTCTCTTAGCAAATATGCCGGCCTACTAGAACTTGTGGACTACCTCACCAGTCTTCCCTCCCTTTTCAGTGTTGTTTAGTTTCCAGCACCCACCATCCATGTTTTAATTTTATTTTACTTAGTTCTATAGAGGCTGATCACTCCATTCTTCCTATGTTTACTAAGCCACCTCCAGGCACCCACCACCTCTGTACCTACATAACAAAGCTCATGATACAAAGTGTTAAAATGGGAGAGAGATGATCAGGAGGGACGGCATGAGCCATAAAGGTCCACCATGCAGCCAAGACACTTCAAAAATCCTTCAATACAGATTGGTCCCTCAGTGTTCAGGTCTCATCTCTAGCCTTCTCCTTCCATGTTTTTCTCCTCTGCTCCCGCCAGTATGAGAACAGACTCCCCAACGCTTGCTCTCGAAGTAACTGGCAGCAGCCACGCAAGAAGCTGTGGCTTGTGCTGCAGACAAAGCCACAGAAAAACACACAGTGACAAGCTGCACATCTAGAAACAGCCCCCACCCAAAGCAAAGTATTACAATTACCATCATTAGACATTGCCTGATGTGGTTCTCAACTCCCAAACACCCAGCAGAAAATTCAGATCCATTTCAGACCCTCTCTTCCCACTTTTGGAAAGTAGCTTTGCAATTCTTGTGTAATTACTCAGAAGGGAAGGAAAAAAAAAAACCAAACCCACAACAACCAAAAAAAACCCCCACAAAACCAAAACCAACCACCAAATTATCTTCTCCTTGAGTCATGCTACTTGTTGGCTGAGTGCTGCCCAGCAGCAGCCTGAATTCCCTGACCAACCCAAACGAGACGGCTCTGTGGAAAGCTGACCCAGTGTTTGGGAATGTCAAGCCAAGCAAACAAGCAGTTTATCAAAACAAGCTTTTCTAAATCTGTCCCATGAAGCAAAACAAACGTGGGCAACACCACTGCTATGAAAGAAAGATATGTAGGACCCCAGGCCTTAAACCTACTCTATACTTTGGCTGCGAAAAGGCATAGCTGTGAAAAGGAATACATTTAAAAAAAAATAAAAATAATAAAAAAAAAAATCTCACCTGTCATGGTTTAGCCCCAACCGGTAACTGAGCACCACGCAACTGCTCGCTCACCCCTCTCCACCAAGGGGATGGGGAAGAGAATGGGAAAAACTTGTGGGCTGAGATAAAGACAGCTTAATAGGATAACAAAGGAAAAGAATAATAACAAAAATAGTAATAGCAACAATAACAATAATAAAAAACCCCAGCTGATGCACAAATGCAATTGGTCACTACAACAGAAAGAAAAAAACCCAACCCTGATGCCCAGTCTCTGAGCAGCGATCCCACCTGCCGGCTCACTTCCCCAGTTCTATATGGAGCATGATGCTACATGGTATGGAATATCCCTTTGGCCGGTCTGGGCCAGCTGTCCTGGCCATGCTCTCCCAGCTTCTGGTGCACCTGGCAGGGCGTGAGAAGCTGAAAAGTCCTTCACTTAATGTGGACACTACAACTACCTCGCAACAACTAAAACTATCAGAGTGTTATCAACATCATTCTCATCCTAATCCAAAACACAGCACTGTACCAGCTGCTAGAAAGAAAAAGAACTCTAGCTGAGCCAAAACCAGGACATCACCCTATCAAAAATTTTGATCATAGCAAAGGCCCCAGCATAGACACAATCACACTAACACCTTCTTCTGCTAGTAAAGTTTATTATATTTGGGAAATTAATCTGAGCTACAAATAGATGTGAAGTCAAAGTTCTTCCAGCCTCCCAAGAAGTCAAAGTACATCAAACAAACACGAGATGTGTTACTTACTGCCCGTGCAAAAAGCCTTGCTCTGCAGTGTTTGTGCTGGAAGTAAGAGGAAGGCCTTACAGAAGGAATCAAGAGGCTTTTTGAGCCTATTTGTGCTGCAGGCCCTTACCCCCAGCCCATGGCACCCTAGGCAGGGTTGTTCAGGTACCAAGCAGGCACATACAGGAGGGATACTCACACGCATATTTTACTGCACCATTGCAGCTCACACATGCCAGACAAGGTTCATAAATTGCCAATGCTGACCTCTGTCACGGTGGAGGCAGATCATTTATGAGAAAGCCAGTTTAGGATGCATTGAGTAATGACCTTCTATGCCTCTCATTCATCTCCTGTCTCCCTATCTGAGGGGTTAGTGAACCCCTGCCCCTCACTCCTACTTTACCCCCACCACACATCACACTCTCCAGGGTGCAATTACTTCATATAAACCATATCACAAAGACAGTTGTGCACGCTAGCCTACTCTTTTCAGTCCCCTAAGTTAGCGAGGAATGAATTTTGAGGCTGCATACGCTACCTAACATAAAATGCCTCCTCTTGCATCCGTGCGTAGCCAAACGTCTAACATTTCTGGTCCAGCTGCACCTTTGGTGGAAGGTTGGTGATGGGAGTCTTACTTTGCATGCATACGAGCCAGCACTTTCAGTAACTGACAGGTTCCTGTTGTCCCAAAAAGGATTCAGATTCCACAGTTGACCAAGAATTTAATCCTGATCTAGATCTTCCTATGTGTATACGTACAGTACATCTGTTACTTCTCAGTCTTTAATGTATTTATGCACAGTTTGCCTAATACTGTGTTCTACATGATTTATATTCTGATGATATACCAAATTCAAAAACCAGCTGTAAGTTGACATAAATATTCAGTGCCTCATGGACCCACAAAAGAGCTATGCTGGTATTTTCCTTCATATTAAGAACTTTGTCCTTTCACTGCCCTCTTGAAAGGCTGTCTTCAGCTCAAAAACTACAGTGAAAAAGCTTCACCTTTTCTCAGTATTTGCAGCGTTCAGAAGTACAACAAACCAAACAGTAACATCCCGGGTGCGGAACCATATAAATAATTGGCAGCCATGAGGTGAAAGGGATTATTAGATCCTGAGTTCATCCTTATTTGTGTTCTGAACAGATTTGAGATACTGACCCAAAGTCCGGCTTACCCTCTCTCCAGGAAATTCACTCACCAGACCAGCATAAAGCACCCACGGGGCCAGACTTTCCCCCCTTAAGGCTCCCACGCTGCTACGGCAGCACCACCCCAGCGACCCTTCTGCTGGCTCTTCCCACACATTGCAGCTCCCGAGCACAGGACGCCCTTCCTCGAGGGAAAGCAGCCCCCAGTTAAGGAGACAAGGGGGTACCCTGCCTGCTTTAATGCACACCAGGAGCAGCACTGAGTTAGCAAGTGAGCTGAGCTAAACGTGGAGTACTGAGTGGCTTGGCGGTGGTTAGTAGCAGCATCCTCGAGCAGCTTCGCACTTCTGCCCAAGATGCTCAGATCAAATCAAGCTTCCCCACACCACTGCCCACAACAATGAAACATTTGATCATTTCCAAGCATTCAGTGTTTTTTGTTCCAAATTGCTAAAATTATGTGGGAGAAATCAGTTCTTTCTCTCTACAGCCACTGAAACTAGTAAATTCACATAGCCTGACTTGCTTGAACTATAATGGCCACAATATTTTTACCACACTTGTGCCTCACACAAACTCTTGTTTACCAGCACCCTATCTCTTTGAAAAAGATTCAGTGCTCACTTAGACTTCATGTAACAGGCGAGCCCCACATCCTGAGTTAAGCGGTTAGGTGCTGACACCGAAAGCAGAAGTAATTTTTAGTTGTCTGTTTTCTAAGCTGAATTTGTCCACCTTCGGTACCTAACCATTAGATCTTACTATATCCAGAGATAGTTTTTGATTATTAATTATCTCTTTGCTTTCAGGTGTTAGTGGAAGAATATAAAATCTCACCTTCATAAAAAATAAATGATTCAGCTTCTCTTTCCTCTCTTTAGGTGGCACGATTCAACCCATGCTCGTGCTCTTCAGCCATTCTCTGTTCTCTGCCCATCTGTCAACATCCTTTTAAAAGCGTAAACACCAGGAGCAGACTCAGTATTTCAGTAATGGTCTCATTAATGCTGTACACATGGAAATATCACCTCCTTGACATTTACTCAGCAATCTGCTCTAATCCAAGACAGTAGCATTTGCTTTCAGGTACACCGTATCAGACGGGGAGCGCGTGCTTCACTGGTAATCCATTATAACAATGAGCCTGAGTCACTGGTTTCCAAAGTACAATCTCCCAGTCAAATGGCATGGCTCTCAAAGTACATTTTTGGTCTGTAAGTACCTTGAATTTGACTGAAGATTTAAATACACATTTTTTTGGATGAGGTTAGTTTACCAGACAATACAGTAGACCCTGAAGAACAGTTCTGTCTTTGACATTGTCCTTTATTACTTCATCAACAGTTGCATCATCATCATCACCACCTAATGAAATATGACATGTGCTCTCAAGTCATGTGACTGAATAGCTCTCAGCCTAAGAATGAGCCCTTTGGTATATCTGTCAGGAACAACCATTCTGAATGTCTCCTCGTTTATAATTACTTTAGAAAGTGTGACTATTAGCTAGATTGCAATTCATTTAATGTCTTTGATAAGTCTTATATATTTATAGTTTTGGTTTTTACTCAGAACATCACGTGGAACACAATCATATGCCTTATAGAGATTTCAATAGATGTATTTTTAAGTAAATTTCAAAACCATTACCTCTACCAGGTGGCATCTTACAAAAATTACATTGCAGTTATTTGACAAGACAGTTCTCATAAAACTACATTGATTACCGTGAATTTTATTACCTCCTTCTAATCCCTAACTTCGACTCCATATCATCCTTCCTGTGATTTGCCCCAGAATTTATCAGATTACCACCTGCTTATCAACTATTTGAGTCATTGCTCCTGTATTTTCCTTACTTGACTCAGCTGTCTGGTTTTGGCTTCAGTGCCTTGACAACTGACTTCATTATTTTCCAATCCGTGGTGCTGAAATATGATGGAGGTATGGGTGCAGTAGATGAGAACACATTTTATCCTCAATCAACAGTAGAGAAAAATTGTGATTTTGTCTTCGCCATTCTGACTTCCTCTACACATTGTCCCCTCTGCTGGGTTAGAAATAAAATTTCTACACACAGATATAGTTGCTTTAAAAAAAAAAAAAAAAGTAGAAAATCTGGTAAAACTCTCAAAACTTTCACCTTTTCCCTTCTTTTGGTCAGAGGAAGGAACCTGCCGTAAGAGGTGCAGGTGGAATCTATCCTTCTCACATTGACCCGTTACTGTGTTTACTTGAAACGACACAACTCCATCCTGTCAAACCACATCGTTTGTCAAGCTTTGTGCGGCGCCTAGGACAAAGCCCAGCCTGGCGGATCCCTGCTCAAAAGCCCTGCAGTGCACGTGACTGCAGGATAATGAGAGGATAACCCCACTCCCCTCCTTCAGCACCTTCTTTCCCTGAGAGCAGCAACGGGTTTACTCAGGGCAAGGAAAGGTGGCAGAAGCATTATGGAAAGAAAAAGCTCCCCTCTCTGAGCATCTCAGCTCTTGATTCCTCTGTTCACCCAGGATAACCTCCCTGTTCCACGCACCAGGCAAAGGCAGCCACTGACGGCGGGAGGAAGGGACGACTGGCCTTTAGGAGGTGTCCTTTTGTGCTTGGTGCATCTCTGAGTTGTCACGACCCTGGGGCCACCCAGCTTGCTCTATTTAAAGAGGGTATAAAGCCGTGATAAGCTTTCGAGGTCGGCTACCTGCGTAAAATGATAGCGAGTGACAGGAATGTCCCAGCCTGGGCCCAGTAAGATGGATTAGCAAAGACCAGTATCCCAAATTCCAGGCTGAAGCCTGCTGCTGTTTCTAGTTACATAAATGGCAAAACAATGCTATCTATCAACTCACATACCGGTTAGCGCTGCTACCTCACGCTAACTTGCTGCTAAATGCCTGCAACAGGAGCTCAGGTGACCTTCCAAATCCAGGTGGAAGGTTTTAAGAACTGAATTATTACTTACATACCACAGGAAAGTAACTGATACTCTGAAGTGTCTTTGACTAATGTATTTTGTCTAACATTTCATCTGCTCCAAAATTGTGTCCAATTTATCACTTCTGGCAAGAAACAGGATCACTTGTGTTGCAAGCTTTACTGATTAAGGTTGAAAAGAATTTGTACAATGTTACTGCCACCTGTATTGAAGAAGGAACAGCTGCTACCCCTCACACCAACTTTAAAGGGCAAAGAAGGATGGCCAGAAAGCTGCACACACGTTCGTGTCGGAAGCACAAGGAAGAGAAAACACTGGCAAGACCCACGCTATAAACACATCTGGGCTCAGAGAACAGACATCCACTATTTAAGGAATGGCTCCCTGATGCTCAGCTTTGAAAGCAGAACAAATATTTAATGCTGGCTCTGAATTTTTCAGCTTTCGAGTTTAAAACAACACGAAACAGCCTTTGCAGCATTGAGCCATTCCACGCCGATTTGCTCATTGGGTTTTGCTTATGGGGCTACTCTGGGGCCAGTCTTCAAGAGGTGATCTACTATGCCTCGGCTGGCTCCGGAGTCAAGCCAGCAAAGGTCAACTCAAAGCTTCCAGAGTCCCTGGGAGCACTTGGTTTAAGCAGCATTTTCTTGCTAATGGCAATACTTGGGAAACTAGGTAAGAGTTAAGGACTTCCTGGAATTACACAGGAGGCACCAGGCGTGTGACATAAGATGATTAGGGGGCTTTCGGGAGGGGGCCTGTGTAAAGTCATGGTCTCCACCTTCTTCTTCCTTTTTGTCAGGGATATGCTTCCTCTCCCACAACCTGCCCCGGCATTTTCCCCTTGATGAACGTGCTCATTCCTGGCAGGAATGGCAGCAACCGCTATCGCAACAGGAGAGCAGCTCGGGTGCAAGGAAAACTTGCGCTGAGCTAAGTTGTTTGACATAAAGCATGATTATCAAGAAACAGCAGGCATGCTGACCTGCTGGAAGACACCTCTTCGATCAGCCTTTTTGAATTCAGGGAAGGGCAAGGACCACTCATCTGAAATGCCAGGGGAGGCTGGAGGAGCATCGTTACATAAAGCCTCTTTCAACTCAGTTCATGCTGTCTTCTCAGAGTCAGCCCTCTGCAACTTCCCCAGCAGCTCTAGTGCCAGCCTCCCGCCTCTGACACACTCCTCCAAAACTTTAAGTTGGAAATTTAAAAACTTCAATACAGAACAAATGAATAATAAACACCCCGCATAATTACAGCGATGGCTGGATTTGTTCAGGCTCTGTTCTCATCATTGGCTCTCAAACCACAAAAGCAGCAGAAAGCAGGGGGGATAAAAATGGTGACAATAAAACTCTGAAGGAGGAAAACAGAGGGGAATAAAGCACCGAAGCAAATGAACAGAGAGGAGAGTTCTTGAAATAAAGTCCTACAGGAGGTGGGACAGCAGAGGAGCAGGTCAGTCTCCACTACTTCCCTCCCATCAGCAAACAAATGGTCACAGCACCATGAAGCCAGGACCTCGTCAGGATGATTCACAAGCCCCAGTGGTGCCGGCAGCCCTGCAGACCATGCAGCATTACTGGTGGCTGTGGGACAAGCAGCGGGCAGGGAAGGTGAATGCTTTCAGTCCCACTTGGTGATCCTGGATTGATGGAAAACCGTTAAATACGGGACACCGCTGGCACTACAGTGTATTTGAAAAGCCCTACAGCCATCCCAGATCTCCAAGATACACACCTTTTGTAGTGCATATGGGAAACTCCTCCAGCTGTTTCACCCCACTCCTCAGCATGGCACAAGAGGGTGTGGACATAGCTATCATGGCTGGACCCCCGGTTCCTCCAGGGAGGTCTCTTCTCCCTTCCTGTAGAGTGAGGGTTTCTGAAAAGGATGGAGTTGGGGAAAAGAACCACTAGAAGAGAGCAGTTGAGGTAGGATTGGGGTGGAGCACAACAAAACTCAGTTTTCATTTTGCCCAGCCTCCACGATCGTGTAGGACTTTATGAGAGTTCAACAGCACTCCTCCACACAGCCCTCACTTCTCCATAGCCCTCTCTTCAGGGACGTTGTCCCTTTTTCTTTAGGACTGCTGTCTGGAAAGCATCAGAGAGAAAGCAAGTACCCATAACATTACGTAGGAAGGGCCTCTGGTTTGAGTAATTCCACTAAGAGACTGACTGGCTCAGATTTCCTTCCCTCCTCAAACACAGTATTTGTAAGGTTATCAGCTATATTACTGAATCTATAATAAACTGGACTATAAAGCATCCTCCTATGTGGGGGGGTGGGGGTGGGGGGGGAATATTCAAGGCTTTGAAAGAAATATTCTAAAGAAAAATCCAGATTTACAAAAACTGAAAATCTAAAACCCACTTATCTCCTTTCCCACACTGTGGTGATTTTTAAAGTCTTGAGCACTTCAAAATATTCTTATTTTTTCTTGTTTCGNATGATTCACAAGCCCCAGTGGTGCTGGCAGCCCTTCAAAATAGTCTTATTTTTTTCTTGTTTCAGGATTCTTAGGTTAGGTGTTAAAATGAAGGTAATTTTGAGCTAGAGTTTTAGTTTTGAGTTAGAGTTTTTCTACCCAAAAACATCAAAACAGAGCATTTAAATTAAAAAAATAATCTCAGATTTTTAGAGCTAAGTCTCTTATTCTCATAAAAAAAGTCAGCTTTAGACAAAGTAGGATTTTGTTTTGTTACAAAAATGATCTGGAGAAAAACATTCACAACCAACTTATCACTAACAAGGCTGTCAAATGCCTTGTGTTCACGTCCCAGGGAAACTGTTTTGTAAACTGAAACTTAGTGCTATTGCAAAAGCAGGAAGAGCCTCCTCTGACCTCCACAGCTTCCATGCTTAGAAAAGCATGTTCCAGTGCCACTAAGAAAAAAATGACCTGTTGTAATACTCCTCTGAATGCACAATCTCCTCCTCTGTCATCCATCCAACAACAACAAGAAAATGCTTATATGTGACTGAGTTTGTGACCACTGGCAAACTGGAACAGATGTACTGAAACTGCTTTCTGGTTGTCTGTGCATGCATCTCAGAGCACTACCAGGGCCACCAGAAGGTTACAGATCCCAATCTTGCCCAGTGTTAATCACTGTGTGATTCATCTGATGAATGGCAAATTCATGTCTTGTCTGCCAAGGTGTGAATCCACTTCCAGATTTGACAGAGCTGGCAAAAGGCATGAGATTCATTCCTCTTGAGGCTTGGAGTCCCCACAGAACTGGGGGAGGGGGGTGTCAGTTCAGGGAAAAATTGGGAAGTGGTGTTTTAGACCTGCTTCCCATTTGTTGCCTGTAAGAGCAATCACACATTTATACACATGCAGCCAGGGCAGCTGAGAAAAGTAAACAGATCGCCACCTTTCCTTTTCTTTTGCTAAGTTTCTGCTTTGCAATCAGCCTCAGCTGCAGCTGAACACATGGTTTCCAGAGGCAATCTCTGGAGGAAGGAAACCACAACTCTTGGTGACTTTTTCCTCCACTGAACTATTTGCAATGAAGACTTGACACCTTGTTTGAGGTTCTGCCCAGATTAGTTCTCCACAACTATACTGCAATGAACTGAAGTGACCAATTATCAGACTTATCCGTAGCCATCAACCACAGTGCATGAAATAACCCTTCCACACACAAATTACTGTTCGAATTGAGTCTGACTGGCCCAGAGATCAGAGCAACAGGTACAACAGCTCTTATTCCCGCTCTTGAAATAACACGGCTGCGTGTGGTCCTGAGGAGAACAGGCGAAAGGGACGGTCCTTCCCCACGAGAGTAGCAGAAGACATCCAGGTCCTGGCCAGAGCTGTGTGGCACACCACTGGACTGAGCCCTTAAGACCAGATGCTGCCGGGCACCAACGTGAACGTGAAGTAGGCTTATTGACCTGGCAAGGAAAATACTCTTAGTCTGATTATAAGACTTTCTGAGTGATTACAGACTTGGACCGCTGTGGGGGAGAGCAGTCCCAGCCCCACGCCGCACCATGGCCAGGGATCTCATGAGCTGAATTCCCCCGGAGCAAGCCCAAGTCAAGGTTGGGCGTTAGTTCCTCATACCTCCTCCCAGAGGTGGTACACTCTGCAGCGGAGCTGCTGGACCGTAAAAGTCTCGAGAGTTGCTTTTGTACGTGAGAAAGCTGTGAATACCAGGGTTACTTGCCCATGCTATTGAGCCGCCTGACACGCCACGTTTCCTCACGGCGCGGGCAGCCCTGCTGGCTTGCCGGTGGGCCTTGGGTCTGGGTGCCGTGCCGCCTCCCGCTCACCTCCCCGTCCTTGCCGTGAGCTCATCCGACCCCCGAGCCAGCGAATTCCAGGCGAGCCTCCCATGCAACAGCGCAGGCCCTCGCTGCAAACAAGTGTTTTTCATTATTGCTAGAGTTTAAGGAAAATGGTTTCCAGAACTTTGGGAAAAAACCCACCAAAATCCCCTTATATACATATATATAAAAATTCATGTCAGAGGCTTACTGAACTTTGAGAAGCATTAGCTGCCAAGTGGTATGCCCTTCTTTTTGTCAGCAAACCCAACACACACATTTGGGCTTGGATGACGGTCTAACTGGTATGCTAGTGAGATGCTTATCCAGGAATTTAACTCGCTGTGATAGGGGCAAGGAAAAACCCACAAAAACACACAACAAAAATGAATGGGTTAAAAATGTCACAAGTAGTGTTTTCATATTTATCCCAATGCTGAAAAGAATTACCCTTTGGAAAATTTTCACTTCTGATTATTTGATAGTGCTGCAAGCAAGCCAGGGAAAAATAAGCATGAAAGAGAATGAACTGATATTCCTGAAACAGAACTGGATTGGTGCCGAGAGGAAAGCATATCCAAGATAACCTCTCAATATCATATGCACATCTCATCACACAAAAACAGATGAGGTACTATTTATAGGGCTTCAAATGAGTTGCTGACAACTGACACTTGACCATGCACATTTAAATATGTATCTTTCTTAGGTAACTCCCACCTTTCACATAAACACATTTGGTTTCAATAAAAAACTATGCTTAGGATTTTTTTTTTTTTTAAACACATGATAATCCAAACTAGTCCTTTTTTCTGCAATTACTATCCTGACAGCTCAAACCATGATTTACTTCATTAGCGGTCATTCATCTCATGAGACATGTCACTAAAACTAATATCACCTTGGATGCAAGCCCCTTCCACTAGTGTTATGGTTCTTCAGATAGTCCAGAAAGTCTCTTAAGCTCATATGGAAAATCATTCACAGCAGCGAAGAGAACCAGAATACTTCTGCCAGCCTGTGGGTATAGGAGCATTTTGTCCAAAGCAACTACTCCACTGTAACACACGATGCTTAGAAGAGGGACTTTGCTGGCCAAGACCCTTGTCCACCTTGTGTAACACTCCCTGTCACCACGGCAGGCATTTCTGTGCAAAGCAGGGGTGCCAAACATCGCAGCCAAAGTTACAGCTGAACAATCAGCTGGCTTGCTCAAGTTCAGATTTAGAGGGGATGCACAGACTAAAACTTCATTTGCCTACTTTGTCCAAGAGGCCCAGTTTAGTCAAGAAGCAGAGAAATTACTCACAGGTTTGCATAAAACAAAACTGGAGGAGGTTGTAGTTCTCCTTGCACCCTACAGCTCAGCCACGACACAAGGAAGCTTATGTTTAATTCTGTCCTCTGTCTCACTTGATCACCCATGCCTCAACTCTCGTGAACACGCTTAAACCACCTAGTTGTAAAGTCTTGTGGGAAAAGGAAGGAGTACTCATCTGGTGGGCTTTCAGCTCATCAGTATTAACTGGCTGTAAGTCTAGCCTCTCGATCCAGCAGTGCCCAGGCAAGAGGCACAGAGCAAGTCATCGCTGACACAGCGCAGAACCAGGAGAGCCATGCTGAGGTTCCCGGTTCACCTCAGGTGGTGGAGGGAATGTAGGCACCAAATTTAAAACCCATCAATTAGCCAAGTGATGAGATTAATCAATATCCTGCCAGCTATGGCAGTTTCTACATCTCTTTATAGTTCTAATTTCATGCTCCTTCCCCTAGAAAGTTCACATTAGACCAGACCACTACCCACCCCAGCATCTTGCGATCAAACTAACTAGATTATTTGTCCTCCTCCTGTCCAGTCCAAGTGATATTTACAACTACTAATTCAATAAGTTGATGCATCATTGCCAAAAAAGAAATTGCAATGAGCTTTCAATGGCAATTGTAAAAATAGTTCTCGAAGCAATGCAATTGCAAATTACTCATCTGATGCCATGATAACTTTTAAGCTTGGATACTCTGCTGTGGTTTTGCTCTCTTTTTCTTATATACTTTGTTTAGAGTATGGACTTAGGCAGCCAAGAAATCCCAACCAGGTGGGAGAAGACAAAACCAGGAACTGGGAAGAGATGAAATCATAACATAGGAAATAAATGGACCAGGAGGTCCACAGGAGTTTAAGAACATAAAGGTTTTAAGGCAGGATGAGGGACTGGAGCTCGGTGATATCTACTAACACATGACTTCTGAGCAGGAACGACAAAGCGGGTGCCTCCGAGCTGTAGAAAAGGTCTGCGTAGCAATTATTGTACCTCCCACAATATAAAACTGGGGAGGTAAATCAGGCAAGGTCAGAAGCCATTTGCAATCCCTATGGACTAAAAGCTTCTTCCTGACTTGTCCGGGGCAACTTCAGCTCCTACACTAGAAACATTTGAAGCACGGCTCTCAGCCCAGCACCCACCCCTCACGCCGGCACTGACCTCAGCTGGGGTGCTCAGAGGGGAGCACGCCGCTTCTCTCGTCACCTCTGCCGCGGTGGCACAGGGGTCGTGCACACCAGCATGGGTGGCAACCTCAGCTGCTGCAGCAACTAGACCTGACAGGAACCGCAAGCCATGTCTTAAACTCGGGAGGGGTGTGCACGTAAATTTAAGCGTTTGATGTTTGTCTTGCCTTCCCTCAGAATGGCTTATTCGTAACGGTTAACTCGGGGTGTGGGTGTGTGTGTGAAAAGTCACTTCTTCCTAGCATCAGCTTTGAAGCCCAACAGAGCTACTGACCCGTAACCTTCTCTCTCGCCCTTGGCGTGGCACAGAGCGAGCCTGTGCCAGCGTACGGTCAGGCGGAGGATGACAGCTGCAGTTCCGGGTTACGTTCACGTAGGCAACAGCAGTTTGTGACGATGGCTTCCTCAAGGATCCCGTCCCTACGCCACGGGTGCCAGTCAGCGTTCCCACCCCCCTCACAAACACGCGGGCTCGCACAGGGTGGAACAGCATCCTCCTAACAGCTGCCCGGGCAGAACCAGAGTCCCTGCAGCTCCTCTCCGCTGCCACGTCATCAACTTTTAATTGCTCGTTCATTTCCTGGGACCAAGCTGGTCCCTGATAAATTGAGCTTGCGAGCCAGAGACTGCAGAGGGATACAGGCTGATGCCCGTGCACCCGCTGGCAGACACCATGGGGGCTCCTGGCATGCTCGCGGTGAGAGTGGGGCTCCGGGAGGCAGCTACGGGCGTTGTTGCACCTTTCCTTGGATCCGCTCTGCTGCCTGTGATTAATTCTTCGCTTAAATTAGAACACCGGGACTCCTGCTGATACACGCACTTCCAACGGGACAGCCAAAGCTTTATTCTCCTTTGGCTTTTAACTACACTACTTACTCTGCTTTTACATTATCTCATGTCTGCTTTGCCTGCTGTTCATTAGGCTCTTTATTACCTCCTGTTTCGTATGACTTACCTCCTCCTACCCCCCCATGCACAGTTAAAGACTCGGTGGGTGGCAAACATCATGCTTACACTGTTACGGATGGGATAACGAGAGCCTGTAGATTTGCCCAGGAGCAACTACGTGTATAGGTGTAATAATCTTCCCTAGGCACCTCATTGAGCAAGGGTACGGGTTTGACCCCTAGCGATGAGGCTTGCCTCCAGCTTTTCCCACTACCTCCCAAAGTGCTGTGCCTGAACAGAGAAAGCGGCATGGCCCGGTGCATACCGAGCACTTACTGGTGCAGTATTTGATCCCCTCTCCATCTCTTTAACATTGCTCACCATTTCCAAATATTTTGAGGGACCCAAAGCAAGAGCTTATATCTAAAACTTCAGGAAAAAGCAAAGTAACCAAGTGTATTTCAGAGCTTGCACCCATGCTCAAACACCTACCACTCTGTGACAGGCAGGAAATAAGCTGCCAAATGCTCCCAAGACTTGGCCTAGCTTGTTTTCTCCTGAGCGCTGAACTAGCATGATTTAACAACAGGTCTGGCACGGTTTTCCCAGGGAGCAGACAGAGCTCAGCCTGGGAGCCACAGAGCACGCTGTTTACAGAGCGCTGGCAGCGTTTGCTGCGCCGCACGACACGTGGAGCGAGGCTGCAACATCCACGCTCGTCTGATGTGGAAACACAAACAAATTTCATCCACTTCCAGGAGCAAAAGGCTGGAAAAATTAATCTTTGGTTTCCATTTCCTTCCTCTTGCTCACCTCAGGCAAGGCAGTGACCATCCTGGTGCAACCTGTCACAAGAAATGAACGCCTTCCATCAGCAGCGTACATGCTGCCCGCTGGGTTCCTTTTGTGAATCAATGAGGCTAAATAAACAGGGAGACACCAGAACTGCAGTTCTCCCTTGTCTGAGTAAAGCAAAGCTCCACTGCAAGGGAAGTCCTACTGAGCCAAGTGGCTGGTCTGCCCTCACGCCTGCCACATGCGGCAGGGAGCTCCATCAGCCTGCTCGCTTGTACCCCTGAGGAAGACTGAGAAGGGTCCAGATCCCCACACAGACTGAACACAGGTTGGAAGAACAACTGAGCATGGGTTTTAGACCAATATACGTTTTAAATATGTGCGTGTGTATATATATGCACACACATACTCTAAACCTCCCTGCCACATCTCAATCCAGCCCTCCTAGCATCCAAAATGACTATAGATTAAAAGAATACTATAGCTACAAAGCCAAGTACTCTGGATCAAGACTGCACAAACAGCCTTTATACTTGCATTTCTTAGCTTTAGTCTTCAAGCATACACATTTTAATCACATACTATTTTTCCATAAATCCTCAGCCTCATTCATTGCCAATACTTTGTTAGTCAGGGGCTGTGCCCCAGTAAGTATCGTAGAAGGCCCCTGCTTTATTTGTTGTAAAGTCATAACATGTTGCTGAAGTTGTTGAAAGAAAAATCATGGTCTCTTGTGTACAAAAAAAAAAGTCTCCATAGACTCAGATTGCATCCAGAACAGTTGCACAGTTCCTACAAAATGCCTATTACCTTATTTAACCCCAGGCTTTGAAAATAGATACTTCATATTCATCTACTTCAAATTAATTACACTGAAACAATTTTGGCTTGCTTTGCTGGAACGGTAAGCATGCACAACAGCAACCAAAAGCAGAGGGCTATAGTTAAATTAATCAAGTAGCATAAGAAAAATGTTATGTACAAGTAAGAAGGGTTTGGGATTTTTTTCTCTCAATTTCATAGTTCATTTTGACCTGAAAACAAATGTAGTTTTCAGTTAACTAAGCCTGTGAGCAAAGTTTGGTCAGAGTCACAAAATAGTTGTCAGCAGGTATTACCAGAAATTCAAACATTTGGCTGTACTATTTTCCAACCCAAAACTGTTTAAGAACACAGGTATCTAAAGTTTAATATAAAAAGCATGTTTGAAACAGAAATGAAAAGCAACACCCTCCTCCCCCCCAAAATAACTATGAAAGAAGTAGACTTCAGCTGAAAAGTGTTTTAGAAATGTCTTTCCCCATCCATTGAGAAGTGGCTCAGATGAGGTGCCTGATGGCAGGTGCAGCACATCCTGCCCTGGATGATGCTGAATTAACTTTCTGTGCTTCTCTATTCCTTCCAGACTACCATCTTTCAGCACTAGGCAGATAAAGACTGCACGGACATCTACAACAACAGCACTACCTGACAGCCAAACATAAAAATGACTATGTAGTTCAGGGCTGAGGAGGACATACAGTATATACCCGATAACACGTGGGGCCATACAGCATGTAAAGAAAACAGAACGGGAGTTGCTACAGCGAGCGATGAGTTTTATGATTTCAGCCATTTAACCTCAAGTAAAGGTCATACAGGTGACCTTGATTTTGGTATTGATTCATTTTTTCAAACTACTGTTAGTATAATCAAAAAAACCCACTCAGCCTTAATCAGATGTTTCTAACATCGCTTTCCTAATGTTTTACAGGAAATATACTGGAACAAGAGACTTTCACTTGTGAAATGGGCTTTTGTGAGCAACATTTACACCTCTTTACTAGAGCTAGTGCAATAACCCGTCCTTATTCCCTTTATGGTCCTCTTCCCACAAGGCCAGATAGACAGCTTCCAGCAGGTTTGCAGCCTGTTGCAGAGAAAGGAAACGCAGCCCAGTTCCCTGCTCCAAGCCCTGAAGACGAATACCCCCTGGGGTAATGCTCTTCAACCATTTACCCTCCAGCTTGCTTAATAGATTGAGAGGTATTTATGGTTTTAAGTGTGGTGGTTAAAGTTGCAGTTGAGTAGCAGCCATTAGGTGAGGCCCATTCCACGTAGCCATGGCAGGAGCGGCTCTCTGTTCCAGAACTGGGGCCAATTACAGGATCTGTGCCTGTGGTTTGACCCAAAAAACATCAGCTCACCTGGTCAAAGTTTGGTAGTGAACATCTTCAAGTAGGATGCTCCCAGTGAGAAGCACCAGGTGATTCTCACTGCAGGTTACACTATGGCTGCCTTGGGAATTCGGGCACATTCCTGTAGTTTAATTTAAATGCACCTTTGCAGTCTCTCAGCTCCTACATGCTTTCTGAACAGCAAAAGTAAATGCTTATTAATGAAGGTTTATGCCCCAGCCATCTGCCTCTGCTCTTTGCCAACTTCTCACAGCTTTCTTCACCCCTACCTACTACCGCTTTCCTCTCCACTTCTGCATCTGGCCAGAAGAACTCTTCCGACCAGTTCTCCCACGAGCAGGTTAGATTGTTATTTCCAGTTTACAACAGTGACTGGCTCTGGGGTCTCAAAAATCGTGCCATCCAGAGCTGTCAAAGACCCTCCTGTGATGCAGAAAACATGGATTCTGTTCCAAATGCCACCACCCATCTTCTGCCCAGATCTTGTACAGGTCACTTCAGGTCCTCATACCAGTGCTTGGTCTCTCACTGTTACCTGCTCTGCTTGCAAGGACTGCCTGTCCCTCCAGCTCTTCTCCTAACTAGAAACTAATAACTTCTTGTAGCACTTCATTCAGCACAGAAGAGCAGATACCTGAAAGAGCAACTTTCAAAATACACTGGTGAAAATAATACAGCAAATAAAAGGGGAATTCACTGTCAAGCAATAAATAATCTGTTTGCAAAGCAAAGGCACAGAGCGTCTGTTCATTATGGAGCAAGAAGGGGAAAAAAAGCCTTATGGCAGATCTGGAAAGCATGTGGGTTGTACCTTATTTTCTTTCCTCAGTGCTATGAAAGGGTATAAAGTAAAATCATGCAGTACACAGAGCAGCAGTTAGCCCTTTCAGTACAATACTGTCCTTCTTTAGAGGAGGGGGGACTTAAGATTTTATGTTTGCCTTTCTTCCTTAAACACAGCTGACAAGGATCTCTTTAGTGTTTTATTTAAAAAAAGGATTTTAATTGGATCTGTCTTTCCATCATGTTTTAGTACTATGATTTACCCTGGTAAACCACACGGATCATAGAAGGGTAATTTTACTCTTGGTACCATTTGGCAAAACAAATGTTTTCTGTATGCCTCAGACTGCGCTGCAGGAATGAAGGTATTAATTGAAACGTAAGGGTAATAATCCCAAAGCACTCATCTGAGAAACCCTGTTTTATTTCTGGAGTGCTCTTTGGTTGCCTAAGCTATGAAGCCAAGTGCTGGCTGAAAGTTCAAATATCCTGCAGCCTTTGGTTCACAGGATTTAGCACAAGGTTACTGCTGCCTAACATGAAAGCAAGTAACGCAACTCCCTTTCAGATTCTCTTAAGTAAGCAAGAGGGATGTTGTACCTTGCTAAAGAAAAGTTGGCCTGGTGGGAAGACAGAGAGGGAAATAATATTTCTGCCCTCCGCTCTGACAGGAGGGACCACAAGCAGCGCACGGCTCACGCCACAGGAGCTGGAGAGGAGGATGAGGAGAGCCAAAGCGATTGCTAAAGCTGCTACAGAGCAGAGTCCAGAGAGACGGACTATGTAAGGCCAACACCGGCAGTCCTGCAGCAAGGCAGCACACACTGCTTGCATGAAGAGTTCCCCTGAAGTTGTCTCCCGCCTGGGGAAAGTCTTTGGCCCAATGTCTGATCACAGTTTTGGATGCATATCGAGCGAACACGCTCAGCTTGGTGCAACAAGTCGCCTCTGGCCCCTTCATCTCTCAGGACACTTGATGTATTTGACATCGAGGAATCCTGTTGATCCTGTTCTTTAAATCTACTGCAGGTTGGAAGAGGGGTGATAAATTGGGTACAACATGTTAAACGCATTTTAGAAGTTGGGGGGGAATAAACAACAAAACCCATAACCAGCAGCTGGCTGCTATTTGCACACAAAAATATAATTTCTTTTTCTTCCCTGGGAAGTTCTGCTTCTGTGCTTAAGACCCAGACAGACAGGAAAAATCCTTGCCAGGACATCAGTTTTCCTCATTTATAGGGAGCAAAGAAAGGAGACTGCTGTGCAACCTTTACCGGCAGTCTCGCTGTCAGCTGAAGGAACCTACAGCTTACTCAATGACTTTATTGTAAATCTGTTTTGTTTGGGGGTGAGGGGGAGAACATGTTAGTGCCATGATGCAAGCATATTTTAAGGAGGCAGTCACTTCTACCACATTTTGTGTGGTTGTGATCTCCGTAATTATTGGAAACGATGTTAATGTTGTCTAGAAAAATGCCAGGAGGGTGGGGGTGGGCAGAAGTCATGCCTCCTGGGTTCTCCACATGCTGCAGATAGGATAGCACAAGCATTTCGAAGTTCAGGAGCCACTGTCATACCTCAGAGACTCCCCTAACAAGTCAAGAGAAACAGAGTCATTTGTCACAACCACTTTTCTGAGTTTGGAAGTACAAATAGTGAAAGTTACTGAGCTCTTAAAAAACAAAACAAAAAAAAAAACTAAGTGTGCTCTGTTTCCAAGGTTTCCTTCAGACTGACTGTCCTGGCAAACAGAAAAGATCGCAAAGCCAAGTAACGCTACTCAACCTTTAGCTCATCCTGCGCGTCGCATGCTAGAGGGATTACGTTATGGCTTACTGCAGCCGTACCCTGAGCCCGTCTAAAACCTCTCAACCTCCCCGCATGGCATAAACCCTCCACATACTCCTTTAACTCACAATTTTCTCACAAGCTTGCTCAGCAAATCCGTGTGGAGGAACTGGTTATCAGTGGGCAGTCATTTACACACCTGAATGCTCAGGAGGCGAGTCCCATGCACGACAGCAGTTTTTGTGTCCCTTATCAGAATAAGGGCAGGGCCTCAGCAACGTTTTGTTTGGGTTGCTCAAGACAACAAGCAGGTTTTAAACAAACAAACAACAAAAACGACCTCTGAAAGCATGACAAGTGATTTTAAAGCTAGATTAATGATCATCAGTATAGAGATCAAACCTTTGGTTGATGTTTGCATAATCTATATGGAGGTCTGGCTCTAGGCACTGTCTCAATATGAAGAGCAACAGAAATATTTTTTAAAAAGGCTAACCTGTTCAAATTCATAAAATATTGTATTTTCAATGCCAAATTATGGTTTGGTTGTGTTTTGGTTTACCAGCTGCATTTCTCTCAAAGCTCGTTCAGTGAAGCCCACCAAGTAGCTGATTTTACCCGGGATGAGGTCTGTTTAACTTTTTGGTTATTCAGCACAAAGCTGTTAATATTAGGTTGCAGATTTGCAAGTGAAGGGAACTGCTAGGACAAGCATTCCAGAGCTATTGAACAACTCTGGATATCAGCCTGCCTGACAAATGCAATGAGAGCAGTAAAGTAAGGCCATGCAGCAGGCATCAGTTCATGATACCTGCTAAAATTCCTTAGCCCTTAACAGGAATATAAAGAAAAAAAAAAAAAAAAGGTCACGCTGCTGATTAAAAACTCATCTTGCTGACAGTGGCAAAGTTATTTAATCTTATTTCAGAAAGAATCAGAGTTTTTCCCTGAGGTCAGACTTGTGCATCATCAAGAGAGGGGCGCAGGGAAGCCCTCCGCAGCGCAGAACTGTTTGAACTGGCAGGATGGTAGGTAAACGGAAAGACATTTTCCTCCTTTGTTCATCTCTGATTCGTTGACTTTTTCTTTCAGAGGAGTTAAAAAAAAAAAACAACGCTTGGGTCTTTGAAGAAATATTTGGAACGAGGAAATCCTGCAAGTGAAAAGAAGTCCTTCAATTGGGAAAGGCAAAAACCCAGCCGGCGTAACCACAATGCTGGATTTCCTATGGAGATAACCATCGTCGATGCACAAAGCTCCTGTGTTCCTTCGATTAACATACTGTAGGTGGAAGCCCAGAACACTGGATAATGGTAAGTTTCACTTTCTACAAAGTCAAAAGCCATTTTAATAGAAGTGTAGCCGCCTTTCTTCTTATGAAGTTCAGCGAGAAAATACTCTCTTTCTCAGAGGCTGACCGAACACCCACGTTGTTCAGAAGTCAGGCAGAGCGCTCCTTGTTAGGCTTGGTCGCACCCTGTCTTAGTGCCAAAGCTAGCAAGAGCTGCTGTCCTGGGTAGGGATAACGCTGCAAGTCTTGGTAGCAAATGCATCTTTACCAAATATATTGCCAGGAGGATTTTCTCCTGTGAAGAAGGGAGAGGCTTGTCTCTAGTAAATGATGCCTGAGGGGATTGGTACAGCATCTAAGTGTGAAGATGCAAGCGACTTCATCCATCTCTCCATCAGAGGGAACTTTTGAAGATTGTGCTGATCACTTCTTACATTTAAGGGAAATTTATAGATGTCAACAGGGAGAATTCAGCATCTCCTATAGACAAAAACATTTTAGGAGGCCTTGCACCCCACCACCCCAAAACCTTCACAAGTTCTCGACTTCACGCTCCCTGTTGCTGGTCCACAGCACCATAGCAGCTGAGTTCCTATACAAAGCACAACACCACAGGTAAGGCAAGTAGGCTCATGGCTGAGACAGTGAAAGACAAGGAGATAAGAATGCTGCTGACCTACATATTTATGAAGTATTTCTTCTATCAGCCTAATATGCAAATATATAAGCATGTCCGTGCATTACCACGCACCTACTCTCCAGCGTTTGAAGTCTAGATGGCCCTTGAGGCAAGAGTCACGTCATGCAGAACAAAGCACATGTCAACACTAACTCCATGCCATAATAAACATTTTATCATTAATGAGACCAAATTGGAGCTGAACAACAAGCTTAACTTTGCCTCTTAGCTTTCACCCCCAAAGAACTGTCTTAGAAGCTACATCCTTACACAGGTGATGAAAAAGATAAGGAAGCACATTTACAATGTAATTAAGTAAAGCATGCCGGCCTCCCAGTAACGAACCCATTTCTAATTATCTTGGAGTCTTCTTATCTTGCATGCGCCACTTGAATCCTTGTTTAAGGTGCTGCCAGGATGCCTGTCATTGGTAGGACGAGGCTGCCAGTAGAAACTTCGCAGCAGAAACTTGAAGACAGGCTTGCCTATCTGTCTCTTGGTCTTTATCATCATATTCACCCTTGAGAAAATTATTTTGAAAGAAAACCACAGCACAGTTTTGAAAGAACTCAGAATCAGTGATTTCGTAAGCAACATAAAAGAAGATTTCTTCACTTGTTACTGCTTCGAGAACAGAAACATTTTCCAGCTTTCAACATCAAACAGCCCCAATGTAAGGTTGTTTTCTGTCTTAGTTTGATAGGAGACAGGAGGAATCTCAAACTTTTTCTTGGAACCCCTTAAGATCCCAAATCCAACTTGCGCCTCTTCATATTTTTCAGTGATTCTTTTAACAGAGGCCCTTTTCCAGAAACCATACGTGTTTAACATTTACTTCTTGCCCTTCACCGCATTTATTTTCCTCACCTTTTACTGTTCCCACTGTAAATGAAAGGCATAGGTCTTTATACCCCTTTAAAAGAAGACAAGTATATGCATAACCACCAGAAATGTGCTTGAGGTAAGTCATGTCAGTTATACAATTAAACATTTTCTCCTTCTTATGATGTGTTTTATTGAGGTATAAATCAGGACTAAAAGGCAATTTAGCACAGACAGGAATTTTATGGAGGGGGTGCAGATCCCCTGGGCTCGTCTGGAAAATGAGAAACATACTCATAGATGATACATCTCGCCGGGTGCAAGATTCACAGGAGCTAGAGCGCGCTCCGTCTAGACTGAGATTTAACTTTCTCATTTAAATCCAGTGAAATAGGACTGGGCTGGATGCAATCGCATAAAACCTTTCTGTTGTTGGATTAGGAGGTTTTTGCAAAGCCCAGTCACACTGAAGAAATTGTGTGGGCAGAAGGGAACCTTGCCAAATCACAGGGAGTAAGCAGGAGCTGAAAGGTAGCAAGTGACTCCCTATGTTTAGTAAGTTTTTAGCCACACTTTCTTTCTTCCACAAAGCAGAAACTTTCCCTTCTCTCCTGCTGCTAAGGCAGGCAGACAGACAGATACTCGTGGCATACTTTGCTTTCTTCCAGTGAGGACCCTCAGCTGCAGGCCCTCCTCATTTCTCTCTAGGAAAGTATAAATTGAGGTCAAATAAGAAACCAGAGCGTGCCTGGGAAGAGACAGCAGGATTGAGATACTCTCAGGAGCTGACCAAAACCACCACCATGCACTTGGGCCAGGGTGCCCAGCCAGAAGAGAGAAGGGAAATCATGCAGCGCTGCCCAACACAGGTGAAGTACATGTCTCATAGCCCACCAAACTGAGGAACAGGATCACTCCATCCTCAATTAGTCAATGGAAAGGGAGCAATCACATTTGTCTCAGTGTCTGCCCACGCAGACATCCCCTCCCACTATATCTCCCAACCCCACAGTTGGGATTTGCAGAAGGAAGTGTTGGTCCTTGGCTATCTTGCTAGTGCCACAGTGTTTTATTTCTCCAGCCAGCCCTGTACCCAAGGCTCTGGGCCATTAGCATCTGGCTCACCTAATGAGGACAGCTAGCCTAGGTTGTCCTCTCCACAGTCAATAGGAACTAGTATTAGACTAAAGACCTAAATTAAATTGTCCCCTTAGCTGCTCATTTGGAGGTAGATGGCAGAAACAAGGTACAGCCGTTAGTAACAAGCTGAAACAAGTCTGCAGGCTCAGATGGCCCCCAAGCAAGTTATATTTGAATAAAGTACCTCCCTCTTGATGTGAAGCACCTTAAAGCACACAGCATTAGTATTTTATCCTTATGAGCCTTCCACAGTCCCACACTGCCAGCTCATGATACATTTTCCGGAGCACAAGACTAAGAAGACATGCTGGTTTCTACAGTGCCCTGCCAGCTTCCAGATTTCACAAGAATTCCAGCATTCAATTATTTTTTGTTTAGAGAAAGGTGGTTGTGTTTTTGGTTTTTTTTTTTGTTTTTTTTTTAATCAGCCCTCTGCTTTATCTGCTTCTGCAGTTCAGGCAACAAAGCCAACCCACCTGGCCTGTGCAGGCAGCTGCAGCACAACATGCCCTTCCTGAGGATGTCCTCTCCCAATGCGTCATCGCGGATTTTCGCTGCGCATCCCCTGATGCTTTGCACTACAGTAAACTGAGCAGCTCTGTGATGCTTCTCCAGCAAATCACCCCTGCTCCCTGACCTCCTGCACACGATTGTTAGCTCCCAGCTGAACATATACACCCTGCCTAATTGCTAGGGTTTCCAAACAACAGCTAATCGCAAGTTTAGCGTCATCATTGGCAGGTTCTGAAGGCTTCAGTAGTATTGTCTGACCAAAGACTGGCAGGGGGAAAGGCCCCTTGTCAAGGGGAGGAGAGGTAAACTGGGATTAATAACTGTATTAAAACCCACAAAGAAAGTCTGGGAGGGCTGGAAGAAGTCCACGTAAAAAGGGTGAGAGCTGACAAGAGAGAACAGTACCTTTCAACCATCTGTTTGGTACTTTAAAGGTGCAGTAAAATGCATTTATATTCAATTTCTTAGTTTACAAGGAAAGCAAGTTACCTTATAGCTTTTAAAAGTGGCCACAGCTGAGCAGCAGTTCTCTCAGCCTGGATTTTGGGGATTACATCTCACTCCATGAATAATACTTTCATTCATGGAGCCATAGTTTTCCATCTATAACCTCTACCTCCAGTTGACATTGTTTATTTTCCCCTCCACTGAAATACAGCAAGATGAAGGCCTGAAGTAGCAACTGCCTGATATATACCCAATTACAGAAGTGTGTACAGAGCTTTCAGTCATTAAAAGTTACCATGGAGAAATCTGGGGTTAGCGTCCAGTGAGGCAGCAAGAAAAACAGAGTACCTCATAATGGATCTTGAAGAAAAATACCAAGTGTTTGGGTTTTAAAATTTTTTTAAGAGACTAAAAATACCACTTTAGACTGGATTAGAAGTAGAGGCAGAAAACATGCAACCTTCTACTGTGGATAGAAGGTGTTTTTGTCTGCTTTCCATGTTTCCCCCCGCCCCCCATCTGCTGTGCAAGTAGTTCATCAACACACATTGGCCACCGCTTATCGAAAGGAATCCTCCATCCTAGTCTTGGGAGCAGCTCCTGCATTTGCTCTTCTTCAACGAAGGAGCAAGGCCTCAGGGAAAACTCCTAAGTGGGAAGTCCATCCCCTGACAATCCTCAGGGGATAAAGTAGTCCCGAGGGGATGCTGGCAGACAAAACAAAGCGTGGAAAAAAGCCTAAGCCCGCTCTGTTTTACACCTGCATCCAACTCTGTAACTCCTAGACCGCATCCAGATACAAGTTTAAAGCCCGCTTAGTCCTCTCTCCTTTCCAAGTATGAGAAGGTGCAAGCGAGGCATATCTCAAGCTCTACCCTACCGGAGAGTAACGAGAACCAGAGAGATAGATTTGAAGGAGGCATTTAGCTGAAGTTGGGATTACGGCTTAATGCACCCCTGACCAAACAGACAAGGTGTCACTGAGTCACGAGGATGACTGCAGAAGGGCAAGCCCAGGGATCCAGATGCCTAGTTCATCAGTCAGTGAGTAACCAGGTGTGTAAGGGCTAGGCTGTTCCGGCTTCTCTGACTCCTTGCGCAAGTATTTAATATTACCTCATCCAGTTATAGACAGCCTCTAGCTGTTGTGTTTCACTGTTGCGTAGGGTTACCACAGCGCATGTGGATCACTAGGAGTCACATAAGCAGCAGTTACGGTCGAAGCAGCCAAAGGTAAATGCTCTTTGTAGCAATATATAGCGTTCTTTGGATGGCCATTTTACATAAACCACTACTGAAATGCATTATCACTGTTACTATTCTGTTAGAGAAGGGTAGACCCAGAAGAGCAAGCTAAATGCAGATATATACAAAAGGGCTGGAATAGATAAGTGCTAATACTTAACGTGCAGAACCAACTTTTTCATGGCCAGCAGCAGTCAGACACCGCAGGGAAGTCAGGGAGAAATCCCTTATGCTTCTCCCAATTCTGATCTGGCTAAAGCCATTAGCATTGAATAGCATGAAGGGAAAACCAGAACAGAACAAACCCCTTCTTTTCAGGGTTTCTCCAACCTAATCCATGCCAGACATACTCAGATTTTTCAGAAGAAAGCCAGATCTATAACACGCCCAGCAGAGAAAGAAGCTAAGCGAGGCAGCCCACCCTGCAAGCCGCCCGCGTGCACGAGCAGGCCCGTGCAGGTTCACAGGGCCAGCCACAACACCTGCAGGCCAGGCTCAGGGTAAACATTTGCCTTTCAAAACAAAAACAAATGAAAGGCTTTGGGTTGCCCCAAATTAACAGAAATATTTTCCTCTAGGAATTCTTCTGGTTTGGGTTGGTTTTTTTTTTTAAAAACTAACAAAGAGCAGGCTAGAAGTGAAGGAGCTCTCTGAAAAGCTTTATTTCCTTTAATCCTAAAACAAAAGGATCTAGTATCTACTTACGTCCCACGAATACATGCATTTCTTATAAGCAGCATTAGAATGAAGAATACAGATTCACTAGTTTGCCAACAAACAAGAATGTCTTTGCTTGCTTGTAATGTCTGCTCATTTCCCAGAATATTTTTAAGGAGCCTTATTTCATTTTATTCTTTTTCTCCCTTCTCTCATTCATGACATTTCCTTATGCTCACGATTATTTATTTGGCATGGCATTTTGTTGCAAAAGAACAGCCAAGCCCTATGTGCATACATAGCACAGAATTTCCACTTTAAGAGAGACAGATTTTATAATTTATAGATGGCACAAAAACTAACTTAAAGAGTGAATAACCTTAAGCCTAGAAAAGTTGAGAGGTGTTATTGTGCATGGCTTTTGACAAGTCAAATGAAAGTCACGTCATCATCACCTTCAGCTTCTGACAACTTTTGCACTTGACCCCCATCCCAACATTACATCTTGAACCTCTCTCTGCTGTTGAGCCTGAAAAAAACATCTTTACTATATGCAGCTCAAGGGGAGCACAATGCCACCAGCAGTCACACCCCAAGCCTGCTCAAGGGGAGATAGGAAACACGTAAGGTGACTTGTCTCCGGCTCTCTGAGAGCTTAGAGACAGACCCAGCTCTGTAATTTTTCCCCCAGACACCCAAAACTTCTCCCGGACCCTCCTTGACTTTTTTTTTTCCCCCCACAATTGAGCCCAAGGCCATTTGCAACCAGGAGAAAGACTTACTCATTTTCACTGGGTTGCAGAGCTTTCACTGGGTTGTTACGAGCACGCCGTACTCACCCAGGCCATGCATCAGAGACGCGCTTCCCTCTGCCACACCAGCC
The DNA here is from genome assembly GCA_013400195.1 of Aramus guarauna. Lineage (NCBI taxonomy): Eukaryota > Metazoa > Chordata > Aves > Gruiformes > Aramidae > Aramus > Aramus guarauna. The sequence continues at coordinate 200,286 of VXBL01005734.1, read as the reverse complement.
AAGGCCGATGGCAGCGACACGGGCTGCTCCTGCCTGCCCACAGCTACCCAAACCCTAGCAGCTATGGACACCTGGAAAAAGCACCGGTACCTGCTTCCCTCCCCGCTAATGAAACGTTTGAGCTACAGCCATTGTTTATTCAAGAACCTAATAAGAGATGCCTGTGGGTATTTTCTACTTAACATCACTAATTAAACAGAAATTGATTGCAGATGGAGAACAGCCATTGTGTTTTCTTACCAGTGATTTGTTTCCTGGCATTTAAGGGCAGATACAGGTTGGTAGATCTGTTCCCTTAGGCTATAGACACTGCAAGGTGTAGTCATGCTCTGTGTTTACAAGCTATTATCACAGCTCATCGTTGGCTTTTTCAATTCCAGGCATGTCAGCAAGACTTAAAGGCTCTGTGTGAGGGAATGTGAGAGGAGCTTCGGTTGTTTGCTATCAGCCAAAGATTGCTGACGTGCTTAACTATCTCTTAATAGATAAGCTATCCACCACAAGCAATCCTTAATTGCTTTCAACTGAAGACCTCAGCAGGCTTGGACAGGGATGAGCAAAAAGGAACCCAAATAACCTTTATATGTTTTAACACTTCCAAGTGAAACGCAAAAGATAGCCCCAACCTACAAAGTTTAATTCAGCTGGTGCTTGCTGCTCCCCCGGTGCTGTGCCAGACCAGACCTATGGAACTGCACCTGCAATAACTGGGATGCCAGCTCAAACTGCCAGGCCCAACTTTCTGCATTAATACTGAAATGCATGCAAGATCCTGCTCAAAATTTTCATCTGGTGCCTATTAAAAATCAAATCAAGCTAATTAAAACAAGCAGTGGGTGTTCCATCAAGCAAATACCTTCAGAAATCTTTACTGGCTCCCAGAACATAGTGGGAAACAGTGCAAAATAACCACTGCTGAAATCCTGCTCTGGAGCATGTCTCTCAGACCTCTTTACCATCAGATTTCCCCATTCTCTGGCTTTTCCCCTTTGCTACTCAAATGACAAGTGCCCCAGGTTCCCATTCTGCAAGGTATGGCATACCCTCCATTTACAAGGACTCCAGCAAATGTCAGCACTGGTGGGGTCTTGTAGGACCTGATTCTCAGCATTTAACTATACAGTACATATACAGCTATTGCAAGAAGTTACTGGCAGATCTCTTTTACAGTGTGCTTTCACCATCTGACAGAGCTTCCCTGCCCAGCCCGAAAGCTGCAGTATGCAGGAACCACCGTATTTGAGACAATTAACTGTCCATCTAATCCATGTGCTGGTTTGGATACAAAACCAGCTGCCTTGCTAAGATACAAATAACCCAGCTGTTTCCCCAAAGTGAAAGCTTGTCCCTAACCTGCATCGCTTACAGGTCAGTTCATGCCTCGAGTCTGAAAATCTAGAGCCCTTCCAGTGGCTTCTAACCCACACCTACCATAAAGCCATCAAATACCTGCTGGTACCCAGATTACCACTGGGACAGATGAACTGAAGCAGACTGATAGATCCTCCTTCCAGACTTCCCACGGTCCATGTGACCAACCGCTACCCTGAACCTCGCCGTCTTCGCTCCCCATGACCGTCCATGAAGTCGTACCTTCATAAAGCCTGGAGATGGCAAAAGTGCACTTACCTATTTCTTCACCTTTTTTCCTCAAACAGAAAGTTTCAGGGATAATGTTTTCAGAGAGTTACTGAGTCAAGTTGCAAAAGGCTTTCCATAGTGCCATATATAGCAGCTGATGTAGTTAATGCCTGGCATAGATTGTAATATTTTGAATGCAAAGCTCAATGTTCTGCTGACCCTCCCTAATGTTATGTGACATTTCAGTCTAACATCTGATTGATGACCCAAATTCAGATCAAATCTGCAGCAGGTGATATGCAGGACATGTTTTCCAGCAAATCTAGTTAGCCCAACTAAATCCCCCAGATTTTTCTTTCATGTGACTGTTTTCTATCCAGTACAATGGTGAATATCAAGTGCCATAACAGGACTTTTTTCTCGTGTGAACGATTTTGTATTCCTTCTCAATAAGAAACAGCATAAATAAATTCTTCTTTCTCAAGACTAAAAAGTATATCTGATGTCACAATCTACACAATTTGGTACCATTAAAAAATGTGTTAGCACTGCTTCCAGTGTGAGCTTGTGCAATTGCGTGCCATTTGTTAGCTTGTTCAATAGCATTACAATCAACTTGCAAATTCAGATTTCACGAGAGACAGTTTTTGTTTTTAAGCAGCAGGACTGCTGGCAGCATTGTGTGTGTTGTTGTGTGCAATTGCGTGCAGTGTTTTGTGCAATATCGTCTGCAAGATTTTATTTTAGATCATCCCTCACTACCACCCCCACTCCCCCCCAAAAAAATGTGACTAGATTCTCTAAGGGTGAGAATAGATTTTACAGTAGATGACTGCGACCTAAAACTTCATGGGGGCCTCAAAATAAAATTCCATCTGTAGAGAAAGAATAGTCAGCTGAAAAAAAGTAAGATTAATGCATTAATCATCTGCTGGCATGGCACACTCTGGGAGAGAGGCTAATTAAAAGGGATTTGTGGAAGGTTATCTAGGATTACCTTCTACTGAGAGCAATGGCAAGATATCTGGGTTATCAGTGATTATGGTTCTAGAAAACAGAAGTTGTACCAAGAAACTGAGTCCTCCAACTTCATCTACACTGGAAATATGCTCTTCATATTAGGTCCGTGAGCATTTATGGCTTTAGGAAACTAGGAAGAGCAAAGACTGGGGCTCTATTCTCTCTATAACCTAAATCCTCTTCCCATAAACTATCAGTGTAATGACTCCCATTTACATCAGGAACATGGCCTGATGAGGGAAGGTAGTAAAGTCCTGCTGATTTTATCAGCTGAAGCACGTGATATGTGGGACTTGTTTCCCAGCAAATTATCAACCCAATTAGGGAGCTGGAATTGCAGCTCTGCCCTTCTGATGGCAGCAGGCATGAATTTTGCCCAAAATACATGGTCTCAAGTTTTTAAAAATAAAACTAGAGAATGAATCTGAGGGCACCTCCTTTTCCATCTCTTGCCTATTTGGTGACACTGCTGTGCACTTCAGAAACCCATGTTTCATACACCTGCTTTTACCTGCTACCAAGAAAAGCTAGCTCTTTCCTTGCGTGCCAGGGAAGGAAACATCTCTACGTGTGATCAAAATTGCATCTAACAACAGAGATGCAGATACACGTCTTTTCAGAAGCAGGTGTCCTTCAGAGTGCCATTTGTAAGAAGAGATACAGACTGCATCACTGAGGGGGAAGCCTCCTGTGAAAAGAGCTCAGGTGCTCCCTCGAGCCAGCCTCAGTCAAACACAAGTGACAGCGTCCATGCAGGAAAGCTCCGTTCCCACATTTTGGACCATCACTGGACCTCCCGCCTTGGCTTCAGAGCAGAAGCAGCTGCATTGTCAGGGCCACTCCAGCCCACATTCCAGCTGAAGAGCAGCGAGGAGTGGTCGGAAGAGTAAATTCAACAGCTAATCCTTACAGAAAACATGAAGTGCACTGGTAGAACCTCCTGTTTGGAAATGGAAATATTACATCCCCGAGCCAGAAAGAGTAGAAAACCTTCCTTACAGAAGCAGCAAGAAACAAGACAAAGATCCATTTTTATTTGCTTGGTAACAGGCAGGAGGAGACATACTTCATGGGTTTGTAATGCCCTGAGAGAGCAAAAGCAGCTTCATGCATAGATGTGGTTTGGTGGGATGAATGATGAGGTGCATTTAATTTATATTTTGAATTACTGATGGTTGATGAAGGTCATCAGCCATGAAGTTCAAATCCAGGTCTGAAACAGTTCCAAGCTTTTTCAGAGCACGGGGTCATGATGATGGGGCTTGGGTTTTCTTCGGGTTATTGCAGAGAAAATGGTCAACTACACAACTTGGCTTTGGAACCATCCCCAAATTTGTCTAGATTCATGGCCTTGGCTTGGACCCTTTAGCAGTAACAACTGTGAGAGAAAGCGCAAGGGAGGAAGAAAAGATAAAATAATGGCATCAATTCCAGTAGCTCCTGGAAAAAATACATTTGACCTTTATTATCTACTAACTTCTAACTCTGACGCTTAGCTCTGGTTTTTGCTTTTAAAATACTGTCCCTGGCAGAATGGAGTCCAAAGAGAAAATAGACTCTGGAAAAAGTGTGAGACTCTGGGGAGACAGTTATTTACTGGCAGTTTCACAACCGCTCCTGCACTTCTAATGAAATTTCATTTGTCAAATTCAGTGCAACTTGGTGACAAGCCAAGCTTATTCTGCCTGCCTTTTAGCTCAGAAACACCCTTTTGGTCTCCTGCTCCCAAGCAGTGCCTTTATTTCGTTTGAGAAAAAAAAAAAAAAGAGTTGCAGCTTGTAGTTAAAAAGCCAGTCTCAAGCTCTCATTGATGTGATTTCTTATTTTAATATGAAAAAGGAGTTAAAATTTTGAACTGGTGTTGACACCATGTGTAATAAAACACGTTCCTCACCAACAGTACTTCAAAGGGAAACATACTCAGCTTTGGCAAAAAAAACCCCAAACCACAACTGGTTGTGATTTTATATGGACTCACCACTGTCTGGGATGAGGCCACCTAACAGGACTCTGGACTCAGCATCCTTCCCACGTAGGATGAAATCCATAGGTCCTAAAGGGGGGAATGGATCTTACTTCTTATTGATGTTTTTAATATGTGAGGTCTGGTTTGTGTACATAGCTTGCATTACATTCCAGTGGTGGGTAAAACAGCTAAGCTATTTTGACTTCTCCTGGTTAAAATACTACTTTAAGCCTGTTGAAAGTTTTTGCATGTTTAGGTCTTAGGGTAGAGTTGTCAACTGAAACAGTCACAGGTTTTGTTTGGTTTTATGGAAAAGGAGAATTTAAAAAAAAAAAAAAAACACACAAAAAAAAAAGACTTAGGACAAACAAACTGATCACACTTCCCCCACTGTTCAGGAAAAAAAGATGAAAAAAAAGACAGTGATTTATTTTACACAGCCTGAATAGCTGGAGACAGAGAGCTGAAATATGGCAAGGAAACTGCCACCCTAAACAAGTTCCTTTGAGCAATTTGATGATTTTTTTTTTCTTTCTGCCTGAGTTATGAGTCCTTGGAATGCACATACCATTGATTTGCTTGGTAATTTGCACAAACAGCTCTTCCTGAGGTCCTAAAGCCACTATATATCCCAGAGTGGAAGTATTAACATGATACAGAGAAATAGAGTCCAATTGTTTGCCAGAGTCAGGCTACCTAACCTTGTAAATGGACAGGAGCAGCTCCGGCTTCTCCTATAATCAAAGAACATATCCATCCCGCAACTAAAATCCGTGTGCTGTCACGCACACAACAGTGAACGTGAGGATACATGTGCCCACCTGCCCTTTGCTGAAGCTTGAAACTTCCCTTCTAAACTACCCAAATTCTCATCATTGCCGTGGTATCAAACACCTCCTGGCTGCACATCAGGTGGTGTGACTGTCTCTATCATACAAGGTCCTGACAGAAACGTTGTTTGTGCAATGAGCTATCTTCTTTTGGTAAAGAGGTTTGTTTGTGTTTCCCTCTAAAATACAAATATAAATATAACCATAATTATAAACATAAACAGACAAACACCACAGTTTGGTGGGATAAGATTTGCGTGGGTGGTTTAGGTGCCTAAGTGCCATGTTCTGCACAAAGCCTGTGTTTTTCACTCTGAGAACGCAGACCTCAGCCTCCAGACACCAAATCTCATTTTCTCTTTCATTCAGCTCCAAACTTCTTTGTGCCTAATACATGTTAAATACTGGTCCTGCAGCAGGCTTGTTCATGACAACTACCCAAAACCCATGCCCAAGAGGAATCATAGAATCATAGAATGGTTTGGGTTGGAAGGGACCTTAAAGGCCATCTAGTTCCAACACCCCCGCCATGGGCAGGGACACCCTCCACCAAAACAGGTTGCCCAAAGTCCCATCCAACCTGGCCTTGAACACTTCCAGGGAGGGGGCAGCCACAGCTTCTCTGGGAAACCTGTTCCAGTGCCTCACCATCCTCATTGTAAAGAATTTCTTTCTAATATCTAATCTAAATCTACTCTCTTTCAATTTAAAGCCATTACCCCTTGTCTGTCACTACCTGCCTTTGTAGCCTCTCCAGGAAGCTACGAGGACTATGTCTTCTGTCAAGATGTCCAATGGCTAAATCTTAATTCTGGGACACAACCTTTCTTTGCTTGACCTTTCTTTGACAATGGTTTATCAAACTCCTAGGAGGCTGCCTTAGCCACTATGTTGCACGTTATCTTGGAGTGGTCCTCCCACTGTCACCAAATGGACTTACTCCACTCTGCTCCCTCACCCCAGTTTACTGGGGCAGAGATGCCGCAGGAAGCGAGTGGGTGGATCAGTAACCCAGCGAGCTGGATGCTCACCTGGGACGTGGAAGCTGGGCATCAAGCTGCCTTCTAGCAAACATTCAATTACATCATAGCTACCCACCAAATTCCAGCAGGGAGTAAGAGACCCAACCCTAACGACGCTTCTTCTTTCAGCCAGTTCTTTGTCTTCCCCGGGGAAGAATGGGCAGACTTCCTTTGAACACTTCCTCAAATACCTTGCCACCCTCAGAGGCCGGGGGAGTGACCCACTGCGACCGGCGTTGCTCACAGCCTCCGTCCCAGGGACATACTGCCAGTGTCCCCTCATCTCCATGTCTACCTCCTCCTGCAGCGGCACAGTTCTCAAATGGAGGGTCTGCTCTTACCTGTCCGGGCACGTGGTGGGCACCCTGCTTTTTAACAGTAGTGGATTAAGTTCAGTGACTTGCACAGCTTAGCCTCTTGTCTAATTTGAGTTTAATCTTAGAAAACTAAGGCTGAGAGAGACCTCATGAGATCATCTAATACAATTTTTTGCTCAGAGGCAGGGTCTAACCCCAACACTTTTATCTAACACGGTCTGGAAAGCATACAAGAAAGGAGAGTCCCTAACCTCACTCAGATGCCTGCTTCAGTACTTCATACCCCCAGAATTGGTTTTTTATCTTATAGTCAACTAAATAATCTTTGCTTCAAATTTGTTTTCTTCCTCTCTCAGTATGTATGAAAGGAAATATTAATTTGGTCTAGAAATACTGAAATTGAATTTCAAAGTTAAATCTTTCTATTGAAGCTAGTAGTTAGTAGACAATTTTGCAAAGGAAAACAAAAGGGAATGGCTAAAAAAAATTTCACCTCTTAATGCTGTGTCCCTCACTGTGTATGGGGCCTCCTTTTGGAGCTGTGCCGTGGATGTGGCAGCTCTTTGTTTATTTTGAAGGGATAAGTTAAGCAGTCACTCAAGGATGGGTAGGAAAAGCCTGAGGCTGGAGATTACCATGTAGCTTTCTAATTAGACTGGAATGAAAATAGGTCTAAATCCATTCAGCATACAAAATATGTTTTCATACTTAGTAATTGATAATAATTATGGTTCTCTGTAACAACAGTAAAAGCCTAGTTGTTACTCTGTAACCTAAGGCAAATGAGCAGGGTATTTGGTTTACTTAAGCTGACGAAACTTGTAAAAGAGGCCACCACAATGACATTCCAGAGCACAGGGAGAGCTGTCATTTTATCTGCTGGCTGGTTAAAAAAAAAAACAAAAAGATTTCATAATGTTATCCTACTGAATAGTTGCAGAATTGCACATCTCACTTTCTCACTTGCTAGAAGGATCCAAGGAACTAAACATTAGTTGAACAGTCTAACTCAGTCCTACTTCAGCGCAGCATAAATAGTCATGTACACCATCAGCTTATTCTTGAGAAACTGATGGAGAAGTCTGACCCTCATTTCCTTACACAGAAGAAATCACATAAAAGCAACCAAGCTGAGATTCAGACTACTTCAATACAGACAGAAATTATACAATGAACATGTGTTAACTGTCAGCCAAAAAGTACCTAAAAATCCATCCCAGCTATCTAGGGAGGCAATAGGAAACAACATGTGGACATTTTATATAATGGATGATTGTTAAATGCTGACCCTTTTTGTTGGGTTCTGATTCTAATGGTCAGAAATCAATAATGGAGGAGAGATTTTCAGCTGCACAGACAGAAGTTATGCAAAAGCGCTACCAAACCCACAAGTCTGGTTAACGTGTAGAGAAGTAGAGATTTGCAATGACATATATGTTGAAAGCATTACAGCAACCACACATATTCCCTTGTGTTTAGTTCTGAAAGTCATCCACCAATGCAGCCTATGTAAATGTGCAACAGGACAAAATAGCATTTCAGGAACCAGTACAGTTCGGTAAACTTGTCAAACTGATTCTTAGATCGATCTACAAAATGTCTATCTGTATGTGTGTGCACCTGGGGGGGGCGTGAGTATGCCTGGCTTTCTAAGGCAATGAACGCTTATAGGATAATGCTCTGTGCGTATACATGTATATATTTCTTAGGAAACTTCACCATGTGTGTGAATGACCATTTATCTGAACGTAGGAAACTCACAATTCTTGACTTCCAGGGAGCCAAGCCTGGTAGCTCATCCAGTCTAGTCCAGTGAGGTGAAATTCCAACTTGCCTGTGAAGTCCTTGCTGTACATGAAGCGATACCACCAAGAAAAATATCTCTTTGCAATGCAGAAATCCCCTTTGTAGCAGTTAGGCAGCTGCAAGTTGATTTCGCAGCTTGATTCGAAGATGTTGGGGACTTTGCAGAAGGAGATGATCTATCTGCACATAGGAGTACCCCTGCACACTTTATGAGCCAGCTTCTTTCTGCGCTTTTGGTATTTGGGATTAAACTCTGGCAACAGATGTGGTTTGCAGGTCTGGGAGATATTTAATTTATGGGCATTCTCAAAGCAAACTGCTCAGATTTCCAAAGATTTGGAAGATTTGTATGTATTTAAAAATACTTTATTGCATTTCTGTGGATGAGTTCCAGATATTATGGTGTCTTGCAAATGCTTCTAGCTACCTCCTTTATGGCAGCCTGGATTTTAGACAAGGTCTTATTCACAACAGGCATAGGTCCTTTACAGCACTACTTGAGAGACCGAGAATTATTCTGCTATGAAGTGGGACAGATCCTTAATCTTATTTTGCTAATGTGAATTAATACGATGCTTCAGCTGTTAGCAAAGCTATGATGAGTAATAAACATGAAGGTTTTAGTCTTCAAGTGTTTACAGCGATGGACACTCATAAAAAGATTGGCCCAGAGGAATGAGAGGTGCTAGCAGTCCAAGCACTTCCTGGAAGAGGGAGAAATAGATCAATGGCTTACATTTCTTTACAGGTTTAAAAAAAAAAAAAAAAAAAAAGAGGAAAACCCCCAGCTATTATAAAGGTTTTATTCTCTATCATTTCAAAAAGCAGGAAAATGTGTTTAAAATTTTAGAATACAAAGTGAATAAAACAATTTCACACAACATCTGTATTCTTTTCACAACTGGGAATGGGGTACTTCCTCAGACTTAGAAACCCCAGGGTTTTACCCTCCTGTTGTGCGTGAGAGAAAAATGAGAGAAATCAGATAGAAATACCCCAAGATACAAGCATGTTTTTTCTCTTCCCAGAAACTAAATAATTACATTGAAACAGAGGTCATCTGGCTTTGTTTTAAAATCTCTGCCAGCAAATCTTAAACAATTTCACATAGCTTGTTTTTTTCAGTCTGCCTCAGTATCATTACCTGCAGTACCCAGATCATTCTGAATACGCAGAACTTATTTGCCATTGTATCACTAGCCTCAGGATACTATGTTCAGTTGATTTCATATATCAAAAATCTGACACACTGCAGTCACTAGCTAGGCTCTTGTAAGGAGCTATGTGAATGCTGTTTTCCATCCTATCTGACTGCATTTTCAATATAAGGGGACAACATTAGTAGGAAATACAATATTCATAGATACAGCATGGAGCAGAAGGAAGAGAGGAAATATTTTTCTCCATTGTCTTAAGGCTTCCTTCAATAATGAAGTCGGAAATAGGTAAGGAAATAGGTAATTTCTATAAGGTTAATTTAGCTCATAGAGATATATCTTAAGATAAAACAGTTTTGTGCCTTAAAGTAGCAGCCATTTATAAATCTGCAGAGAGGAACAACATAGATATATTCCCAAGACTATGTAGCAGTTGGATATGACTGGTTCATATTTCAGGATAAATGAAGGCTTGCCATTCTAAAAACACCTGCAGAGGCAAGGGGAAATTCCCAAGTTCCTTAATACTTATTTTTTGCTCAGTGAATTGCAATTCTAAAACACTTTTTAAAGAAGCATGAGAAGGTAGGGAACAATGACTTCCAGCAGACAAATGCTTACCTTTAAAGAAAACCTACAGAGGGAAAATGGTGACCATCTTGACTTTTCCAGATCTTCCTTTCTTCTGTCACCCAGAAGAGGATCAGGTTAAATCTCTCCACATCCATTTACTGCTTTTTAAATGCTGAACTAGAAAGATGGAAAGATTCATAGGTGCAACTTTCAGAATGAGGGCAAGGGGGGTTATTTCTTTTCTCAGTTGCCACCCAGAAGCCCATCCCATCAGGGACTAGGGACAGCTTCTGACCAGAAACAGCTGTGTAAAGTCCATCTGATTTTTGTCCTTTTGCAGAGGACCAACAAGTGCAGAAGCCAAAGATCTAAATGGACACAGAAGGAAAAAGAAAGAGAAGGGTTTTTTCCTTGAATCTCTAAGTAGAGGCAATCGAAAGGTGAAAGCAGGTTGCACTAGAGGTCTGGTATCTATTGCAATCTAGTAGAAAGACACTGGACCGTAATGCAGTTCAAATGAACAGAATAGTCAGGCATCGATACTGTGAAAGTAGAGGCCATTTCACACAGGCATTTCTAAAGGCCAGATCCTTGGTTAGTGAAGAAGTGTGTCAATTTATTCAAATAAGTGGAAAGAGGATGATTTGCGCTAAGCCAAATGACAAGACTCAAATTTTTATGCTCACCCTTCCATCTGCACTTGACACCAAGTGGGGCTTTATTTATATTTTGGATAAATCAAGTTTTAAGGGTTATTGTTGAAAAAAGCCAACAACCCAAGAATTTTTAGCCATTTCTTTTCCTTACTCAGCAGGATACCTTTTAAGTTGGAATCTCCAACTCAACCTTTCAATAATCAATGTAATATGCCATAAAATGGGAAATAAATGTGTCAAATTGATTTTACATCCTTTTTCTTTGAGGAGCTTGCTGCAAAATTACATACCATATTAATCAACACAGGTGCATGATTACTCTGTCTCAACCAGAATATTTACTTCTCAGTGGGACCTGCAAAAGATAGACAATTTAAGACGCATTATTATTACCCAACATGAGGATAGAAAGGAAATACCAGTCCTTTGAATGGAGCATGTGGTCAGTACTTACTGACTGTGTTAAGGTACATATATTGGATGTAAAAAGCAGGGAGATGTTTTACCGTACTAGTTGTAAACAGGATAAACTGTAAAATTAGTATCATTACAAAATTTGCCCACGTGCAGCCATTTTAATAGTTGTTATCAAATAGAAAGTAGATCACTGGAATACTTTTTTAGAAGGTACAGAATCCAGTATTTTGTTATTCTGACTGAAAACACCTCAGTTGATGAGTAGTATTATTGAAATGAGTTATGATTCTTCACAAATAAAATAGAATATGCCCTAGAGAGAGTTTTAATAATCTGGCCTACGTAAGACTTCTATAAGAGCTGCTGTGTGCATCACCACTTAGGTATTTGCATGCACGACTGGTAGGAACAATTTGAAATGTAAGCATTCAGAAAATGTTCAGAGACAAGAATGACCTGGGAGCAGATCCTGAGAGTGCCATTCAAGGGGAAGAGCAGCCAGTTCCCCTGGCAGCCTTTGTTCCACATGAAATAAACTATTAGCAGAACAGAACATTGCTGAATGTATGTAGAATCAGGTGGGCTTCCAACCCACCGCTTACCAGAGTGCTAAAATGGAACAAACCTGCTGGCTTGGGGGAAGGGGCGGGGATGTTTTTATCTGTGTTTGGTATTCTTAGAACTTAGAGAAATATATTTGAGAGAGCGAAGAGATGCTTGTGTGCTAGCACATCAAAGTGCCTTGCTGTTAAACTGGGGGCCTGGCACCTTAACCACAAGACCCACCCATGAGTGGGAGCCCCCCTGAAGCTCTTTCACTGTTCCAGGAAGAAGCTGTACAGTTGCAGAACAGGGCTGTAAATATTAGCTTCGATATAAATATCACATACTGACATGGGTAGTTTTGGAAGATGCACTGTGAAAATTCAACTAACGCAAGATTTTAGAAACTTTCTGTTGCTGAATGTTCTGAGCAGTTTGGCAGACCTGAGGCTATGTTTGAATAAATAAAAAGAGCTGGAGAACATATCTAGTTCCTCTGGGTAAATGCAAACCTACCATGTGCTAGCCCTTTGCTTTTGCAGTCCCCACACTACGACATCTATCTTGACTCAACTTATTTTTTTCAGTATAGGCTGAAATTTGGCAGTAACATCTCTATGTAAAATATTACCTTCTGTTAGAAGGGTAAGTAGATACCCAAGATCCACCAGCAAGTACTGTGTCTTAAGTCATCACATGTGGTCTCCAGCCCTACCAGGAGAACAATGAGCTGTTTAGGTCAGAAGCCACTTTGACATAGTTGTTTATCCCATTAAAAACCCAGATGAAAACAAGACCAAAAGCAAATCATTGTGAAGCCCAAGTTTCACACTCAAACCAGATTTATGGGGGAAAGAACCCAACCTATCTATGATGATGTTCCAAACATTTTCTCTGAGAAAATGAGACGCCACTTCAGCATAAATGTGATGGTCTGGAAGATTATTAAAATGTAATGCATACAATTGGTATAGTTATTTTAATATCAACTTCTCCTTGAAATGAAATAATGATTTGTAGCCAGGTTGTGGTTTTAGGGAAGGGTCACTTTTTTCATTATGGGGTTGGAGACCCAGAATTATGCAATAATTTCAAGAGGTTGTCCTTAAAGATCATTTTACTAATTGGTTGGCCAAATATTTCCTTAAAACTTCTTTTTGGTAGCAGTTTAAAACTATGATTTTGAGGGATTTTTAGATTATAAAGCTTTTTTTTTTTTTTTGTCTTTAAAGAAGAAGAAAGATGGGAGACATGATTTCAGTGCTAGCAGTAAAGAACTCCACGTTTGGTATGTCCAGCAGTTCCCATTCTGTCAAATGCGGTGCAGCTGCAGATTTACCAAGGAGCATTTGCAGGCATTGACCCTCTGGACAACAGCCATGAGTATGGCAAATGCTCCCAGGATGTGGGTGGATGTTTTAATTGCACAGCTGTACACATCCAGACACATCAGGGCTATCCTCAATGTCTAGCACAAGAGGTGTCCACTGCTTGCCAGTGAGTGGAGGAATGTCATTAATGTGGTAAGCCCTTTTTCTTCTCAACTTATTAGCAAATCTATCAGGAAGGAGAATAACCCTTGGTCCTTATGCATAAAGACCCACAGGCTGATGAGTTCCCAGCAAAGAAGAGCGTATCCCTCCCTGAAGATATAAATGCACTGATGACAAACCATGACTGCCTGCTGGCCAAAAGGAAGGATAATCTTCTGCGTCAAGACATTTAGTAGGATTGGATTCAGTGACTGAATAAAGCTTCTTCAGTGACATAGCCAGTCCCTGCCCAGCAAGCCCTGTGTTCCTAGAAATGTGTAGCCCTCTTGGAAGGAGCTTCAGAGGAGCCATTGCATCTGCTTTTCCCCATCATTTGGTTTAAGGAGCAGATGTCCCCACCTACATTTCTTCCATAGTCCTGGGAAGTCTGCTAGGCCTCTGGTAACCAACTGAGAATTGGTTGCAGAAAGTAGCTCCTGCAAGCACCATGAGGCCCTTAGACTCCAAAGCCAGAGGGCTCAGACTAGACCTCCTAAACACTGACAAGGACTTTGCAGATGTTAGCAAGCAAAAAGGTGGTATATAAGGATTTCGTGTATATTGCAACTTTGTGGGTATGGAGTCAAGGCAGGATGCAAATTCTACTTAGGTATTTGTCATGGAGGATGAAAGAGTCAAGATTTATTCGGGTGGCATCTTCAATATGAGCAGAAGCCAAAGCAAAGAGCGAGAAAGGGCTAGTTTTACTAAGCACTTGGGTGACAACCATTGCACTGCATGTCTCCATTTGTCCCTCTGTCCTTCTAGTTATTGTCCTATTGTCCTACTGTGCCCAGCGTGCAAGTTAAACCTGAGTCTACCTTCCCAGCGAACTAGCTGCAGTTCAGGAGACTAAAGCAGTGGGTTTCATCCTTTTGCGAAGAATAATGGTGAAGCATTTGTCACAGCTGGTACTACACAGCAAGCTGTCTGAGAGCCCATTTTGGTGTAGCTCTGTGTTGCAACCTACGGAACAAGAAAAGCACATCCTTTCTCACTATAAGCATACGACCTAGAAACTCCCAGTGTTGAGGTGTGATTACACCCTAAAAACTTAGACTGATGCATTCTGTTTCTGCAGCTAGCAAGGTAGTTAGATTGCTGGTGCAGAGAGGAGGATGCTGATGCAGAGGTTGCTGAATCAATAACGGATTTAGGGAGCTTTTTGTTTTTAAGTACAGCACAAATTTGTAGAAACAGAATGTGACTGAAAACAGCAGTTTCTCTCTACCGTATCTTTGCCTCCTGTGTGCATGCCATCAAATGAACATACTTTTCAGAAGTCCTGGGAAAAACTTACTGGCTACTTTGAGCACTGAGATGCTTGACTGCAGTGAATAATTTTCTGTTCCTTGCTGGACCAGGGAAGAAGCCACTTTGTATTTACAGGATAAAAGTGGCAGAGGTCATGGCCACCTAAGCAAGCAGGCTGTGACGATTTCATAATGGATGAATTTTCACTTGGCTGACCCTTAGGAACTGGAAACTGGCCCGGGTTTTTCTACTACTATTACTCTAACAAATCTCTCCTGCTCCCAGAATTCCTGGACTGAAATTTTACCTGGAAACAGCTCAAACATATTTTGAAGATGTGATGAATATTATTTGATGTGTTTTCTCCTCTGCATGCCTGGTTTCTGCCAGAAGTAATGCATTTGTGGACAGGGGAGATGCAGGTCTCAAAATGCAGTTCAGCTTTGCCGAGCCAGGATGTTTGGATATCTTGGCCATGATCCCAACAAACATTCAGGGGTTGGAATCAAAAGGCTCAGGCACCCAGCCATCCATGCGAGGGTGGGTATAATGCAATAGGACCTATTGGATACTGCTGCCTTCCTGGAGTTGCAGCTATATGTCTAGACCTGTTCATAGACTCCATGCTCAGGCAACTCAGTCCCATCTCTGGTGGACCCATGTTTACTTTTCAAAGTCTAGCCCTCAAACATTCACACGCCTAAGTGAACCAAATCTCCAAACCACCTTGATTTTTGAGGAGAAGGATGACACAGGCCCAAGAGCGAGGGAAATCCAGCTCAGTGCTATTTGTAGCATTACAACACGGACAAGGATATAATGGGGGAGATTCAGTGAAGACACAGCAGCCTCATCGAGCAATGTCAGTGCTCCTCTATTAAGCAATGTTGTCACAGCCGAGTAGCCAATTCTCCCCACCATTCAGCTCATGGCTGCCTGTACCTCAGCTGTTTTGTACTTCTTGTGCGATTGTCAGCAAATCACCAAGTGCCTCGGATTTCCTTCCTGCAAAATACTGATGATACTACTACTCTATCTCAAAGAACAGTCAGCAGTTCAAAGATTGTTGATCTACCACATACACTAGGGAAAAACATGTAGCAGAGGATGCTGTAAATGTTCTCAAATGCAAGGGATTACGTGATCAAACAGGTGTATTACAACTCTGCAATATATAGTTCTAGGTCAATATATATTTAAACACTGGAAGATGTTCTTTTAACCAAAACTCAACCACAGTGTGGTCAATAAACCATTGACAAACAATAATGTATGTAATCCTTCCCTTATTTTCCTCTGCTAAAGAACACAGCTAAACAAACCAGCTTCTTCTCCAGTGCTCCTTTTCTCATGTCAGTTGCAGTTGTGATCCAGAGATGGGTTCATATTAACATCTCAGCAGCTGTTTTCTAATCTCATCTGGTCCGAAAGTGGCATTCTCTGCAATCAATTCACTTTTGAAACCTTGAAGGGGAATGGATCATAGAGTCATCAATAGCAGGAAAAATATTCAAGAGATTATTTTTCTAATGAAATGGAGCCATGATGTGAGGAAAAAAGTCCCAAATTATTTTGAAAAATGTCCTAGTTTCGGCTGGGATAGAGGTAATATTCTTCCTAGAAGCTGGTATAGTGCTGTGCTTTGGATGAGCCAACCTGAGAAATAGCACAAATTATTTGTAAAAAAGTAACAGAGGAAGAAGTAAGCCAAATTCATCCAGCTCATATCAGCTATCTCACTCTGAACTTTGGAAATTAATACTTTTATAAAAAGACAGGTCCTTGATTAGAGAGGAGGTAGTTGCTACTTTGAAGGCTGGACTCACCTGAAGTTAAATCTTCTCACACCCCAACAGATTTTTATGTATGTGACTACATCATTCATGGCAAGCATTCAGATTTATAGATGACTTCATACAGATTATGTAATGAGTAAGAATTACTACTCTACACATACAAATGCAACTGTCACCTACTTCAACACAAGCTTTATCAGTTGGACTGTTCCCAAGAGGCAGTCATCACACATAAAACTCAGCAGCTTCAGTAGAGCTTGCACGTTCTCACCACCACCAAAACCTTCAACGGATCAAAGACAGAGGCAGTCTTTAGAATGTATGGCTAGTTTAATTAAGTGGTTATATATCATATGTGTCAATAAAAATGGCATGCCTGATATATTTTTTATTATCTGGGGACACCTGCTTACACACAATACATCTGAAGTCTAGAACCGTGACTTGTTTTTGTTTTCTGAAATGCAGAGCAATCCCTGTGAGAGAAAAGAACAAAGACCAACATTAAAACAGAGCTGAAAGCTGTCCAGAGCTGCAGGTGGAAAAATTCCTCTCTGCATCAGGTGTCTTTCATTGTATCTCTGTGCAAAGAAAAGGCTGAAAGATGCAGATGCACTTTTTTATTTACCCAGATATTCGGGTGAAGTAGTGATAAATAGCAAAAAGGGATATATATTCACAAGTTTTTAAGGAATCCTTTTATCTTTCCAAAGAGTGAAATAACAAAATAACCACTGCCAACTTCAAAAAAGGGAAGGGAGGTTAGCAAAGGCAGCAGCCTCAAAGCCTGAGGGAAGGGGGCAGGAGGAGCACTTGCTACTCACCATATGAATGGCAAGCAAAGAGAAAAGCAGACCTGACCTTTCAGGGAGACCTGGAAACAGCCCCAAGAGCGCTGGTCATTAACACAAAACAAAACAAAACACACAAAAAGGCATTAAGAAAACCTCACTCCAATGGGAAGAGGAAGTGGTTTAAGGGGATTAGCGCCTGAAAAACAAAGCTCCACTCTTCCTCAGACTGCCGAGGAGTCCCAGAAATACTCTTCTACAACATTGATGGCGCTGTGAAAACGGACAAATGTTGGCAACCACTCAACAAATGACAGTAATGGGAGGTGACATCTCTGGACCTCAACCAGCTAGCACACAATTGTCTCATTTTCATGGTGTGTCAAATTAAATTTAGATTTTAGCGCTTTGCTTGCTTGTGCTGTTATCTCCTTTCCAGAGCAGAACACAGAAGAGCATTTACAACTTTACACTGACTTTGACCTGCAAACACAAATGCTAGTCTGCAAAAACTAGTGCAGAATCATTTCTTTTCCCAGCTGTGACCTTTTTACCCTCCTTGCCTTTCATGCCAGTCCATTTCTTCATGAGTGGCTCTCATGCATCTGTATCACAGAAGCATTTGAGAAGATTCAGTGGATTTGAACTTGATGAGCTGCAGGGACATTTTCTCAGCTGGGAGCCTTTTATGGTGGGCAACAAACACAATTGCCCTTCTCTGACGGTCCTGCTCCAACAACTACAAAATTCACAACAGCCTAGTAACCTGTTTCACAAAACTGAAATGCCCTAAAACCTTGGGAAGGTACAAGCAGACACAGTGGCAAGGCGTTCACGGATACAAAATAGACATCAATATTGCCTTGGCACTGTAAGGCTAGGATAACTGACTAAGTCTTCTCTATCTTGAGACTAAACAGATGATACCATGGAGTCACAGCCACACTTGAGTCAGCTTTGCTAGGACTGGTATTATACCCTCTCATTCTTTTACTGAAGTAACAGCCTCTTCACTGGTGCAAACCCAACTCATCTGGAAGTACTGCTGCTGAGACCAGACACTTTAAAAGCATTGATGCTTTTTTTGAAGCTAGCATTAAGATTCTGATGTCTTGCTGCATCAAGGCAAAAAATATCAATCCCTTGAGCTTCAAAACTACTCAGACTTTTGGGCTTTAAAATGTGAGGAATATAATGGAGGCAAAACAGGGCTGAAGTTAAAGCACTTGAAGTTGATTAGTTGGTTGTGTGACTTCAGGAGACTGAATTTGAATCTAAGACTCAACAAAGAGCAGTTGTAGAGATAGATGAGGAAAGAGAGGTACCAAAACAAAAGTAGGCAATACAAGTTTCAGGTAACTGCATAGGGACTTTCGGAGAAGAGGTATTGGTATGACTGCTAGATTAGATCTGAATCAGTCTGAGTTTACTACAGAAGAAGAAGGGTGTCTAATACCACCTACTTCTGCTCAAGCTGGAAATACCAGAAAAAAATCCCTCTCACTGTGGTATTTTGGCACTTCTGGGTTCCGAAGGCCAGTATACAGAGATGAATAGAGAAAAGCCTGAAACAGAGCTCCATCCAATATCCATAAATTTGAGAACTCATTGCATATGGCAGAAACTTTGTGGATAAGTTCCATGGAAGATGGACGCAGGAGAAAAAAGCTACGACAACTTCTCAAGATCTTGAAAAACATAACTCTTCTGGAACACAGTTTTGTTGCACAAGTGGACAAAGACTTATCAAGGACCCCGTCCAGTGAGGCACACACATCAGTAAGGAAGGACTTGAGCACATGCATAAAGTTAAGCATGGGTTTAATCACCCTGCTGAACACAGGCCATAGGTTCTACTCCCTAGCAGTCATTTCCCATTTGGAAACCCTTGTCAGCGAGAGAAGGGGGAAGAAGGAGGGTTGTTTAGCATGATATTTTTAGATAGATTTTTAATGGAATATTTGTTAAGCTTTCTTCCACCCCAACTCCCCTCTGCCTGCTGTCTGGGTTTTGTGTGTGTTTTTTTAATGGTTAGCAATGCATCACAGTGTGGCTGCTGTTTAAATATTTGCCTGAAAAAAATGTAGTCTGTGCTTAAGAAAAGTGGTTTGGCACAAACTGGACATTTTCAAACATCCATTTACCAGATGGATCACTTTGTTCAATTACAAAGAAAAAAAAAATGGTGAAGGAGTTGAAAATCGAGTGGAATGTTCCTAAGCTTGCAGCATTGTTTACTATTTGCATGTCTCCTGGCATCCTGTGAGAAACTATCAATAAGCTCTTCAAAAATGTTCCTTCCCTTTAAAGAAGTCTGCATTTTTAACAATAATAAAAAGGCAGTAAATATGCTCTACAATAGCCTGATGGAAAAATGTGCTAAAGTATTTCTATAAATCAAATGTAGCAGTTTGGCATTAGCTCTGAGGCAGTAAATTTAGTAAATTAGGACCAGATGATTTTAAAATAGAATCTTACATAACTTTCTAGCGTGATATATATATATTTTAATTTAACACAAGTTTGTTTGTCTTCATAAAGTTATCTTGGCTGCTACCAGAATGCGGTTCGGTCTTTAAGAACCATATTTTTTGTTATTTATCAAGTACAGAATGTTTTAAATATCAAAGGAAGGAGGGGAACAGATTTCTCAAAAGACAGAAGAGGCTATAATCTGTACTGATCCACATAAGGTGCAGGGTGCTTTGTATCCCTAATGCCCATGACTATTTGTCTCTTGTTATTTTGATTAATAATAGTCTACTTCTCTATCCATCTTCTTTTTCTTGCCCTCTTTCCCTTTTCCCACAAATTCAAAGAAATGTCTCCCTCCTCTCCTCCCCACAGTGGTTACAGCTCCTACAAATGCAATTTGGTCCAACAGACTTTTCTGTCACCTGTGTGCTTGGGTCAGGAGTCAACATTTGGGGCTTTTCATTTCTTAGGCTTTCTCACTTTTGATCTCTGCTCCAGAAGATCCATCTCTGAGAAATAAGGAAAATCAAATTGTAAGACCAGTCTAAGGAGCCTATTCCACCAGCTTAAGTCCAAACCTTTGAACCCTGGCCACTCAGGTATACCTGAAACCTGCTTTCCCAGCACATATTTGACTTCCATGTTTCTGAGCCAGCATTTACACCACTAGAGTGTCATGTCAGACCACTGCTTATGTTCTGGGGAGAGTCGATTGCATACATACGGCCTTCACGGTTGTCTTTTGGGGCAAATGCTCATCCATACGATGGTCTTTCACTGGAAGCAACAACTTCTGGAGTAGCTACTGTGGACCCATTCCACTGCAGCTGCGCTCACTACAGCATGCTATAGTGCCTTACTTTGGAAAGCATGACTGAAGTCCTCTTACAGTGCCTACTTACTGTCTAAAGAGCCAGAGCCAACACACTCTATCTCAAAACTCTAAAGGAGAGCCTCTCCAGTACCCCAACACTCCCAGGGATTTTTAGCAACAGCTTCCAGTTGTACATTCTCCAGGACCTTATGGCACAACAATGAGTTAAGCTCCTCCTCAAAAGCCATGAGTACACGTGGAGACAGATATTTACAGCTCCCAGACAGGGATGAACTCTGAGGAAGTGAGGAATCAAATCCTTGTGTCAACTCTTATGATTCAAGCCCTCAACAGACTCCATGAGCAAACACCATGAGCCAAGTGGGATGTGAGGGAAAGGGCAGACAGAGAAGAGAATGTAGGTGTTGAAGGAGAGACTAGCAAAGAGTTGTGTGCAGCCTTCCTTTCATGTGATCCCAAGATTGGTGCTTCTATCAGCTGTGCAACTGTACGTATCCAGATTGAAGCAAGCAGAAGAATAACTGTGGTGGATACTCACGAGAGCAGAGTTATCTGCAAGTACTGCCTCCCTCAGCAGAGACAGTCTACTATTAAGTCAAAGCCAAGGCTCAGGATGCTGCGTGGTGTGGGCCAAATCCTGGTCCCAGTGAAGCTGAGGGAAGCTTTGCCAATGGGAACATGCTCTGTCCTTTTCACCTCATCTTTGGCTACCCCAATGCTGGAAGCATTCAGAGTTTGCAAACGATAGCAATGGAAAAGAGAGGGAACAGAGTTCCCACATTCCTTCTCTTCTAGTATTGTTTCCTGAGAGTCCTGCAACATGCAGTAATGCAATGATGTCTTCAAACAACATCAGACTGAATTGCTTGTTAAAAATAACAGTAGAGGCGGAGGCGTTTGGAAATCAGTCATTTTCCTTTAAAGAATTATTTTGGGGGAGTAGACCATAAACAGATTTAGATGGCAGCAAAGATAACCATTTTTGGCAGTTTTGTGGAGATGCAAATTTACACTGAGTACGAGATGAGAGCTTAAACATCAACACCCAAAGAAGAGAAAAATAAGTCAGACAGTGTGAGACATTTCACGTGCTGTTCTCTGTTGTTATGGATATCGACTGACCTCCACAGATCTGCTTGAGGCGAAAGAGAGAAAAGATGATCACATTCCTATCAGATATCCTCCCTCCAAACACCTCCAAAAGAAGCAAATTTCCCTGAAATTCCTCAAGCCTCAAAACACCTCCAGGCTGAGACTTCATGGGAAGTTTGGTGGTAAAGGCAATACAGGATTTTCCTCTTTGATTTTTTTTTTTTTTTTAAATCCCTAATTTGCATTTTATTAAATTTTCATTTTTTTCTTTCCCTCCTCCCACTGGAAAGAACTGGTTGCTGGCTAGTGGACAACCACCGAGCTGCTGGCCCTGGCAGGGAGAAATGCTTTCAGTGCTGCGAAAGAGTTGCTGGGGAGAGATGGGGAGAGGGAAAACATAAGGATATAACAACAGCAGATTACCTTTGCTAAAAGAAGTGTAGGAGATATGCCACAAAAGGTTCCTAAAACCAGAGAAAACAAACATAACAGGTTTCACAAGCACAATGGACACAGTTGGCTAGTCTAGTCACAGGATGATTCTTTGGATGATGTGTAAAACTGACAGAAAATTTACAGTCAGGAGAGATTGTATTTTGGGGTCAGTTTTGAGGTTTTGCCAAGTTAGTATGCATTTTGCAAATCAGGGGGGAAAGAGAGAGTATTTACACAAGGGTTTCCTTGGTCCTGGATGGGGCTAAGATGCAGAAATGCTCTGCGCAGAGGATTTATGGGATTTCAAGGATTTTGTATTTTAAATCTGTCTAATAGATGTGTAAGGACTTCAATGCACACCCCTCTTTATATGTCATTTTGTAGCTTCACATATCTGTACAACCTCCTTCCATACAAATTCAGAGGAAAGTACTGACATGTGTTTGGAAGTGGGGCTCTCCACTCTGTCGATGGCAGGACTGGGAAGGCAGGAGGTGGGGAAGGAGAGGCAGGTAGGAAGAGTAGGCAGGAGCAGGGCACCAGAGACTGGAAAGAGCAAAGCCATGCGCTACCACATTCAAGACAAAGCTTCTGGGGATGGGAATTGCTGCATATTGCTGTGTGTGCACATGCGGAGGCAAAAGAGACAGCACCTGCTGAGAAAAAACTTTCTGATGCTACTCTACAAAACCTCACCTTCTCAAACATCAAACAGGGTATCACAGGAAAGTGAACTTTTTTACTCCAGACCACCGTTTCCTACTTAACTGTCCACACTCACACTCCCACTTTCATGAAGGACTCCTTTGTGGGCAGGTTATGTGCTATTTGAGTCCGGACTTCATTCCCACAAACCTAGTATGCCTGATGTATGCATTTAAAAGAGCCTAGGGTCTTTCCAAACTAGGATCATAATGCTGTGATGGGCTGGTTGGCCCCAAAACCTAACCCAAAAACAAAAAGAAAAGAAAAACCTTACTCAATTCACTCCTATTTTAACGATTTTAATAGCTGGTGGAATAATATAACATGATCTGTGTGGATAAAATCTCAGCTCCAGAATTTCACCCAAACTGGGGAAAGTTCAAGCAGAAAGTTCAGGTAAAGATCTGAGCTTAAGGATGCCAGGACTATGACTTCTTATGACTGCATGAAAAGCTTAACGTACCTAAGCTTTGTGCCTAAGTTTTTCGTTCCGACTCAAATTTTGGATTCCTTTCATCTTAAATGAGCTGTGATGTCTAAACATACATTTCCTCTTGAGCAACCTCCCTGTATTGCATTTATCATATTTCATCCGCACAATCCTGAACCAGAGAGAACAGAAGCCTTTTGCAGTCTCCATAGTTGTGCTATTTCTCAGCTTTTCTTAAGAAAAGCTACAAAAAATCCCTCTTTTGGCATCAGTATGTTGAATGGTATGCGTGCCACACATCTGGAAGCAAGCTTGTGTTTTTTAACCCGTGTATTAAAAATATTCAGTGCCAGAGGGGCAAATAAAGGAGCGTATTCTGTGAGTACAACTGTTAGACTGGTTTGTTTGTTTGGGAAATGAATAAGCCTTTGACATATCTCTGGAAGGAATAGGCCAGTGCGTGCTCCATCCTGACATTCTTTTCCCTCTCTAGTCTTCCCTGCATACCTTACATTCTTCCTGCCCTCCCAACACCATCCATTCATGGGCAGGCAAGCACTGGGGACTCAGTCTGCCACAGCACTGCACCCATCCTGAAGTCACCGGCTTCTGCCATCTCTCCTACCCAATACACTAATGTTATCTGCACCAGTGCACATATCAAGGTTCGCAGAGCTCTTACTTGCTTTGGCTTTGCAAAGTGCGTGGGGCAGCTCAGGTACGATTGTTGCTGTCTTCTACAAATTCCTCCCAACCCTGCTGAGAGCATCAAGTGCCCCTGACCCATGTGCTCTACACCAGCCAGGTGGCTGGGGAAGCTGCTGTGCTGCACAGACCTGGAAAAGCTATTCTTTTCCATCCTCATCTGCAGCTAGTACTCAGTATCGGACCAGAGATAAATTTACTTCATTTTGATTTTATGTTCCGTCTTTTCCTTTCTCCAGGGTGAGATGGGTCCTTCATGCTCTTTTAATAGTGATTCCACTGTTTCCCTTTCCCATGTCCATTTCCCCCTGAGAAGGTGACCGCCTGCTTCTCAGAACAAGCGAAAATTGTAGTGGTACTATTCACTGGATCAGGCCAATGGCTCAGTGATAGCCACTGCTAGAACATCTAAACTCCAACTGCCTCCCAGCTAACAAAGGCTGGATTCACTTTCAAAATCTTTTGGGTGGGAGGACACCAGTGTGTTTCATTCTGGCTGGCATTTGAAGCAAAACAGAGAGGACAGAGGGAGCTGCATTTATTCCCTTTATCTGAAGGAAGGTCATTAAACAGGGCCTTGATGGTTGACTTACAAAGTTAAATGAGCGATTCCTGAAGAAACACTGCATAAAATGCCCTTCCTGAGAATGTGAACAGCTTTTATGCTTTCTTGTGAAAGGAGGTGGGATGCCTGTAAGATTAGTTCTTGTATATTAAAGGAAACGTAGAATTTTAGAGCAAGGCAAGTGAACTAGCGCTGGTGTTAAAAGGCATCTTAGGTAGCATGGCAAAGGACAGTCAGACTTAAAAAGATACTTCTATTAACAATTTTTATTCTCACAATTTGACCCTTGCATTTAAACCTGACCACTAGAGTGATTGCTACCCACCCCTCTGTCTGCCAGGACAGGCTTCTGTTACTGTTAAATGGAATAGACTACTTGCTTGAAAGATTTCCACCATTGGTCAAAGAAAAACAGAACAGACTTTGTTTTGGTTTGCTGAAATGCAAAATATTCCCTTCTTTGGGTGAGAATGAAATCTTTTTCTCATTATCTCCTAGTGAGGTGGGAGAAGGGGCCCTTCTGTGCAGACAGACATAGAAGCCTGCCCACGTCAGTGGTAAATTTTTGTTAAGGTTCTTTTCGGGAAACAGCAGCGTTTCATCTTTTTTAACAGATTTGTCCAAGCAAGCAAATTCCACCACTCTGAGAGTGCATAAAACCATTCTATATTGAAGAAATTCCACCCAGTGCATACTCACTGAACCAGCCCGGGTAGTGTTATAGAGGCAGCAGGACCAAAGCTAATTACCACGACTCCTTTGCTCGTAAAGGGCAGTAGCACTATAACTAAATCAATTTTAATTCCGATCCCCCAGCCAAGCATCGTAGCAAGAAGTGATGCAGATGCTGCACAACATTATCCAAAGGATAGTTCGGGCTTTGTGCGGGGGGTGGGGGGAAGGGGAAACACAAGGGAAAAAAGACAACTCAGTGTTTCCCAAACACAGAGCTCACAGACCCTTCCTGAAAAGACTCTCTCAACTGTGAGGGAGACACTCTGCTGTGTCGCTCTTCACTCAGGTTGTGCCACAGGGAAATAGGAACAAAGGATTTTTGTTTGAGTAACCTTTCAGAGCAGGATATCTGTCTCGTGTTCTTCTCCTATCAATTGTCACAGGGCAATAGCTGGCTGACTTGCTTCAACAGGTATTCCCTTCCCAGCCTGGCTGACAGCTCCATTTCACGTTGTGTGCTGAGGGTGGTGGTGGGCAAGGTGCAGAGCCTGGCTGACAAGCAATCCCTTTGGCTGCCCTACCATTGCACCTCCTGCTGCCCCCCAAACACCCCAGAACCACAAGTGGCAATCAGGAGGGCACCGGGAAGACACAGACCAGCGGTGGCAGGGAGAAATAAAGCAAGCGATAAGCTCACCAGGATGGCGTATGAGAGTAGGAGACAAGCAGTAGGTTGCCCAAATGAGCAGAGTAGTATTAATTGCCCTCAGCAAAAGCAAAGAAACAAACAGAAGCCAATGATGCAGGCACAAGACAAAGTCACAGAACCCATTTGCTACTCCGCTAGAACTGCGGCGGCATAAAATATGAGGCGATGAATCAAGCCATTGCTGTGCTGCAAAGCAAAAAGACACATTACATGAATTACCCACCTGAGAACTTCAATAGGACCCTGCAGTTACAAATCCTGGCAATACAGCTCAAGTTGCCTCTACAACACAGACGTTGGTAATGCCAGGTCTTGGCTTCCTTGTCACCATGTTCCATTGTATAATTGAGCTGATTATCCAAGGCAACCAACTCAAAACCTTCCTAGACTATGCCTGAAATATAACATTACATAGCAAAGGCACGGCAGTCGACAAGGTCATCAAGAAAAGCAGAGTGCTTGCACTAACCACAAATGCGTGCTTGCCACAATCCCAACTTCTTTTAGTAACCTGTCAAAGTTAGAGGATTGTATTTACAAATCTCTCTTTCAAGGTATATCTAATTCCTGATATTCGTGATAGATTGGGGAGCTCCGCCACGCTGCTAGCTCTGCTAGAAGTATTGCACTCAGAGAGCGCATTTCACCCTTGGGGAAATTAAAAACCCCCTCAAAGTGCAAAGAAAAGCTAAGACGGTAAATGGAGTAGGCGAGAGAGGGTGGAGGGAGGGTGCATGAATAAAATGAGCAGTGGGACTTCACTGAGGAGGTGGTGCGCGACAGCAATCTCTTTTTTCTCCCTGTAAAATACCAAATCTTGTATGTGCTTCTTCAGAATTGTAAAGTATAGCTATCGACATCAGTAGACTGTGTTTTCATGCCCAAAGCGTCATTCCAGTGGCATCTAATTAAAAGTTTTTAATATGAGTTATGGAGAGCGAAAAAGGCAAAACAACATATAGAAGGGAATAACCCAACTAGAATTTTACATTAACACATCTATTACCTCATATCAAGATCAGTCAGGGACATTTGACATACATTGAAAGCAATGCAAGCTAAAACAAAAGCAGAAGGCACAGCTTTTCAAATCTGCTTAGGTTTCGTAATGTGATTGTAAAGCATTCCGAAAAAGGAAACCCACCAATTACAGGAAAAGTATCACTATTGGTGGGATGACTGGAAACCAGATGCACTCTGCATTTAAATATAGGTGAAGTCAGAAATATGATCCTGCTTTTATTTTTGTCTCTGATACTTATCCAGTTCTTATTAATGTGGTTTTACAATCTTTAATGCATTTATCTTCATGACAATGGTGCCAAATAAAGAGATTATACAGAATTTATTGAGAGAACGGGATTTGGATGTTAGTCCGATACCACACTAACACCTTATCCTCTGTACTTAGGAGAAATTTCCTCCTCCTCCCAGTAGAAGTCTTATCCTTGCAGTATAAAGGGCAAAAACACGCAGAAGAAAATCAAAGGTCAAACCCTACAGTTAAGAAACACTCCAAAGAGATTTGCACTCTCCTAATAGTAAGCTGGTTATGCATAATCACTGGAAGAATTCTTTTCTTAAATAAAGCGTCCAAGGACAGAGCATACAAACAAGCTTTATTCTCTTCAAACTATGCAAATTTATTTTGATCTTACAATTAAAACAACCCTATCCCAAACTCAGTGCATATAAAATATTATCAAGTATCTTGTTGGAAAATTAGAGGAAGAAACAGTAACAACAAAACCAGAAAGAAAAACCCAGAGAAACTCCCCTGCGAGGAGTCACAGCCAGTGAAGCTACAGCACTGCATAGAGCGCCCAGTCACAGCAGCGTGCGCGGCACTGCAGAAAGCAGCTCACTTTTCTCACTAATAACAAAGACATCCTTCGTACCGACAGGGACTCACACCGATGAACAATTAAGGCATGCGCTGTCAAGAAGACAATTCAGAAAAAACAGTATTTTTGCATTCATTTAGTAAATTTGTATAGTACAACCACATATTTTATGCCGGGAACTAGAGAACGGAGGAGATCGGAGATAAAAGTGTGACATTGTTTAGAAGCCATGAAGCAGTTTTAGCAATAGGATCCCTCTCTAGAGGATTAGTCACATGAGAATTTAAGGATATCACTGTACTACGGAATGAAGTTATGATGGTAATTTGGTAGTACAAGATTATTCTTTGCTGTTTTTCCTTAGGCCACTAGACATAGTCTTGGGTCCATGTATGACCTAGAAACATTGGGTGAGAACCAATTTGGGCAAAAGGAGAACATTTTTTTTCCTGTTCATCTGAACAAGCTGGACTATGTCCCATACACAAAGATTCCTATTATGTGTGCTGTATTAATCATGCCTGATTAAGGGGTCCGACTTAAAAAGCATGGAGGATCACCACACATTTCTTTCCCCCATTCTTTCCTGCCCCCAAGATACCAGAGTTAATTATTACTCTCTTCCAAATAATCCTTATTTGCCACGGTCACTCTTAATAATGGGCATCTCCAGATCATTAAAGCCATTTTGGCCTCTAGTACCTAATCAGTGTTTAATTAGCAGGCCTTCCCAGGCAAAGCCAACACTTGAGAGTTTTGACTCGAGAGGTAGTAGACCATCTTTTAGGGACGTACAAGGACAACAATCCATTGCAAAGACAGGAACAGAGCAGCACGGAGCATTCAACCCCTCCAAATACCGCACAAGAGAAGAGTGATTACGGAAGGGATGGATGGACGGACAGACGGCGTTTCGCAGCACCAGTCAGGGCCAGCACCGTGCAAGGGGCTCCCTGCCCGCTGACTGGCGGTGCACGGCCCAGCCCCAGCCCCGACCGGGCCGCGAGGGGCATTTCTGTGGTGCCTCACCGCCTTCTCACTGGAGAGCCGCTTTTCCCAGGGCTGCCTTCACCGACGGCCTGGGAGCTCTGAACCCTGACAGGCCCAGAGATCCCCCAGGACAGAAGGCCTTTTGTTCCCAGTCTCCGTTTCACGCCGAGAACACGAGGCCAGCGGCTTTGAAACGGCACGGGCGGGCTCGCTCGGTCGCAGGGCCGGCACCTCGGCTCTCCCGCTGCGGGGCGGGGAGCGGCGCGCCCCAACCGCTCCCCTCAGCCCCGCCTCCATAACGGCGCCCACCGCCACCGGCGACTAGGGGAGGGCGTTTTGTGCCGAGCCTGGCTAATGGGAGGCGCTATGCAAATGAGCGGAGGAGGCTGGCGGCGGCGCAGGCGGCGGAGCGCGGAGAGGCGGTGGCGATGCGGAGAGCGGCGGTGTAACGGAGCGGCGAGCCCCCACAGCGCTCCGCAGCCATGAAGTACAAGGTGAGCCGCCGGCGGCCGGGGTGGGCGTTCAAAGGCTCAGGGGCTTGTCACAGCGTCTTCCCTGGCGGCAGCCGGGCGGCCCTCGCTGAGGGGCCGCAGCCTTGACAGGAGGCGGGCAGTGGCTGGTTGGGGGCTCCTCTCGGCACCCCCCGTCAGAGCAAGCGGGTACAGCCCGAGGGGGTGACCAAGCCTCCCCTCGCCTGCTGCTCTGTGCTGGCTCCAGGCACGGAGCCCCAAGGAAGGTGGCCGGGGGAAAACGGGGTAGCGAAGGGGCGCGAGCTGGAGGAGACCCCCGGGCTGCTGGCGGTGGGGGGGGAAGGAGCTTTCCCCCCCCCAACCCCAGCGCTGAGGGTGCCCAGCCGGGGGCTCGGCGCCTCTCCCGCTTACGGCGGTGCTGGCTAACGGTGCGAGTCCGGTATCTGGGGAAAGGCGGGGGTCTAGGTGATGCCCGGCGTCGGTTCGGGACAGGCAGCGCTGCTGCTTCTCCCCGCGATGCGATTCACCCCTTTTCCAGCGCTTCGTGAATGGCTCGTTATCCCCGTGCAGTTTTGCAGGGCGGTCTATTTGGGGGGTCACGACAAGAAGGAAAAAACAGCCACCACCGTATATTTAAAACGATATATAGACTATCCCCTTTTCCCATGTTAAATAAAATAAGTGATTTAGCTTAACCTTTTACCAGAGGGTTTGTTTTTTTTTTTCTCTCAGAAGACACAAACGCAGAGGCTTTCATTGTAATATTACTCTACTTAAAAACGTCTGGGCAAGGTACTGAATTGCCCACAGGGCGTTAGATTACCATACAGACATACCGTAATCTTATGTGATTGGAAAAAAAGGGGGAGGAAAGGAAAAAAAAACCCAAAACCCAAAGCTTTCCTTCTGCTGCCAAAAATAACTTCAACGTCAATAAAAAGGTGATTTGGAAAATGTCACACATTATATGCTTACTTGGAGACTAACTTGCTTTGGAAGTGAAGTCCGTCTTCTTACTGAATTTAGGCAGTGTAGAGTAAGAGAGCCCTGATGCTATAGCATTGTATAACACTTATAAACATGGGCAGAATGAGATGTGGGAGTGATACCTAGGTAAATATGCACATATTTTCATACTTTTCCATATATCTCTGAGCTCAGCCCAAGTTTTTAGGATCTCTGATAACCAAACTTTGGGAAAGTTTGGAGTTAAGTTTTGAAAGCCACTGCTAGTTTCTGCATCTCATGGTAGTTAAGAATAACCAGCAAAAAGAAATTATGTAAGATCTAGATAGACAAAGGTACCCCATGACTGAAAATTTTTATATGGATATTTTTTTTTTTTTAACTCTGTCTCAAGCAACTGACTGATTTAGAGTCTGAGATT
The DNA here is from genome assembly GCA_013400195.1 of Aramus guarauna. NCBI lineage: Eukaryota > Metazoa > Chordata > Aves > Gruiformes > Aramidae > Aramus > Aramus guarauna. Next base: position 169,708 of record VXBL01005734.1, on the reverse strand, counting down.
TAAATTAATCTCCTGTCCCTTTCCAACCCACCTCGAATCAGTTCAGGTAGACTGTATACCTGCTTAGAAAAGCTGTGACTCCTATCACAAAACATCAGGCACTTAGGAGTAGAAGAACAGTGTCCTAGAGCTCATGAACTGCTTTCCAACTGCCAGTGGCTAAGTCACATTTGTATCCCAGTGGCAAAATAATGATCCTGTATAGTTATACAGCTTCCTGACTTCTGTCACCATCTACCCTTCCTCTGCTGCAAGGAGATCTGCTTCATGTGTAGCCCAGCGGCACTGTAAGAATAGGGACCAGTCAGGTGGCTCGAAAGCGGGAAGGACCCCTGGCTCCGTAATGTTTCCGTTGCCCTGTCTGGTTGGAATGAGCGTTTTGGTTTGGGTTTGTAATTACGTAATTCTAGACAGAGAAAGCTAGACAAAGAACATGCCATTAGGAAAAAAAAAAAAAGAGAAAGATGACTGAGAATTTTGGCCTCAAAAACCTTCTTGTCAGACTAGGGTGTTTACTTTCCCTGGGAAATGTCAAGTAGTTACTTACATTGTTTAACTAGGACAAACATCCTTAGATCTGCTTCTTACCCCTGGAGTAACATACAAAGAAAATACCTGGTCATTCAGTCTCTGTTATTTTACGTATTTTGTTTCCTTCTTTTATTTTTCTATAGAAAGTCCTGTAGTTTTTATTGTATACAGAAAATAAAGGAACAGAGCATGCTCATGGCCTACATGGGGACATACCATCACTTCAGTGGTGGCTTAACTTCCAGATGCAGAGCTGGATCTATTTAACTGTTCCTGGTATTATAGTCATTCTTTACTTTCATTCTGATAGTCCGTAAGATAAGGCCCCATTTAATGAAATGAATGAGATGCTTATTGTAGTTTAGTTAGAATAGTAACAGTTGGATAGAACAGGATCTGACTCATATGAGACCCTGATTACGTCTCTCCATCACTCATGGCTTCAATTTCAATGTGACTAAACCCAAGGTCATTTCTGGTCTAGAAATCCTCTCTGCTACTCAGTCTACCTGTTTTCCCCCCCCCACTCGTAAATGTTTTGAAGACTTGTTCCCTTTCTTCTTTCACCTAAGCTTCTTTTATCGTCCCTCGCACTCTTTAAACGTTCTTCCAACGTAACACTCAAGTCTGAATTCTCTGAAAGCCACTGGGAAATTCCCTGTAGATTTCAGCAAGTTCAGAATTTTACCTTATATATGTCTCTACACTTCTGTCTGTCTTTTGCACACCATGTGCAATTCAGTGAAGATGTGATTGAAGCAAAGACAAACTTGAATCCCAAGTTAGATCCTGTTCTACCATTCACATACTAGTTAAATACTGGAGAACACAAAAGTTATTCTAACTGAGGCATGGAAAGATAGACGTATTTGTTGTGCTTAACATTTCCTATGTTGTTCATGAGCATTTCTTAATCCTGCTTGACTAAAAGATGCTTTCAGAAACTTAATTCCTGTAGGGTGCAGTTGTATTATGGCAACACCCCAGTTCATCATTTGATGACAACAGCATCCTTTTGTGCTAAGTCTCCATGTACCGCAAAACTACACCCCATCAAGTTCTCACAGGATGCCATTCCAGTATTCTCTAATCCAGAAGGTAGAATCAACCCTTTCTGAAACCAAACCAAGATTGTGATACCAAGGATGAAGCCCTTACAGCTAAAGTGTACTATGTAGGAGTGAAAATCCCAGTGGGTTACCATAGTCAGAGAAGAACATGGATGGGAGAGGACATATCTGGCCAGCAATTCCAATATCCTTATCTCAGTCAATAGAAGTGTGACAGAAGCAGAAGGGAGAAGACACTATCATAACAAGGTTTTTGTAGCTTGTTGGCTGTTCACAAGCGGGACAAAAAGAAGAAGGAAAAAGAGGGACTTATCTGTTTACTAAAATATCCAGTTAGCAAAAGAGGAGAGGAAAAGAACAGCCACATTCCTTACCTCATTTAAGCCAAAAGGAATGATGTAGATGTAAAATATGAGGTCTTGATTATCTATTTTTAGATAATTTGTTGGGCAAGGAAGAAACCTAAGTAAATAGGGTTTGAAATGCCTGCCATTTGTGCTAAGGCACAGTCCTGTAATATATAGACTTGATTACAATGCCAGCACGCCAAAACAAACAGAATAGTGTCACCAGGAAGAAATACTATATCCCCAACCAGAAATGCTTGTGAAAAGCTGCTTGTAACCCTGGCAATGAAAGACACTGGGTGTCGGGCCATGTAAAGGGAAAAGAACTGCCTGTACTTTACTAACCAAATCCTCTCTGTTTCATTTATTCCTCAGTCCTCTTTGTTGGTTTTTTTTTGGGTTGTTTTTTTTTTTTGGTATCTCAGCAATCACAGGGTGACAATCAAACTTAGAAGTAAACAGGAACCATGAAACCTTTTAAAAGGTAATGTTAGAGGATCAAACCAACAAAGGGGAAAATTGTGCAAGTTTGTGCCGTCTGTTACCATTGCGAATTTGCAATGGAAGTTTCATGGGTTTTCTCTCCTCAGCATATGTATGGAAGAGAGTAGCAGAAGTCTAGCAGGGTCAGGCCTAAATCAGCAGCAGCACCACTGAGATGTAGCAGTAGGACTGGCTTTGTGCTAACAACTGCTTACGATTAATGTAGCTGTAAGTCTATTTTGTCAAGAAAGTAGTAGTCTATTCTCTGTCCAGTAGTTCCTAGTATATCACAGGGAAGCAGAACTGCCACATGAAAACTCTTCCTTATATTTTTGATAGTTCCAATTCAGTTTGACCCTAGATAGTACAAGGGTCATTGGATACTAATCTGGGGATTTTGCTTGTGCTTTTAAGATCCAGCCAGAGGTTGCAGTCATATTAAACTATTACTTTACCTTGAGGTACCTTGACCCAACATTAGTCAATCCAAACAGTGCCATACAATCAAAAGACCCCATCAGAGGGGTCCTGCCAGATCAGAGAGCAGGAAAATTGCCTAATAGTAAGACTTCATGGAAACATCTGCAAACGAAAAATTTGAGTACATTTCAGGAGAGTTCTGTACCTTTCTAAGCTGATAACCACCATTGTGCAGATTACAGCCCAGACTTTGGAGAAGTCTCATGAAGTGTTATTATGAACTTGTTAAGTGTTGGACCACCATTTGTAAGACCACATACAGATTCACCTTTGGAATCTTACAATCATAAGCACAGCAACAGGCAGAGGTAGAAAAGACTATACTTTCACTGATAACTTATCAATGACCATTGAACTCTTACACGTGGTGGCTCAGTAGTTTATACTATTGAATTGCCTGTGGTCTATTACAAATACCAGAGTCACTGTAAGGAAGGCTAGGTGCGTCTAGTGACCCGAGTAAAAGTTCGAATGAGGCAATCCTCCTGAATCACACATACTTCCACGCACAACTACTGGAATGAGTGTACCTACTAGCTACTTTGGCCAGCTTTAGACATGGTAGGAGACAAGAAGCCTATTTGTCTCCTTGCAAAGGGTTTGCACTCGTTGTAGTCCTCAGCCAACCATGAGGTCCTGCTCTTGCACAGAAGGGGATGATCCCTTAGTATTTGGAAATAGCAAACAGCCTTGTGTCTATGCATACAAAGAGCAAAAAAACCATGACTGGAGCATAGGGCTTCCTCCTTCACAAAGATGTTAGGGGCATGGGAATGACTTCTGCATAGTGTAGATGGGTTTAGGACACTTAGAGACACCTAGCTGAAGTCACTTTTCTTTTGCTTATTTTCCTTGGACCAGCTTATCATAGACATTTAAGTATCTAAATCCCATTCATACCAGGAGGAGTTAGCAACCTGCCTGTCTCCAAGATCTAGAGTTTAATTTCATTTTTAAAGCTACATAAGTGCTTAAGAGAAGCATGCAGAGGTGTCTGCCTTAGCTGCAGCAATTGCAGAGAGCCCTTATCTTCTATTGTTCCCATTTCTGGCTGCCCTTGATGGAGACAAGTAGCTGAACTTCTTGAGACACTAAGTCCACAGACCTCTGCAGGAGCCCACATTCAGTGACATTTGGAATTGTAAGTGTGCAAGTAACTTCTGAAGATACTTTTTTTTTTTTTAATGTAATAGGTGCTCTCTGAGCATCCATGAAAGCAATGGACATTTATCTGTTACAACAGTACTCTGACCCCTGAAAGATGCTTGATGCTAGGTCTTCAGCAGGATTGATCAGACAGTCCTCTGGGACTGTACTACCAAAGAATATTTATGGCATGCATTCAGCAATATTTGTTAAGTTGGGCTACAGCCAAGTAAAGCTGCACTTAGAGGTACTTCTTGCTGCCTGTAAATGGCTGCAGCTCTTGGTATCAGTGAAGCTGGGTCAATTTATAGTAGCTAACAGTACAGCCCTTGAATATTGCTGCCTATCACAGGCTGCTCTTGGCAAGTGACCTTTTTCTTCTGCCTCTTGGTCTAGACATTACAGTAGTGGAAACTGTCTTAATTTTAAGGAGCTCATTTTTCCACAGCAGATTTGGATGTAGCTTGCATTTGACAAGAAACAGGACTGCTAAAGCTGTAGCTTGCAGTCCTAGAAACACCAGTGCATAGCATGACAAAAATTGTGTATTTTTTTTCTCTATAGGGATGAGGCCCATTCTTGCCTTTCTGTTTTTGTGTTTGTTTTAAAAACACTTCATTCACAGAGTGAATTAGCCTGTCCGGAAAAGGAAGAGTAATAAGAATGGATTTACTTTATGGGAATGCAGTCACTGCATCAGAAGCTCTTTCTTAAGCAGACCTCATTCACAGCAAGGTTGAAATTTTTAGCAGGAGCAATACTGCGAATCATTTAGTGACAACAAATCTTAGAAAACACTGAAGGATCCTAGGAGTAAATCTCAATTCCTCCAGTGAACATCCTGCTTATTTGATGGAAGGGGAGGAAAATACAGACCATGGAAACTCAATTATTCTCTTTCAAAGGAATTTTTTGATCCGGAGGGTAAGTACAAAACAACTGGAAGTGCGCGCTCTGTTTAACATACAGTCTGCTGTAGTTAGGGTCATGAATGCCCTTGTCCTGTGGCTTTACATCCAGTTAAAATGCTTAGAGTAATAAGCCAATCTGCTGTTGTCGAAGGGCCTAGTTTACAATCAGATATCTTCATATCTTCTCTTTTTCCTCTCTCTGGTTTGCACAGTTTCTGGGCTGCAAACCAGATAAAAGGCACATAAGCAATCTCTCACACGATCAAGAATGCACTTAAAGTTTTGTTTCAATCCGAGAATATGCATAGAAACTATAACTTAAAATACACCCAACACAATCGCCCTCTCGCTCCTCCAGGGGAAAGCTTCCCTAGAAAATGTCAGTTTGGCAAAAATCAAGCTGTTTTGGGAGGCTTGTTGACATTTGCCCAGTGCCCTGTGTTACAGGGAAGACCAAGACCACGCCTGGCAAGCCTCATCTGGTAGCCGAGGCCCTGCTGTCCTGGAATCACGCTGAATTTGCGGACAGCTTGCTGCCTGTCCCCTCACCAGCCTCCTGAGGGCTGGCAGGAACCTGGAAACACGAGTTCCTCAGCAAGCTGGATTCTCAGGGCATCCCACATTGCAGCTGCTCTGTGGTATCCCAGATGGGCCATGCTGAAGTGACAGAGAAGGGTGGCTTTCCCTTCTGTGGAGAATTTTTAGGGGGAATAAGAGCATGTCCCAATTCAGCTAAGTTCTAGATTAAAAAAAAACAAACAACACAACATAAAATAAAAAACCCCAAACTTTCCAAAGCTGAAGACATCAGGCAGAAATAAGTTGGTGACAATACTGAAGTCCTATGTCTACACAGCTATGTTTTCTTGACAGTCAAGTTGTGATTGTTTCCCCTGTACAGAGAAGGGTTAAATTTGTGAGGAGGGGGTTCTTTTAAGGAAGCTTTGTCTGGGAGAAGACTGCTTGCAAATGCCAGAAAATGGAAAACTGAGAAGAAACACACATTTCAGGATTCTTTCTTTCCTTCTTTCCATCCTTTTTTGTTTTTCCTTCTGCACTGCTCCTTCAATTCTTAAGCATTCAACATCCGATCTTCTTTCATTAAGTTTTTAATTGCTTGCCTGAGGGAAAGAAGTTGGGTTTGCCATCTGCTTTTTTGATTTTTGATGTACTGCGGTTTAATCACAGTGAGATCATATTTACTCTAAGGCTATTGTTTGCATGCTTTATTTTTCCCTTTTTTTTTTTTCCCTGTTGATGTCACAGAAGGCAAACAACCGTCAGACAGATTTGAAAAGATCTTTTAAAGTCATGGAGTTAGATCACATCCTTCCTTGGGTGGGGGGAAAGGAAACTGGTTACGAGAGTAAACGGCATACAGAAACCTTTGAGTTAGGTGTGGTGGAATTTCCCAAAATATTAATAGGTCTTGAAGGTAGGTCGGGGATGTGGTTTGCATTCCCAGAAAGAGCAAAGAAAATGGTATTTCAACACTCCTGTAAAACTCCAGAAGCACAGAGGGCAGGGGAATAAGATCAGAATATGTCATCAGTGGATCACTATTCTACTTCACTGCAAATATTACTGTCACAAACCCTGTGAGTCTTCTGTAATAGCTCCAAAACAGGGTGGGTTGTCTGACAACACAGAAGCAGCATGAGTTAATCTCAGAGGTATTCCCCAGGGCTGAACTACCTCAGATATGCCCTTTTTTTTAGCATAGCTATGGCCTGTTGCATCTCACTGCACAGACTCCAAACAGAAGGTTGCTATGTAGTAAAAGGGAGTTGCCACTTCTGTTAACCTCCCCCTACAAGCTCACAGAGCACATCAAAGGTTTTGTGCAATTTAAATGGTGTTTGTGACACAATACATCCATCCTTCACTGTATCAGAAAGGGTAAATCAACTCCTTATTTAACATCTGACCTCAAATTATATTTCTATGATTACATTTGTCATGCCCAGGAAAGCAGAACAGCACCCCACACACCTCACATCCCCTCTAACAAAAAGAAAATAAACCCGACCAAGCCAAAAAACAAAACTCAATCAAGACACAAAGGAATATCATCCGAACAACTAAAGCCTAGCTTATTGTCCTTCTAGCCAGTGTAAAGTTATCATTTCATTGCTCTTAATAGATACAGAGCCAGAAAACTTTTTCAACTCACTTGTTTGAAGTGTCAGGCACAGCAATAAGCTGATGCACTCAGTGCACAACAATGAAGTATTTTATTAACACAGGCCAAAGTTTCAGTTAGGATCTCTTGTTCTAACCTTCATTTTCATTTTCCCTTTTTTACTTCCCCCACACTTTTCTACCCTCCTAATTCCTTCTTTTGGATTCATACATTTGGGTTCCTTCCCAAGTTGCATATTCACCACCGTGCCTCAGTTTCACAAAGTACTTTGCAGACTGCCTACAAAAAAAAAAAAGGATACACAGATATTTCCTATTTGCTTAAAATGGAACAGCTATGCTAAAACCAAAAACGTTCTCAGACCAGAGAGCCTTCAGTCTCTCATGTCTTGACATTACATTTGAATCCCAGTCTTGGGTGAACCAATGGACCACATCAGCATCTTGAACAGGAGCGTGAAGTGCCTGGGACCTAGTTGGTCTGCTCCCTGCCCGCCTGCCACCCCTGCTGGGTAGGGCATTGTGCCTGCAAAAACTGAGGGTGAATACGTGCAGAGCATGACAGCCATGGGGACTTCGGCTTACGCAAGCATGAACCAGTAAGGAGGGGACTTGCCCATTTTTCATCCTTTATGCATAACTAGTCACACTACAAAAAACAAAACAACCCCCCACCCCCCACCCCAACATCCAGAACAAACTCTACAGCTTAGGCCTGTCAGGCCAGACAGAGGGGCTGGGACAGCTGGGTGCAACACTGAAATAAGACACTTGCCTTTCTCCCCTGCAGACCCAAGGATTTCCACATCACGACCTCCAGGTGGCTTGGCGTACTTGAACATCACTGACAGCCCCTGTTCCAGAGATGCCTGGGGCTAGACCGCAAGGATACTTAGGGTACATGAAGACCTGTGCTCCTTAGGGCTCTGCTTAGGCTGTTAACTCACAGCTCACTCTGTCATTAGCTGTAAATCAGCCTTCCAAATCTGTACAGGGAAAACTGCCTTAATTTCCATCCAGCAGGACTTGTAATTTTTTGGGCTAGCATCACTTGACCAGAAAATTACCTGCACTAAAAGAAAACTTATTTTGTTGGTGGAAGAAAGAAAGAGTGCCTAAAAAAAGTGGAATTGTGCACTCTGCTTGTAGGAGTCAACGGAAACATTACTATACTGAGCATTTGCAACCAGGCTCCCTCTTTTGTCATTAGCTGTGAGCCAGGGAAACTCACAGTTCCCAGCGCCAGCAGGCAGACCCCACAGTCTTGAACTAGATGCTAACGACCTTTCAGACGCTTCTTGCTGAAGCTGTGGTAACCCGTTAGGAGCTCTCTCAAGTGGGTTGTGGTCACACTTCCTGCCACCTTTGCATAGCTATCGACTTAAAAAGTACCTGCACACAGCTTGTTGCTGATAATGAGCTGCGTGCAGGTCTGCACACGTGTGCAGGCTGTTGCAGCCAAGCAGCAAGGCAGCATTTTGCAGTCCATTCCCTGTGTCAGTGCCTATAGGGATATGTCTAAGAACACGGCAATGCAGCTTTGTGCATGCTAAACACTGCGTTTGCTGTTCGCACTGCCTTCTTCCAGGTTCAAGGAGATCAGCAACAACAGGCATTTTTCTTCAAGGCTGAATGTCTTATTCAGTGACCTCTGTCAACTTGTATTAAGTAGCCTTCATGAAAAGTTGCTTATTATAGATAGTCCTGTTACCTACTGCGCCTCAATAGTTGCTTTCCTTGCAAACACATGCACAATAAATTTGCTATTTCAGGGGCAGTGACAGTGAGAAATAGAAAAGAAGATGGAAGTTATAAAGCACCAGTGTTAAACTGTCCAATGACTCTTGCACTGAAGCCCTTCTGTCAGAAGGCACAACAGAGCCTGAACTTGCCTTTCTTCTACCAGTACTTGCTTGTAGTCAAAACTATTTCTCTTAGAATAAAACTCTTTACGGGATCTTCAGATCAGTTGTTGAATCTCACAGGCAAATCATTGCTGTTAAAACCACAAGGGTATGTAAATGCTTAAGTTTACTTTAAAATGAATCATTGCTATTGCAAAGAAACCTAAAGCAGAAACAAGGCGTAATGAAAACCAAAAGGAAAGCAGGAAATTTCTATTAAAAATATGCAATGGATAATTAAATCCACAGTGAAGCTACTGGTTTGTGCATATACGCTCCTTTGGGGTGTCTCCCAACCCTTTTCCTTCTTTTGTTCCTCTCTTCCTTCCTTCTCCCAAGTTAAACCTAGAAGAGAAGGAATTTTGCATTTTAATAAACAGTTTGTCCAATAAGAGAAAAAAGGGTCCCACCCTTTTTCAGTTTAAGGGCAGAGATGATTTCTCTGGTTCTGTTTTCGCGTAAACTCTACACATAGAAAGCAATATTTAAAAACAGAGACAAAAGCAGAACAAAACAACATGCCCCACCAGCCAAGCACAGAGCTGGGATCAATATCGACAAGCCTGTGAGCTCTGCAACATCCTTATATTGCTCCTCTGAGGGTGGCAACTGAAATTCTTTGAGTTTATGGTTGGTTGAACCTTTTCCTTGAGTGTTCATTCATCACAGAGCTGGCTGAGGAGTCAAGTCGGCAGCCCTGCTCTAGGAGTTTGGCACCACGACACTCCGCCCTTAAAGAGTCCATTGTATTTAATCTCATAGCATGTCATTTATTATTCCTGTGTTTGCTTCCATTGCTGTGGGCACCTCACATGCTCTTGTTAACCACGTCACTGGATGTGTTTACTCTAGCAGAAAGACTAGAGATTTCCACCACTCTAAGTCTTGCGTCTTCCGTCTTTTAGCACTCAGCCTCATCAACAAACAGCCTTTTCATCCTCCAAGCTACAAATTACAGTTTTCTATCAGTGCCCTTTGCAGCAGGGAAGGCCAACCAAAACAGATCATATTTTTTTCCAAAGTGTTTCCATGCATCTTTATTCAGCTACAGGCATGTTAACCATCAATTGCAGTTGGTTAAGGAGAGAGGAGACACCTTTGACTGTTCTATAATAGACCTCATTTATGGATCTCAATCTGTCCTGTACTCCCTTCAGCATCTGAGAAGAAAAATAGTTTACATAGTCTCTTTTTTTTTTTTTCTTCAGGCTCTCCAGGTAGAACAGCTGACAGCTTTCAGGGCAGCATCTTTTGCTCTTAGTCAGGTTTTAGTAGGACATACATCCTAGATGCAAAAGAGAGAAAAAGCCAAGGTGTGCAGAAAGTATGAATTACACCTTTCTGGGGTTTATCTAATGGACTTGAAGCTGGCATTAAAGGAAAATTCAGACAGAAGTTTAAAATCCCAGGTTCACTTTACCTAGAGAGAGCTTGAAAGCTTTACTTTTGTCTCAACCAGTGTAGAAAGTTAGGACCACAGGCACTGTAATCTGCATTTAATCTGAAAGTATCCATTTCAGTTTTAGTTCTTTTAGACAGAGTTTCTGGCACAAGGCATCAAAGTCTGCTGAGTCTTTTCCTGCAGCACATTCCAGCTGAAATCCCCAGGCAGCAGTCATTAGGGTCAGGCTCCCTTTCACTTTCACCTGCTGATGACTGGGGTAGCACTTTATTTAACACAAGACTGAAAAACTTCCCTTTTTTTTTCCCTCCAATGATTTTACAGAAGATGCTTTCTACTGCACACAAGAGTCCAAAGTTAAGAGGAATTTAAGAGTCTTGAGAACAAATGCTTTTTTTGGTTTGTTTGTTTTGCCTGTACAGAGTATTAACACAGTAAGGGCCTGACCCTGGCTTTGACTTCCAAACATCCCAGTATTACTAGCAAGGCTTGAGGATACAAATGCTGAACTGAATCTTTCCATTCAGTGATTACTCATAGAGAAGCACTCACAAAGCACGGCTGCTGTAACACAGAGGGCTCAGGAGAATGGAGTTGTATATAGACCACAGGTACTTTCAGATTTTGAGGAGAGCACCACTGCACCTATCATGCAGTTAATTTAATTGGACTAAAGGAGAGCAACAGAGACTTCTGTCCTTAATCTTATTAAAAGAACATAGTAGCTGCTGCTGTTCATTTTACAAAACACAGTTGATTTCTAGGGCAAACCAGATTTTTTTTCCCCTATCTAGGACCAGCTCATTTCTCCCCTGCCATTACAGAACTTGAATTTGTAGTTCTGAATCTGTTGCCCTCCTTTTTTCTCTGTGTATTAGAATTACAAAGGGATTTCTGTGCAACTTGTCAGTTACCAAAACGAGTTCCAGGATAAGTTTCTCATCAGCCCTTTCTCTATTGCCAATCTGTTTAGGAAACGGCCAAGGTCTTTTTAGAACTTAGTCACAGAAAAAGGTCACTGCTGTGCCTTTGCCTTCTCATATCAGATCTTAGTGCTTCTTTGGTGCCTGTTTCACAGACAGATGAGGGACAGATCCATGCCTCTAAAAGTAACTCCAATTAATTCCAGATAACCCTCCCCAGTCTCTGAGCTCATGACGCTAATGAGAAGGAGTGTTGTGAAGTGTGAGGTGTGATGCCCACAGGATCCAGAGTTTGAGTTTGTCATATCAATTGAGATAGAGCCCACAAGCATTGATGAGTATCTTTGATCTACAGAGGGATGTGGACAGGCGGGATCTATGGGCCAAGGCCAACTGTATGAGGTTCAACAAGGCTCAGTGCCGGGTCCTGCGCTTGGGTCACAACAACCCCATGCAACGCTACAGGCTTGGGGAAGAGTGGCTGGAAAGCTGCCTGGGGGAAAAGGACCTGGGGGTGTTGGTCGACAGACAGCTGAACATGAGCCAGCAGTGTGCCCAGGTGGCCAAGGCGGCCAACAGCATCCTGGCTTGTATCAGGAATGGTGTGGCCAGCGGGACTAGGGAACTGATCGTCCCCCTGTACTCAGCTCTGGTGAGGCCACACCTCGAGTGCTGTGTTCAGTTTTGGGCCCCTCACTACAAGAAGGGCATTGAGGTGCTGGAATGTGCCCAAAGAAGGGCAAGGAAGCTGGTGAAGGGTCTAGAGCACAAGTCTTATGAGGAGCAGCTGAGGGAACTGGGGTTCAGGCTGAGGGAACAAAGCTAATATTATGAAATCCTGTGGAGGAAGATTAGAGTCAGGGAAATGCTAAAAACAACAGGTTTGCTTAGCAGGAACAGTGCTTATGATGCTGGCAACGAGCAACAGGCTTAGTGTCCCAGTGCTTATTTGGAGGAATGTTTTGCTTGCTTCGCTGCTCCATCAGTGACTGATGCTGGTGGCATGGCTCTGGGCTATTTAAAAGGCCTTAGAGAAATTGCTGTGAAACAAGTGGCAACCAATTAGTATAATTCACATGCTGGTGCCTGAGTGAGCACTGACAATGAGAATCTGAAGCTATTTGCAACAAAGTTCTTGAAGCACATCCAGAAAGTATTAACAAGCTGCACGCCAGGTGGTGAGAAGGTCACTGGGACAGAGATAATGAGCAACTGGAAAAAACTCACTTGAGAACTTTTATCTGTTCTAATTCTACCACCATCCCAGCTTTGTTCTGAAAATTGCTGTGCCGCAGAAGCTAATCAGGCTTTTAAAAAAAACCTTTTAATCACCAAAGAGAATAAGCATTTATCATTGATTTAGCCTGCTTGTTTTTTGCCCCCCTCCCTGTAATCTTCCTTCTTTAAACAACATCCTCTGCTAAAGCCTCCTTTAAAGAGTCAGTTGCACAGGCTGAGCTAGTCATGTTAGTAGATTTTGCCTGTGAAAGACACATTAGGAAGAAATACAGAAAGATTAACATGAATATTCAGACTAGACGGGGGCTTTTCTTTTCTGAGCTCCTTGGGCTCAGCTGAGCAGCCAGGTCAACATGGCAAGAGCATAGATGTAGTTAGTGCTCAGGAAGAGACCGCTGGTTTTCACCATGCTAAAGAATAGTTTTACAGTTCTGCCAAGGCACGGACAAAATTGCTCCCTGCTTTATCTCTCTTCACATTTCTTTGTGTTATTGACTGATGAGCTGAGTAGACGTACATCAGAGAATGGTGGGCCCCAGTGCTGCTGTTTACATGGGAGTTCAAAATGGCAGTCCTGCTTTTCCAAGCCAAAGCTTTCCAAGCCGTTAGCTTTTCCAAGCTAATGATGCTGATGAAAGGCAAAGCCAGTGTTTCGCATACATTTGAGAACTGATCCCCCATTCAGAGAAGAGAAAACTGATCTCATGCATCCCATTTCAACACCATGTCTTGGGAGAAGCATATTGGTCTACCTCTTATGTGACATCTGAGCTTCCCTGTATCTCTATCCACCAGTCAGCGCTTCATACAACCTCATGGCTGTATGCTACGCTTAAGAAGAGTTGAACAGAGCAAGGTTAAATGGAAGTCTGCTGTCTTGACGAAGCACAGAGATGATGGGAAAATGTCAATGTGTGTCAATGGGAAAAGATATAACAAGTGGGAGATTAAAAGAAGTTTTGATATGTTTAAGGAGGATAAATGAGACAAAACCACTAAATTGTACTTGACACTGTCCCTTTAACAGAGGGAAGATAGATCTTCACAGCAGCTGCATATCCATCTTATAGTGGATTAGCACCATTTCAGTTTGTGTACTCCAAATACTTTAGCTAGAACACTCCAGATCCAGGGCTCCCTATATTTTTTCAAGTGCTTACAATTAGTTTATAACCATCTCTGCTGACTGTCTTCACCAAAAAGTGGGCAGGCAGGAACAATTGTTGCCAACGTATTTGGAAACATCACCATAGCCAAGAAATTAAATGTTCACAGCCTTTGTGAGGGGTCCAAGAGTGTCCACACAGACAGCCTGCCTGCTTTCCACTGAATACCTAAGACTGGCTGATTATTCAGAACTGGATGTGCCGTACAGGCCTGCAAAGAAAGAGGGAAGGGAGCTGGTTCAATCCACAAGAGGAGACAGCACTTGTTAGTAATGCATCTGTACCTCACAGACCAGAAGCTTGCATTGACTCGGAGTTGACTTAAAACTTCGTAGCAGAGGTACTTCTGGTAGCACAGCCACAACAAAATGGAGGTCAGGGCAAGCTGCCTAAAACACTATGCAAATGCTTGCGAGTAGTCCTGTGTAAAGTTCTCTGTGTTAACATTACTCCTCCACTTGACATAATCAAACAAAATGCATACAAGAATGCTTAAATTATGTTGACACAGGTCAAAGACACTCCTTGGCTGCCCTTAGACTCCTCCCAAGTTACATATAGTTACCCTCTATGGTAATGTTTGGTACCTAAATTCTTATGCTGTTTGACGTAAGGACATGTAGATTGGTATAGCTTTCCCAATGGCTAAGGCATGACTCCAGCTGGGGTCACTGGGCACATTATTTTAAAATAATAATATTATCTTCAAGATCTTTCTACATAGAATAGGACTTTGAAGAACCTTGTCCTTTGTTTTTTGTGTTTGGTGGTGGGTTGTTGTTTTTTTTCATGTGTGTTTTGTTATTGTTGGTTTTGGGCTTCAGGGCAGCAGGGAGGGAAAGAAGCTTTGTACATATTAAGCTAGGGCTATGCTGTGCTGTGCCACCACAGAGGCACAGAGCTATGTACAAACACAAGCATCATAGTCTAGAAACAGTGACCTTCTGTCGATTTGTATTTGAGGCCGGTTTTTGTCAACAAGTGGTCTACAAATACCTAAGGAGCCTGCAGTTGGCAGCTAAGAAAAGCCAGTCCTCTATCTTTACACTAATGGGATCTGCACCTCAACTGGAAAGTCTTTTGGGACCCTGCAGTTGTTTTCAAACACTTTCACAACTGCTCTGGATTATGTCCCTAAGTCTTGTTCAAATTTTATTTTAAATGTCAACTAGCTAGCTGTAGCAGTACACAGAACACATTAATAGGGAAATCAACGTCAAGAGATGAAGCCCCCCCGTACAAGCCCCCAGTCACAGGAAGAGCATCTCAATGCCAAGAGCAGAACTCCCCTGACTTCTCTCCAGCTGACCAGACCACGTAAGGAGCTTCTGTCTGACCTAGTATAACTGGAAAAGTTCTGACTAGTGGCATTGCTAATGCATAACACTATCATTTCTCCAAACTGGGATGAGGAATCCTGTGCTACCTTATTTTCTGTTATTTTGATTTCCTGCACACTTTTTCAAATTCAGTTCTTACTTCTCTCCACCCAGAATGTGCTTGAAGTTTTAGAAAAATTCTGGCTTGTTCATTTGTTTTTCTTGCCCTTCTTTCTCTACAGAATCTTATGGCAAGAGCCCAGTATGATAATGTCCCCGAATGCGCAGAAGAGTTGGCCTTCCGCAAAGGAGACATCTTGACGGTGATAGAACAGAACACCAAAGGTCTTGAAGGATGGTGGCTCTGCTCCTTACACGGCCGGCAAGGCATCGTTCCAGGCAACCGTGTGAAACTCCTGATAGGTCCAGTGACACACGACAATCCCCCCTCTGGCCAGGATATGTCCAATTCAGGATTGATGCATCAATCCTTCAACCAGCAAAAGATCTACCAAGTGCCAAGCTCTCATGCCTTACCACGGGACCCTGTCTACCAAGTGCCACCTTCCCATCTGAATCAGGGAATTTACCAAATACCCACTGGTCACAGTCTGGTGGGACAAGATATTTACCAGGTGCCACCCTCAATGCAGAGATGGATTGATGGTCCGGCTTTGATTAACAAGGTGCGTGTGTTTGCTTTCATGTCATAGGTCCAAAGCAGGTCACTTGTGCTGACCATCAATGAAGTGGTTAACATCTAGTGATAGCCTGTGGACATATATATATATATATCTTTCCTATATCTTAACTATGTAAAGTTACAGCAGTAACTTTACTGCTGTGAGAGGAAAAGAAAGGGCCAGTTCTTAACAGCTTGCTTAATTCGCTACTGAGATACACAGTAGAGCACTTTGGAGCTGTGAGGGGAAGTATGCAATCTTGTTGCCTCACAGTCTCCCCAGGGAGGCTGGAGCACATCTGGCCTATGGCACTCTGGCATTACATACTCAAAAGAGCTACTGTGGTAAGATTAACTCTCCCACAAATTAATGAACAGTTACATCATCTGCCCAAGTAATTTTTGTTTAATTAAAAAGGATGTACTGCCTTGCTGCAGAAGTCTCAACTACAAAGAAAAAGCAATGATTAGTGAGACACGGGCCATACTTGGAAGAGCAAGGGGCAGGAGGATGATAATGATGAGGGATATTTTAATACCCAACCTAGAGTTTATAAGGGTTCACTTGATGTTTATCTACAGCTAAATTTCTTGCTTGAAAGTGGGAGCTGCAACAGCTCCATGATGCAGTCATTACTGCAGCAGCTGAGATCTCTCAAGGCTCCGGTGAGAGGTGTTGCATTATGTGGGTCCCCCCTATTCCTGCTGTCACCCTCAAGCTCTCTCCATCACCTGACACTCCCTCATTTTACCTTCACAGGGTACTTGCCAGGCACCCTGGTGGCACACAGCACCTTGGTGGCAGAAAAGGGTTAGGGACAGTATCTGAGGGAGGAAGGAAGGAGAGTCTCCTGACCTTCAGACCCATTATTGCCAAGCCAAAAAAGATCCTACAGTCTCTCCATTCCCAGCTCAGATCCAGCTATTAGCATCTTCCCTCCCTTTAGAGCTTAAAGCATAGCATTTATATCCAAGTTATGTGAGCAGATGATGTCTCAGGAAGTTTCTGACTGGTTTAAACTTTCAGCTCCTAATTTAGATTGGCAAGTTTTGGGTTTTTCCCCCCTACATGACCCCCAACTCAGCCTTCCTATCAGGCCTTTGGAAGATATCTTCTAATGCTTTTATTTCCTTGTTATAATTTAATTTTCCTTTATGAGAATAAATGGATTTTTTTCCTCCTGATCAAGAGAAAAATATCTGTGAAATCCTTCCAAGTCAAGTTATAAAGAGGTTTGTTTGCTCAGCTTTTCCACAATTACGCTTTGTAGGGTAGGCAGGAAGATAAAATGAGAAAATTGCACTTGCTGCACAGAAAGAGATAGGATCTTTGCTGAGCAATTATGTGTGTTTTCTTGAGAAATCTCACATCTTTTCTTTCGTTTTCTTCTTTCCCTGTAGACTAGATATACTGCCCCAAAAAAGATTTCACTATAGTTTACCTATACGCAGTAGCATTTAGATACCCTCCAGAGTAGTTGGTGATCACCTGGTAAATAGCCTATTGATGGGACAGCACAGAAGAGATCACATTTTAGTGTATGTCTGCATGAAACATTACAGCACTATGCAGACACACCTCAGCTGGCCAGCTTGGACCACAAGAGATGCACCATACTCCAGAGCTGCACTGAAGTCTGTTGGGAAGCCCAGGTTATTAGCTTGGAGTTAGTGCTGTTCACTTTAATTTTAGGACCTGACCTGCCTAAAGGACCATTAGCATAGTTTCCTTAGCATAATGCAAATGTGCATGTGTTCTGCCTGAAAGGGGAAAAAAAAAAATATCTCCCAACTGCATGCAAAGTCTCTTCTCCCTCCTCCTGCCCTCTCCAGCTTCACTGAAACTCATAGGGACTGTGTTAAAACCCTAGATACACTGAGAAAATTGAAGATTTCAGTTAAGTGCAAACTTCTTGTTGAGATGCAAAAATCAGAGGTGCTCAAGCACCCATTTTATCCAAGTTTCTGTCTAGAAATTTTTCAGCGAGTTTGAATATGCATTTTTCTGAATTCAAGTCACCTTCTTTAGAAAATTAAGACCATTTATTTGGCTGACTTATAAATTGTCTCATTTAATTTCTTGCAACCTATGAAAAGTCAGCTACACTGCATAAGAACAAGTGGCTATGCTACCAACTGTAGAATAAACTAAACACACACATTTATAAAACATTTTACCCTCAGCAAAGTAGCTACCAACCTCCTTAGTGCTAACCAATTCTTCTTACTTAGGAAAGGATCACTTTAATCCTGACTTTAAATTTATTTAGCCTAAGACCCCTGAGACCCAGTATTCACTGTGTATTAGTGGCAGGCTTGCTAGATTGCAGACCTCATGCTTTGATCAGAGGCAGACACGTCTCTAGTCCTTTGGAATTGCTCAGTTCTACATTAAAAAGAGCCCATTGGGATTGAAACCGTGGTAGACGAGAGAACTGTAGGGTTTTTAGTAATGGAGGAGTCCGAGGTAAAACCTACTCTAGCATCCTAACCTTGCAAAACTGCTTTTTTACTGCTACAGCTGCAACCATCTCCCAATGCCTTTGTGAAAGAAAAGCCTAATTAAGGAGAAGCACTTCAGCACTTGTCTCCTTTGTCTGAGAAAATGGTCTGTCCTCCAAATCCTCCTCTAGGGATCAGTAAAAGCAATTCTTAGTATTAAGGAAAACTGGAAATCTTGAGCATTTGATTTTGAAAAATCTTTGCTCTGACTTCCAAAATGATGAATCTCTTTTCTCTGACTTAAGCCATTGGGGCAGGCATCACAAGTGAGCCACTCTGCCTTCTTCCATTAGCAGAAGCAGGTGGGTAGCAAGAGAAGACCATGTCCTTGAGACACCATTCTAAGCAGGAGCAGCAGCAGTTTCTATCCTATCCATTTCTGTGCATGTTTGCCCGTTTTCTTTGTGCAAATGTGTGGTTTGGCTGCCATACAAGTTTTACAGGCAAAACTTAGGAACTGCTGTCAGGCAGGAATTGTCTAGCCTCAAGCAACAGTAAATCAACAGCAGGCATGTTATAAAGCTATGCTGAGGTAACACATCTTGTTAGCCAGAAAAGCAAAGCAAGTTAAAAAGGAGTCCTGAGGCAGGTAATTATAATGATGAATTGATTCTGGCCAAGCTAGTTGTTGACAACTGAGCTGTATGGGCTCCTTCTATCAAATAAAAATACCACCTTCTAAAACTCACCCTACAAAAAACAGATATAATGAAGGATGGTTTAAAATCAGCCTTGGTTAGCCCCAGGCTTTTATAACTGTAGTGCAAGTTTAGTCGCAAAACAGTTGCACATTTAAGCGTGAAAAGTATCTGAGGAACATAAAGATACAAAAGCTGTATCTTAGAATTTATTCCTTCTTTCTCTGCTCTGCCTTCAAACTTATTCTTTTGCTGCAACCAGCAAAGAGAAGGAACCTTCAGACAAACCTGACATTCAGGAAACCTGGGTTTTATCCTTGCCACAGGCTTCTGCATAGTCTCGAGTGGTCTTTTTGCACCTCAGCAATCTCATCTGCAAAATATGTGGGGCTAGTTATGAGGGAACTCATTCTGTGCAGACTGCTTTGAGAACATCCTTTGGGAAAGGTGCTGTCAAAGCACAAGGTCTCTTTTGCCTCTGTGATTAATCATTAGTTCACACATGAGTTTTAAACTAGGGAAAGCTGCATGTAAAAAACTCACCCCCATAATTTTTTAAATCCTCTTTTTCTGGTTCAGGGTTTCCCCTAACTGATCTGTTGTGCCATCCCTGCCATCCTGAAAATAGCATTGGCCAAAAAATTTAAGGGAAACATTTCCTTGTTGGAAAACAGTTGTGACAAATTCTGAAAGCTTTCTGTAGGAACCAGTAGCTTTCAGGAGAATTTTTGATCAAGGGAAATCAGCACAAAACAGAATATGAGGCTGATGCACCACAGCTGTTCAACAAGGGAAGAGGCTGCACTGCAGGGGTTGCCAGCCCTGAACTACAGCTCCCACAAGGCGTGGACTAACTCAGGCAAATAGAGATTGGTGCCAACTTGGAACATACCAGCTTTTTTGTTGGTCTGTTTGAACTAGAACTTTACAGTTCAGGAAATGCTCAGATTTATTCACCTTTTAAAATGGATAAAGCGGAATAGGGTAGGAACTCATGTTCACACAAGAACATCCCTGGCCTATGTCCAAGTATAAACATGCCCTTGACAGATCAGGGGTTTCACACCCCACCATCCTGCAATCTCCACCTTTTTCAAGGGTTCACTGCCTTTAGCAGGAGGTTTGGGCAAGCTACAGCTACAGGAATGGACCTTGTTCCCTGGTCTTTATTTACATTAGAGTTACGTTGGTTGAATCCATGAGAAAGTGGAAGCACCACCCCACAAGCAGCACCACCCTGACAGTTCTGGCACAAACTTCAGTAGCAGAAGCCAATTAACCATGTTTAATTGGAAGGAGAAGCATCATAACAATTACTGTCTTAGCTGGGAGGAAACAAATGACTGCATATAATGTTTGTTGCATTGAGCAACCTGGTTCAGTGGAGGGCATCCCTGCCCATGGCAGGGGGGTTGAAACTAGATGATCTTTAAGGTCCCTCCCAATCCAAACCATTCTATGAAATAAGCCTGCCTTTACATTATCATCTTTTTTTCTTGCCTATTTTCACTTTTGTGAAATAAGGAGAGACATACATTAAACATAGTAAAGAGTTGCGCGGCAGATACATTTTGTCATCAAAAAAGAATGGGAGCATATCTAGTATTTCATAGTTTGTTGGCAAAATGTATTTACATTCCAAGGTAGAACAACGTCCCCATTTACCCTCAAGTCTGAAATGCCACAGCTTCCTATGATATCATTTACTTAAGTAGCCTAAGCAGTCATCTTGTAGTCTCTCTTTCCTTCTGCTTTCACATTACAAATTCTATATTGGGAATTTGTATCCTTCGTAACAAAATATTGCTTCAGTATTAAAAGTGCTGAACGCACAGCAAATGCGCTGAGTGCAGCAGAAATGGTAACACATACCTCAACACTCCGTGCTCTGTTTCATGAGGCACACTTTAAAGGATGAAATTCCCTCAAATTAAATGAAAACTCAGTGGTTAAAAACAGCACGCAGCCTTTTCCTCAGACTCTGGAGTTTCACTTGTAACTTTCCATGTGACATTAATAGGAGAAAAGCCATTTTACCAATATAAAGCCTGTGCAGTTAATCTATCCTCAGCGGTCTCCATGAAAGCCACTTCGTGAAAAAACCCTCATCCGCAAGTCAGAGTAAGCGGTAGTTAGTCACCGATGTGACTTGTAGAGAAGTATTTTAAGAAAAAGATTGTATTTTATTAGGCTGAGCAAACATATGACCTCAACATTACTCCTTGTTTCTCCTTAAATGTGGGGCTCTTTTTAATCAGTTCTATTTGTAGACCAGAGGCATACGTTTTTTCCCTGTAGTATCAGAAAAAAAGGCCAGTCCTGCAATCTCATCCAACAACTGAGATCTCCAGGGACACAAATCTGCCTAGCACAACAGCAGGATCAAATCTTAGCTAAAAAAAGAATAATAATAAAGAGAAAAATGCAAGCTTAAGGTTTCTAAACACCAAGAAAGAGCCCCAACTGGACCTTTGATTACATCTGAAAACACACTGATCAAACACTAAGTTTGGGTAATCTAAATTTCCCTGTAAGTACTAAAATCCAAGCACAGCAGCAGAGCATTTTAGAGAATGGCAAGTGGAAAACTGATTATTCAAAAAGTGAATCTCATCATAAGGAGGAAGTGTGGTTTCTGGAGATAGCAAATGGATAGATGAAGACAGGTTGCTGATGGTCAAAAAACATAGTTCTGTTGAAATCTAAAGGCTTTGCAGGTGTTTGATGGTTTTGTAGATGGTTTGTTTTGAAGAAAAACTGATTAGCATCAGAGTATCATCATTCCACAAGTCCGGCATGAAACATTTCCATTTCTCTTTAAGTAGCAGTGGTCATACTGATTTAAGTGTTTATCACCAGCAAGATACCAAAATGCCAAGGTGCTGAGTTTCACCACACACTTCTCATTAATCAAAACTCTAGCTCAAATTTAATCACAGGTTTTCAGAGAAAGCTTTATCAGATACATATATTTCTCCACTAGAAGAACTTATCACACAATAATTTGGGGATTTTGTTTCTCCGTAAGATCCATCCGCAAACATTTATTTCAGAGTGCACACCTTTTCTATCACCAGCACTGTAACACATCAGCTCTTTAGCCCTCTTGGCCAACACATGCAAAAACAGTGATGTCACTATCTCAAAATGTGTAATTGTCATGGGATGGCACTGGTAAAACTTATAGCAAGAGTATTGGAGAAGTATCCTCTTTCACACTTCTCTTAAAAATGCTGAGAATTTAATAACAGTTATGTTTTGCTCATCTGTTTCGTTCTCTTCCTCCCAAAAATGGGACATCCTCAGAAGTGATGGCTTGACTCTTTTTAGTCATATTTTGTAAGCAAAAATGACTCCATCAGAAGCTAGGAAATACCCCTTGCCAGTTAGCTTCGCAACTCAAGGCCAGCCAGCACTAAGCCTGTTCCACTGAAGCAAGCAGAAAAGTTGCTTGTAACACCACTGGCAGAAGAGCTGACACAAGCGAGAGCAGAAGCTTTTTATGTGCCTTGTACTGCTCATTCAGTAAGATCTAGAGAGAGACAGACCTTTGTATCTGCATTTAGTTTGTGATCATGAACACCAGCAGCAAGCAAAAATTCAACACCGTAATCCAAAGCTACAGCTGTTGCAAGTCAACACCGTTCCACTACACCTGATACATAAATGACTTAAGCTCTGATTAGCATACAATTACAGGGCTGTAACTCCATAGATTAAAAAAAAAAAAAAAAGGTTGTTTGGAAAGACCATAAGCCTGCACTTCAGGTTTAGGAAAAACACAAACCTGAAAAATAGTGTAATGAACCTGCTTTTGTGTGCTGGTTAATGGGAAAAGGTCGCACCATAAGTTAAAAAGTCAGGATTAGGCTAGTTGCAAACAGTTGGCTACACCTGTATCACCAGCAGTTGAGGGTTTGAATCAAGGCCAGCACATTATTTCACATTTTTTTACTTCAAATCATTTTCACAAGTTCTGCTCTACATCTTAAAAACTCACAACCCAAAACTTGCATAAATCTGGTTGAAATAATATTACCTCAAAAGGAGAAGAGTAACACCCATTTTCATTATTTCATTATTTGCATTATTATTATTTGCATTATTATTATTTGCATTATTATTATTTCATTATTTGCATTACAATACTATAAGAGCATTTTTTAAGACTGGGCATCTACTGGTGAGGCACTTCATAGCCATACTTAAAAGTTTCTGCTTAAATCCCTTAGCCTGCAAAGTTAAGTATTTTTAATTTAACACACCATAAGTGAGTGATATCTGGCATGTTTTAGCCCTGACTGCATATAGAGTTAGAGCAAAAAAGCAGATCTTCATAGGTATTGGTCTTGAACAGCAAATGGACATAAAGCATATGAGGAAATAGGCAGGTACTTTGAAGATGGAAGCAACATCAAGAAATAAATCAGTCTGTGTTAGGGCAGTATTTGTCACATATCCAAAACCGACTTCTCAGAAAATTCACCAGGGAACACCTCATCAAGACAAGCGGCATTGTCACCATGTATGTTAATAGCCCATTTCTTTCCAACACACAATAAAGCTGGAAACTTGCTCAGCCCAGGAAGAAAAATACAGTCATTTCTGTTGATTTTCTCTTGCCTTCCAGAAACCTTTGGGCTCACAGCACTAGAAACCAACTAATAGTTGCAGCTACAAGCCTGGTGCATTGGAAGAAATGCCTCTATAGTCTTCCTCCCCTCTCTTTCAGCTTGTGAGCTTTGATCAAAAGCTCCCACATGGTTCAGTCTTGGCAGAAAATACTCTACTAGAACATTTTATAGCAACCCAGTGTTCATACATTATTTATTTTAAAACAAAATACTTTGATTTTATAATCCTGAGGCCTGTAGCAACTTACAAACCCAAACATTTATAAGAGCGAGTATCCTTAGCACATGTGAGAATGAAACCCCAACCTTTACTTGCTGACAGCTAGGAAACACCTTGTGTGTCATCGTCTATAGCAAATAAGTAAGTCAGGGCTACTGCTTCATAAAACCACTTTTGCTGTTTTTTACAGCAGACAGTATTGAGTGATACAATGGGTATTACTGTCAGGAAATTCATTATCAGTCACTGGAAATCTTGATGCAGTTTACAAGAGACAGGCAAGGAAACACTATGTACTTTCTGTAAAAAGGACAGAGTTTTAGCCAGGTTCTTTCAAATACCCAGATTACCTTAGGGACTCTTTTCTTTAACACAACCTTCTTGCAGTTCAACTTAGCCACAGAACTTTTCCCAAGGTAAAGCAAACAAACACTATTTAAGGAGACACACCTGGCTTCCTGAAGTACATGCAGCAAAACGGAAAGAAGGGCCAAGAGGCAGCTCATTGCCTGATCCAGCATCATTCAGTGGCTCCTGTCGCTGTCTTCCAAAGGACTAGGAGTTCAAGAGAGTAGGGATTAGGGCTTTTTCCCCCTAATTCTCTCTCTCTCTTATAATTTCCCCATATTCTTTTTGGCTATTTTATTCTCCTTACAAGCCTAAGGGAGCTCAGGTAACTGTTATATATACACCTAAGAGGAATTTTAGCAACTGGAGTTTTGTATTAAATTTACAGAAATACTTTACGACAGAAAACAAACATGCTCTTTTACTTACATTTTGACTAATTTTTCCCCATATCCAAGCTTTATAACAGCCCCATTTTATGCACCACTGCTTCGCCTCTTCCAGAGCAAGAGTCTTCCCAGCCTCTACAGCTGATTTTAATAGATAGAGAACTGACAGCTGAGATTAGCAGCAGTTAATGGCACTCTCAACTGCTGAGAGTTACCCATGGGGTGCAGAGGAGAGCATCGTGGGAGGGAACATATTTTAATACAATTCTTCATCCATATTTAAAATAAGTATATAAAATTTACCTCACATGCCTCTTCTTTTCTACCTCTGAAAAGCACTGATCTATTTTAAAAGCAGTCAGTGGGGTTAAGAGGCCCTACTGGGAAAGAGCAGGCTGCCCTTTTCGGCTCTCCTGCCTATGTCCTGAGGCAAGGCGTTGCAGAGGTGGTACATACCTCTGCTGCAGTTCTCTCGCCTGTAAAACTTGGTGAAGCTTGTTTCCCATCATTCTGCTTATCGGGCATTGCTGTTCATGGGAACAGGCTGAATTCTGCCCTCCACACTACTGCTATGAATGTACAGTCATTCTGTTGGCTTCAGTTGGTTGATTCACCCTTTGTCCTTGTTAAACTATGTAAACTACAGTGTTGCACATCTGCCATAAGCACGAAAACTATCTTGTTGCTGCCTTAGTTAGGAATGTTCTCTGTTGCAGCCTGACATCCATTTTAATCCTAGAAGAAATAGAATGGATTTTTTTTTCCCCTTATATTTAAGGAAGAAGGATTTAATGAACCACAGGACCAAATACTTTGCAAAGTACATGCACATTCAGCTCTTTTTCCTGGTTAGGAACATGCCATTGGCATAGAAAAGACCCAAGTCTGCTTTTGTGCAATGGTCTTCAGCAAGAACAGAACAAACTTTCTGCTCAATTGTCTTTGTTTTGCAGTGCTGAAAGTTTGAAGTAGGCTCATTACATATTTCACCAGAGCCAAATCTGGTCCCCGCTAGTTGTTCTGCATGGATTAAGTGGTTAACAATGTTTTGAGAATGCTGGGCCAGATAGTTTGTGGGAACACCATCTGTTTCCTTTAACGTGTAAACAAAGACAATTACTGGTTTGAAATGTGGAATTATTTAAACTTGGATGACCACAGGCATTCTTAAAAGAGAAGAGGTAAAAGGAAAAAGATTCCTCATGAGGGCAGAAGTTCAGTGAGATAAATTCCTAAGTACCAAAGGGGGCTGCTCTCCTTGTTCCTGAAGGGGAACTTTTCTTTTGCAGCCATCTCCTTCCTTCTGAAGTCCATCTTCAAAACTAAACTGCCATCAGACATTCAATCCAATAAAATATGGTTCAACAATGTGTTGAAAGGGCTGAGCATTCCACTCAGAAGCAGCAAGTTCAATTAATAAATTTATGGGTGAATACCTGAAATCAAAAGTTACTTCTAAAAATGTTGGGTTTGGTAGGTTTCTTACTTCACCTACCCAGCTACCTCCCTCTCCCTCATATAGAAGAAGCAGTGCAACTGCATGTCCTGGCTTCCCATCTGAGGTCATGTCTTGAGGACACGAGAGTCAGCACAAATGCTCCACATTTTCACTTTGTCAAGTAGTGTGGGTATTCTCTTAATTACTGTTACAAAATGTTCGCTCAAGATGTGTCTTGGTGACGAGCTGCTTCTGTTCCGAATTGACTAGGAACAAGCAGTCCAGAGGCACGTTAAACCGAATGAAAAGTGTTGGAAGGGAAGAGGAGTGGAGGTACAACGGGAAATGTTCTTGTACTCGGTACAAGACCAGATCAGCTCTTGAGGAGGATTTCATGATGAAATCACTCAAAACATGTTGTTACTGGATAATAATCCTCCACACAGGAAAATATACCTGAGTCACTGGGAGAAAAAAAGTTGTCTTTCATGTTATCAACAAACCTTGGCTGTTGCTGGGTGTTGCTGGATTTCTTAAAGTCATATTTTCTGTCTTTTGTATAGCTGTTTCAGAAGCCTAAAAAGGAGCAAACAGAAAAGGCTCTGATGCATTTTTATGTGGAAAATAAATGCCACCTTAATTAGAGTGCACTGCTGAGCACAGGCCTGCAGATAGCTCAGATCTTCTGTCCACAGTCACCTCTGTAGGCAGGCTGTCCTCATCAATACCCAGAATCAGGCACTTGATGGTTTAACCTCTCCCTTTGACAACAGCAAGAAGCACCCAGAGGAGGTGTTTGTTTCACACCCCCTCCCAAAAAAAGGAGTGACCCTGCTTGACAACTATGTTGGGTTAGGCAAGCTTGGGAAAGAGTGAAAGTGTCAAAATACGTGATAAAAAAAGTCTTGCAGCCCTGAGTGTAACCGGCTTCCTTCATCTGACCAGTCTAGCTTTAATGTAGTTATTTAAGATTGTATCACAGCACAGTAAATAAAATGAGCAGCCTTGTAGTACTGTAAACCTTTCGTATAACATCTGGTACGTCAGCCTTTTCTGAAAAATGGGAAGGGTATCTAAGGATGAGCTACAGGAATAACTGCAGCTGCATGATCCTCCTGTGTGCAGAGAGAGGGAGGGTCTCTCTGTGAATACCTGCACCAGTGCAGCTTCTCTTCCATGTACGTTCCGGGCTCCATGGTGTAAGGGTATCATCAGCTTTGCCACCGGGGCTTCTATTTTTCAAAAGCAAAATGTCATGTTTACCTATGACAACAAGAGTGAGTGGTTTTACTTGCACATGCCTTATTACCTGTGCTGCTCGCATCAGCTCCCTTTTTTATATTAGAGACCTGTGACTTTTCTTTGAGTTTGCTCATGGAAATTCATTCTCTGAGCAAGGAGAGAGTAGCAGTGTCAATGTAGCCTGAGTGACTTTAGGCACGAGATGGGTAGGACAGTTATGTGATCCTGCGTAAAGGGGCTTCTCTGAAGTGTTGTGCAAACCTTGGAGAACTGAGGTGCCATAAAGTTCCTACAGATGTGCTGTACATCTCCTCCATGGGCAGGACTGTAAGGAGCATCGCCCATCTGAGGTCTGGAGAAGATCTGGTCAAAGTTGACTCCTGACCTAGATTGAGGATAGAGTTCAGCTTCTGGAGTAGACCACAACTGAGCAAGAGCTTATAAAAATTTCAGACTGAGGGACTGATATCTGCCATTTTGGAGCCTGATGCAGCCTGACTCCCAGCCTCGTCCTGCTAGGCAACAGCCAGCAAGTGAAGCAGAGCGAACTGCAGCAGTGCGCTGGTCCTCCCTGCTTCCAGGGCTGGCATGGGCCTTACAGCTGCCTGCCATGAACAGGCTGGGGTCTTTTTGCTTTAGGATGGTCGAGCAGTTTCCCAGCATATTAGCAAGCAACCAAGGATGCCATGGTGTTCACAGTAGCAGAAGAGTTTGTGGAGACGGGCAACCCAGGAAACAGCCCTTTGTTTTTACGGTGTATCATCTGTTCTCCCAGAGGATCATTTTTAAACACCCAGTGACTCCTTACTGAAGTAACGCCACCATTGTAATGTTGAAGCCTCTGGAAGGAACCTCTGAGTAAACATTGCTTAAAAGCAAATCCTTCTGTTCCTGACTTGAGTGGAAAGCATTTGACTGGCAGCACCCAACTGAAAAAAAAAAAGGCAAGAAAACACACAGCAAACTGTACTAGTCTGATGACTAGCCCTCACTGGCAGAACAAGCATGAGGAAGCGATGTTGATACAAGTTAGAAGTTTCTCAGGCAAACAAAATAATCCCAGTATTACATGAGAGTGGCCTGCGAGGGATAACGTCTGGAGTGATCCGTTATGGGAAGCTTCCAGTAACTTAAAGGAAAACTTTCTTAAAAGTTCTGTCTGTAGATGCCATTTGCAATGCAGTAGATGACTCTGGGGGAGAGGAACGGTCTGTCATAAATTCAGTACATTTTTAGATTCTTTTTAAAAAAACTCTTATGTACGTAAGCCCTATTAACCCCACATCCAATTCAGCAGGAGTTTACTTATGGGCAGCGCACTGACCCAGCACTCTGGAGACCATATGGCTTCCAGTTCCTGTCCTCTGCTGCTAATTCAAGGAAAAGCAGCTGCAAAACCTGCTGTCTTGCCCTTCCTGCCAGGCGTGGATGTTCCTCCCTCCCCTAAGGCACACGCAGCGCAGTGCAGCCGCTGGCACTCCCAGGTGCACTGCCTTGGGCTTCTCACGCTGAATCAGACCTGTGCACTGGTATGGCAGTCACCTCAGGGGGAAAATCCAGTGATTGTTTGATGGTACACGGGCCAGAGATTACTCAGCAATACTTGGGCAGCAAGTAGAAAGAAAAGCCTGTGTGGTTAACGTAGCAGAGAGGAGGTAGCAGGTTAGCATCACAGATTTCCCCTGCAGACCTCAGTCAAGCAAAACTCACTGTGAAATGTAGCCAGAATGCTAGGATTCCTCACAGCAAAAACTGATACAGGATCTTTACTGAGCGCTTGGGCAGAAACTCTGTTGTACATCTTGCCTGTGTTTCTAAAGACAGTTAGGTAGCTCTGGTACAGAACTCTCCCCAGCTGAGCACATAGCCACATCTTCTATGGGCCTGTGTAATTTGTCATTTTATGCCTTTGGGTTACCATATTTATATTTTCTTTTGTTAGAGCTAAGTAGCGCCAGCAGAGGTTAAGATGTCAGCATTTCCACTATAAACCCAGCTTTTTCTGCGGGTTAGGTAACATTTCTTTTATACCACACTATACTGAAGTTCTGCCACACAGATGCCGTCCAAGACACAAGGCATGTATTTTTCGCCAATTTTTATTTGAAGTCATTATGGTAGTTAATGGTTCAGAAAATGTCAAAAAAATGTAAATCCTAAGCTTTTTTTTTTTTTCCAGAGGCTGTTCTTGCGTTATATACTTGAAGAATGGCTTAACATTTCCTATCTCTTAGCCACTAATACAGACAAACCAAATGGAGACAGCTTTGTAAAGTTTAAGCGTAGCTTTTCTACGTAAAGAATTTCCAAAGCCAGGGCTCACACTCAGTCATCCTGGATGTTGTGCTGTGGAGCACAGTAAGACAAGACTTCCTGCCAGACTAGGTGGGAAGTACCTCCGCAAGCAAAGGAGGAAGATTCCCAGAGCCTGAACATAGTATTTTAAGCCTCTGTCAGGAAGTGGCGACACTCAGCACCTCAGTGGGAGGAACAGAGTGGACATAGCCCTGATCTCAGTGAGCGGGTGGCCTAACCATCGCATCGTGTGGTCTGTGCTAATGGACAGTCAACAGGAAGAAGGGACCAAGCTGTCTTAGACCTGCTGCAGAAGCTGTGCTTGACATATGGAAGACACAGTACCACTAGCAAGCAGCTGTGTCAGAACTGGTTTAGAAGGGAGAGATGGTGCATTGTAGCTACTAATA
Source organism: Aramus guarauna (assembly GCA_013400195.1). Lineage (NCBI taxonomy): Eukaryota > Metazoa > Chordata > Aves > Gruiformes > Aramidae > Aramus > Aramus guarauna. Next base: position 139,847 of record VXBL01005734.1, on the reverse strand, counting down.
GTGATTTTGCAATGTTCAATTGTCAGAAGTAGATGCAGACTTGTGTTACTAGCATTGCCTCATAAAGTGTGCATGTTAATCATTTATACCCTGTGCAGTCACAGAGAGAACATGCCAAGATCCTCCAAGACTTATGTTTCCTCTTTTTCTTTTATCCCACAGGTAATAACTCCTGTCAGGTCAGGACAAGGTTATGTTTATGAATTCCCTTCCAAATACCAGAAGGACATCTACGATACCCCCCCCGTTCGCCCTCTCCAAGGGGTAGGTATCAATAAAACTGCCAACAGGACTGACAGGGTACAAAGGGTGATGAATTTCTACCAGAGGTTTACGAGCAAAGCAAGTTCGTTCTCTCATTTCAGAGAGAAAATATGTTTTAATTATATACTGCAGCTTATTCACAGAGTGCAGAAGCATTTCAAAGTTGTATTTGATGTTGACTAAGATTTGGCAGCACACCAAATGCAAAAGTCCCATTTGTTTTCTGTGTTTTGATCAAAGAGTATATCTAAACAGAATAAACTTGCTGCATGGGAACGTTTTTTTCCCCTTACTTTGTTGTTGCATAGTTGACAGTAATTCACTCGCTAAGGGTAAAATTATCACCTTGAAATATCTGACAGCTGTACTCTCTGCTAGTAAGACAGCTCACACCATACTCAATAAAGCAGATAGGCGATGTTGACAGGGGCAGCCTTAGTTTCACAGAGTTTAGTGTGTAGTAGTACAAGCTTATTCCTCAGTCCTTCTAATCTCTATCAGTAAGGGTGTGATCAGTTCTGGTCACATGAATATACTGCTCCCCTGTTCACCCCAACAGGTATCTGTAGCAGACTGGCCTTGATTTAACTCTTGGGATGGAAGTCAGACGTGACTTCATCTCTCCAGCCTGCTGTCCACACAATTGCCCAGAGGGGACCTGCCAAAGTGCATTTCCTCCTAACTGTCCACAATGCCAGGCAAATCCAAGCAGCTCTCTCATATGAAACAAAGTTGAAGAGGTCTGATCATCTTCAGGCTGTTAGAGAGGAAACACAGAAACCAAGAAAACTCATCTGAGATCAGAGCTTTCCTGAGGCGACTTGTTTCTGTAACCAATTTATTCTTTCTTTAGATATATGACATTCCCCCCACATCAGTTAAGGGGCCTGTACTTCCAGTTCCCATGGGAGAAGCAAAAGCTTTAGGAGTGTATGACATACCACCTGCCAAAGGGGTAAGTTTTACACTGTTTCCACAAGATCCTGTATTTTCACATCAGACCAAAGACATGTTTAAACAAGAGTTCGTGTATAATCCTGAAGGAAAAGGAGATTCAATACTTTAAAGATTTCCTTAGGTTTTTAAACTGTTAAAACTGGTAAAGTGAAGCACTGTATCAAAATTATTAACATTATAGTGTGTGAACTGATAATTAGATCTACGTTATCTTTGTGGCAGCATGCTGCCTTTTTGGATTTTTCTGCTCATGAGAATTTGCATCAAGATGAATGTTAAAAAGATATTAAAACTGATGCTCAAACTCAAGATAAGTTGCTGTCAATGGCAGATCTTCCATCTCAGCTTTTGTATAGGCCATATGGAAAATGTAAAAGATTTTGCTGTTCTAGCCAAAGGTTTCATGGTTTGCTTTCTGTGATTCAGGTCTATGCTACACCTCCATCTGCATGCCGAGATGATACAGGCCTGAGGGAAAATTTGCAAGACTTTTCGTCTCCAGTGGGCCACAGCATAAGACCAGAAGGAGTATATGATATTCCTCCTCCCATCACCAAAGCAACTGGGAAAGAACTTAAATTTTCTCCTGAGAGCCTTGTATTGCTGGATGGAGTGCCACAGAAACAGAATGTTTATGACATCCCTATTAACCATCAAAACCATTTCCTTGGACAGCAAATTGCACCTCAAAAAGATGTTTATGATACCCCAAGAGGAATTGCATTCCCAGGACAACAGACAGGATTCAGTGAAAGTCTCATCCCAGAAGGAAGAGAAGGTGTATATGATATACCACCACCAGTCCTCCAGGACACTAAAGGCTTCCAGGATGTGACTGATGGGATAAATAGATTGTCTTTCTCCAGCACAGGAAGCACAAGGAGTAACATGTCCACATCTTCAACAACATCAAAAGACTCTTCTTTCTCAACATCAGCTGCACAGGACAAAAGACTCATCCTTGATCCAGACACTGCTATAGAGAGGCTTTATCGCCTCCAGCAGATGGTGGAGACAGCTGTCAATAACCTCATGGTCTTCATTACAACAGACTGGCGGTCTTACGGATATATGGAGAAGCACATCAATGAAATTCACACTGCTGTGGACAAGGTGGAGCAGTCGCTGCTGGAGTACCTCCACTTTGCGAAAGGATCAGCAGCCAATGCTTCTTGCCTGTCTGAGTTCAGCCTCCTTAACAAAATGAGGAGGGAGGTGCAAAGGCTGGAGGACTCTCACCAGATCCTTACCCAAACCAGTCACGACTTGAACAACTGCAACTGGTCTTTGAATATTCTGGCTGTCAACAGACCGCAGAACAAGTGCGATGACCTGGATCGGTTTGTTATGGTGGCAAGGACAGTCCCGGACGATGCCAAGCAACTGAGCACTACCATCAGCATCAATGCAGAGGTGCTCTTCAAGCAGGCATTGAGCAGCTCACGTTTCAAAAACAACATACCAGAGAATATTATGAATGCTGTTGACTATGTATATGACAATCCTCATATCCAGTGTCACGGAGAAAAAGCACAGAACCACTGCAATTCCCTTCCTCCACTCCTGAGTAAAGGTCAGCACCCTCACACCACCACCAGCGAGAGCTCGGAAAAGAGTTGGATGGATGACTACGATTATGTTCACCTGCAGGTAGGTAAATCCAACACCTTTGTTTGCACAAGGCCAAGTAGTTGTTGTCGGTGCTTATGTTTGCAGAAGCTGTTTGCAGGAAGGTAGCAATCAGATTGTCACGCTAATACACATTACTCCTTGTTCTCAAATAGGATGGTTACATACATAATAGCAATAGCCTTTTGCTCTGCCACACTGTCCTTTTTCTTCTCCATACTCTCCGTGCGCTACCAGTTAAAAAGCCAGTATAAAGAATATGTGACCTATAAGCTGTCATTTAGCTCAGGAGCGGTTTTGATTTAACACAGTGTCTTATGTTCTGCAAAACAGGGGAAAGAAGAGTTTGAAAGGCAACAGAAGGAGCTGCTAGAAAAAGAAAATATCATCAAGCAGAGCAAAATGGAGCTAGAGCACCATCAGGTATGTTCACTCAGGTGCAATAATCACACTGAAACGCAGCGTTCCTTGCACATAAGGAGTACTGGTCAAATAAAGCAGGAGGGGCCCTTCCCTTAGCTGCGCATGACTGCTAGCATCGTGGCTGAGAGGCGTGCACGAGCAGCAGCACGCACAGTTGGAGAGTCCTAGATGCTAGGTGGTGATGACGGCAGGTATTAGGTCTTGAATAAACAGCGGCTCCAGGTTAGTTTCTTTCCAAGTGGGATGTGCGCCAGTCAGGCTCCACCATTAACAGATTTATCAATGCGAAGGAGAAGGACAGGCACTGTCCTGCTCCAAACGGGAACTGGTGAGCATCAAGATTGTAGCACCTTCCTGGCCCTGTGCATCTGCATCAGCGATTGCTTGTGTCAAAGACAGCTTAAGTTACGTACTGCAGAGTAGTTATTCTGACAATCAGCATCTCTGCCCTGTTCATTTCCTTGTTGCCACTTCGTAGCTGAGTGGAAGCACAGCCACAGCTCTCAGTGTTTAGAATGACATCTCTTGTGGCAGGAATAAGCCTTTCCCTTGAAAACAATTTCCAACCATCTCAGTTTAAGAAACGAATTTTTTTTTATACAATGCACCATTGTGATGGGCCCAGTTCATACATATAATAAAAACCAGTCTCCATCTCCAAAAGTTTACCACAGACGAGAAACAGACGTCTGCAGTGTCTCACAGTGGGTCAGTCACAAAAACAGCTTGAGAACTTGGCTTTCCTGACTGGCAATCCAATGCCTGAATCACTGGACCGCACCGAATACATGTGCCGCCTGCACATCTGTTCAGTGAACATCAATACCATTAAGTTAAACGCAGTGCTTAACGTCACTTTAAATGCTAAAAAAAAAACCAGGTCATATAAGATGGAGGGCTGTCACTTGGCCCTCATATTAATTCTTCAATGTGGTGTTGCCATATCGTATGGCAGAAAATTGTACAAGCAATGGGGAGATGAGAGTTAAAGATTTGTCATCTCAAAATCCCACAGAGATGGCAGCTTTTTAAAGATTGTGTAGGAGTCATTGCCACTTGGATCCATCTCTCTCCCTTGTGATTTCAGAATATTCCAAATGAGCAACAGCCTGTAAATTCAGGAGGTTTTTCTTTAAATGCAAATAAAGTGTTTTAGATGTTTTTTTCTTCTGAACTCTGTGTATGTGGATATATGGTAACTAAAGCACTTGATTAGCCCTCACTCTCCAAAATAAAAGGTCTTAGAAAACACATATAGTAGTTTTTATTTGGTGTAAGGCCAATCTAGGATACCCAGGGATGTCTTGAGGCATAAAGTGTAATACATAACAACATCTTCCAAGAACATTCTTTGAAGAGAGCCTTTTTATTTGCCTTTCAGATCAATCAGTTTCAACTCCTGGAGCAAGAGATCACAAAGCCGGTAGAGAATGACATCTCAAAATGGAAACCGCCTCAAGCTCTCCAGACAGCAAACAACACTGCCACCTCCCATGACAGCCAGCTGCTTTTATTCTATTCTGACCAATGCGAGACTCACTTCAACTCCCTCCTAAACGCCATCGACGCCTTTTTCAGTTGCATCAATGCTTCTCAACCCCCCCGGATCTTCGTGGCTCACAGCAAATTTGTCATTTTGAGCGCTCACAAACTTGTCTTCATTGGGGACATGCTCACGAGGCAAGTGACGACTCAGGACATACGCAACAGAGTGATGAACTCCAGCAACCAGTTGTGCGAACTGCTGAAGAGCATTGTTCTGGCTACCAAGACGGCTGCCTTGCATTACCCCAGCATTGCTGACCTACAGAAGATGGTGGACCGAGTAACTGAGCTGTCGCATCACGCACAGTTGTTCAAATTCTCGCTGGTCCAAATGGCATCCTCATGAAAGCCAGTGGAATCCAATTCCCGAGAGGCAAAACAGAAAAACAAATGAACTGGAGCTTTTTTTTAATGTAAATGTTACCATTTATATTTTTTTTAGATACTTTTTATGAAGTATTTTAAATACTTTTGTTCGCATTAGAGAATCTAATGAAATCAGGGATCTGGGAATATGTCTGGTTCTGTATTATGTTTCTAATACATTTAGATTTATATACACTGCATATATGTATATGTTGCTACCTTCCCTAAAACATCAATTAAGCACCTTAAAAATGATGCTTGGGTAAGCAGTGCATATCTTTTGTGTATGGTGCCTGTTTCCTCAATATATTTGTTAACTGGATGCTGCACTCTTTCTTGTTTCATTCCATCTTGATTTTGGCACATGGACTTGGTTGTGAAACCTACTTGTAGCAATCCATGAAGCAAGTGTAATGGTTCTCATAGAACTCCATTCCCTTCTTAGAAATTACTTTCTATAAGTTAATTCCATGACATTTAACTCTCCTCTGGATATTACTTTGTTACGTGTAGCATTCCATCATTCTGACTAGCATATATGCACAACTGCAACAGGCAACACATCAAGCAAGGTGTGCAGCACTTTTGGAGAAAAGCATTTGTAAGAAACAGAACCTTCTAAGGAAGAAGGCAGAATCATATGGATTTAATATCTTACAGCATTCACATTCCGATATTTCTATTAACATGGGGTTTCAAAACGTGGATGGATTCCCAGCAACGTAAATTCATACACGTTTACTTTGTATGTCCTTGCATTGGCAATTAAATTTAAGTCCGGCTCGAAAGCCTTACTGTTTGGGGGCTCAGAGTTATCCTGAGAGCATTCCAGGATCCATTGGCCTCATCTTTGAGGCTGCAGATGAGCGATGTCTCTAAATACCTGTTCCTTCCAGAGGGACTAACATACAAATCGTAATTTGTAAGGAAAAAAAGCAGCCTAATTTGAAATAACAGATATTTAAACATCTCTATAGCATATACACAATTTAATGAAGATACAGCACTTATTTTTCTAGGACATATTCTTGGGAATTAATTGTATCTTTTGCAATTCTGACTTCCATTCAACTATTGGGCTTTTTTTCCAAATTCTGTTGCATAGGTGCTGGTCCTTCTGCACTACACTGGTGCCAAAAATGACCTCCTGTTTTAATGGGGCCATTCCATCAGTAAGTACACAGAATCCCACCCCGTAATTTTCAATTTAGACCCTTAAAAATTGTTAGCAGAGTAGTAGACTCCTTTAGAAATTTCACGTATGCTGGCTGCTCCAAAACACGTATAAGCTTCTTTGTTGCCTTTTGTGAACCCCCTAAAAATAAGTCATGGAGCATCATTTGCCTGCAGTCCTCAGGATAAAAGCCGTGCTTCAAAATGAGCAACAGCTCAGCTAAATTCCAGGTGATTCTTGCATCTTTAAAGCAGAAACAGTACTGTCCTTGCATAATTCAAGGTAGTCCCACATCGACGTGTTCTGAGCGTTTACATCAGCAGCAGATCACCGGTAAATGCGCAGTCACGAGATCAGCAGCACCTAGAAAACAGGCACTTCTGCCTAACTTTTTGCTTTCCCAGTTCGTATCCAAGCATGTGCCTTATTCAAATGGGATTTGTTGTCTTCGATAACAAAACCATTTCAGCAGTGCATTAAATCTTGCAGCCTTAATGTATCGTCTCAGAGTAAAGACCGCTCTCAGCTACCATAACGCCGCTTCCAGAGCCTACAGGAATGTTCCTGGAAGGGCAGCGGGAGCCGGCACAACCTCCGCTGGCCTGGAATCGGCTCCAGGGCTCGGCTCTGGTGTTATATCCAGATAGGGCAGTTATGCTTTTGTAACCAATAGCCAGTTGCCAAAGAGCAATCCACATGAACCTGTTTTGTACTAACATTGTTTGGGATTCTTTTGGACCTCCTTCTCCATTTTTTTCCACCATATATTCTTAGAAAGTGAAAAGGTGGTTTGAACCTCAGCAGTTACGTTGATTGTGCTTTCAAAAGGAGAACCTTTATTGCAAGCCTGTATTACAGTCTTTTATCTTGTAGAGTCATTTAAAAATTATTAAATTACTAGCGTTTTTATATAAAAAAGGCAACACTTGGTCTTTTTTTTTTTTCCTTGTTTTCAGAGTCCTCTAAGCATAAAAGGAAACATTGCTGCTTGCTAATACTATCAAAGCCATTCTAAAATGAGGAAGTCACTTTCCATCTTTTCACTGGTCAGTGTGAAGTGAGACCGTGAGGGTGTAAGAGGAAAGGACAGACAATTTCTCTGCCTGTCCAGCAGCATTTACACAACTTGGCTACACAAGGCATCAATCCAAAGTATAACCATCAGGGTGTACAGCGCACGGATCCACGCTCCCACCCCATTCCCGGTGTCTGTTCCTGCAGCCTGAGCTGCATCCCGAACCACCCCATCACAGCAGAGGTGCTGGTCCTTGGGGTGAGCGGGGCAGTGCCTCTGCACACAATCCAACATTAAGGTGGGGTGGCAGGACACGGATGTGACTGTCCAGCCATTCTGGCCTGCTCCCCCTCTCCAGCACTTACTGGTGAAGCCATGATCCATGCAGGAACTAGAAGAGCAGCTTTGCTCAGCGTAGCCATCCTTCCTCCCCATCCCAACCCGACGGTGAGAGCACCCCCCTTCTACTACCACGCCAAGTTGAGCATTGTCCAGGCATGGGTTCCATCTGAAACAACCACGTGGCTTTAAGGATCACAGAGTCTCTCCCAAAAGTTACTTTCCCATTTCACAGCTGCCGAGGCAGTGCCCTACCTCCCGTCAAATGCCCTGGGAGCACAAGGAGGAGAGAAAAAGCCTGGGACTGGCTCTGTGCCGATGCCAGTTCTTGGCTGCCAGAGAAAGACGTTCCTGCTGGAGAGCGCAAGTGCAGCGAGAGCTCAGGAGCAGGGTGCTTGGCTGGCTCGTTGCATCCTCGCAAGGGGACAGCTGGTGATGGAGGGCTGCTTCCCAAAAGTGCTCTTTTTTGTTCCTCTGCTAAATTTGAAAAGGTCAACTAACATCAAAGGAGGGACTGGACAACCAAAATGGTTCAGAATAGAAACCAGAGCCTCTTTGCTCTCCCTCCCTGAGCCACAGTGTCCCCACGCAGTTGCCAAAAAAACTGCTGCTGTCTGGCAACTAAGTTGATGGTCATTGTGAAATGACTGTCTGACGTCCAGCGAGGGGGGAAAAAAAAAAAAAAAAAAAGTCTGCTTCACACTAGTGGCAAATGCAGAACACACTTGGCTCTTTAATCCAGACAGTAAGTAAATATTAATTCATATTCATTAGTAAAATGCTTCCTTTCTCTTCCAGGATGATAGGCGAGGGAGAAAGAGGAGAGACAAACCCCCCCTTGAAATGGGCAGGTCTGAGAGAAATTATCGGTTCTGTCAGACAGTTACACGCACGTTTCAGCAGAGCCCACAGGGCATCCATCACTGTGCCCCACACTGCCCAGCCCCCCGCCACTACCTTCCTGCGTTCCTCGCAAGCCAAGTGCTGCGCAGCTGCTACGTTTGCGTGAGCTGTGCATCGCCGCAACCCTGGCGAACACACCGATTGCCCTTCCAGCCAAGGCAACCTGGGTGAAGGAAACCAAAGTTCCCAGAGCGTCACCTGTGGCTAGGTTACACCTCAGCATCTTCACATCCCCCGTAACTTCTACACCTGAGAGGTTTTGGCACTCTCCGACGTGTGCATCTGGGCTACATTTCAGAAACGTCCCACATCTTACTGCCAGCGCTCCTCAGAGTATTCCTGTACAGTAACACCTTCCTTCTGCCCACGAGCCAAGCATCTGTAGCTGTTCTGCTCCAAATCCAGCTTTTCCCAGTTGGACCCCACTTCCAGGCTGCCTGCTTGTAGGATTTACTCCAAAGGTAGCTCTTAACCCTCCCCTGCCCCTTTCTCTTCTCACAACGTTGATGGCATTAGTCCACGTTTAGACAGGAACATTTCCAGGGCAAAGACAGGGTCTTGCCAGTCTCAAGGACACCACAGAGCGTGTCCCCCCCACTCAGAAACGTGCCTATCAATTTCATCCTAACCTGTTATGCTGGCAGTTTCAAAAGCAACATACACACTTCACTCTAAATCAACAGAGCCCTTTTTCTACTAGATTTTTCCCTGTGAGAGATGGACTGTCCAGATAATGTGGATTTTTATTTTTTTTAATGAAGATAATTTCTTTTTGCTATTTGCACCCAAATTCCACTCAAGACAGCAGCTTTGTCTGAAGAGCCCTGGATATAGTGGTGTGGCCTTTCAACATCAGAGTTAATCTACAGTTACATCTAGCGCTGCAAAGTCCTCCCAGAAGTTCTTCTGACTCAGAGGATGCTGAATCCAGGCTTGAGAGATGCTGGATAAAGTGAACTGCAGCAGGAGAAGCATCTAATCCAGCCTTATCATAAACCTGCTGACTTCAGAGAGAGTAGGAGTGACACAAGACTTAACCCCCTGGGAGCTAGCATGGGGGCTACCACAGGGTACCACCCCGGTTTCCCTCCAATGAACTGCCCAGAGGCAATTTTGCTGTGATTAAATTAGAGCTAAATTTGGAGCACAGGTCACGTCATTAGCAAGGCCTGATCATGCTGGACATCGGAATCACTTACGAAACGCAAGTACATCATTCTCCATTCAAAAAAACAAATATTTACTCCGGTGCCTGCCTGACCTCGGAGGAGACACCTTCCCAAGGCATTGCTTTGTGCCGCTGGGGAGCTGCTGGGTTGGGAGCAGGGTGCTCTTCATCCCATCACCTTCCAGGTCGGCGGCTAGGACCACTTAGGGGTGGCCTCCCAGAGCAGAGGGCCAACGCGGACAGTTTCAGGCCAAACCGTAGGGGCATGGCTGGGCATGCACACTGCTGGCTGTTGCAGAGCCCTCCTCTTCAGCCTCGCCGGGCAGCAGAAAATCAGGAGCTGGCAGTTCCATGGCAAGAAGTGAGGAGACAAAAGCTCCTTGAGCTTCCTGATAAACCCATGTCTTTACAGCGATATGATCATGGCTCACAGTTGCTGTGGATTTCTGAGCAGGAGAAGCTGAAATGCTCCAAGGGAGAGGCAATGCTGAGCAGAACACGACTTTCTCAACTCTCCTGGGGATTAATTTGCAATAGTAACCTCCTCACAGGAGTTTGTCCTTCAATTCTGTCTTTGTAGCAGACGGTATCAGGAAAGGCTCAACCCAGAATGGGTCTGCAGCTTGCTTTCCTTCTTTCTACATCCCTCTGCATTTAACTTCTGGTCCTGTACCCCCACAAGCAAAGTCCATCAACTCAATGTTCCTCACAGGAGTCTGCCTTGTTGCTGTTGACCTCTCCATCTCCATGAGTCCCTCTGAGTCCCTGTTGAGGGCAAAGCCCAGCGCCTGGGAAAGCCTGTGCCCGAGGAGAACTGCCGCAACTGCAACAGACTCAGCGTACATCTCTCCCTGGCAGGGGTTTCTTTTTCTCTGCTGACCACCAAGAGGCACGGTATCTTTTTCTGTACAAGCAGAAACTCCATAGATCAGGCTGACTACAGCAAAAACAGTGCGGGGGAGCACAACATACTGGGTCTACAGAAGGCATAAGCTCATCTCATCTGCAACGCGCTGCCTCGGCTTTGCGGCATGAACAGCAGCAGCTGCCTCCACCTGCAGCAGGCTCCCGAAAGGTTACGGATCCCATAAGCCCAAACAAAACAAAACAATCACGATTCCCTGGTTCTGTGCACGCTCGTGCCCACAGGGTATCAGCTGCCGGCAGCTAAGGGAGGGATGTAAAATCTTGCTGCTGCGGGGAGTGGAGGTTGTCCCCTGAGATCAGGGGGATTTTTATTTTTTTTTTCCTCCTTCCCTGGAATCTTCATTAATTACAGGAAAAAATGATCAGAACTCTTTCCTTGATGCAAAGCTGCAGGAAACCAAATCCAAGAGTCTCTTCATAGCTTCTGGCTTAGCTAGCTTTATCTCGCTCAGCACTGCAGCCGGGGCTACCCAAACCGTTGCCAACCAGGAAGGTGCAATAACAATGTCCCAGAAGCATCTGCTATTTATATGGAGGCAGACTTAAGCACGGTTAAATGAAGGTTACAGTGAAGGACAAGCAAAAAAATCTGAAAAAGGACAGC
>VXBL01005734.1:97981-120691 GCA_013400195.1 Aramus guarauna | reverse complement strand
TCCCCCCCGACCCCCAACACACCCCCCCACATACAACTCAAACTTCTGCAGCCAAAAGACCCAAGTGCTCAAATTACACAAGGCCATAGCATTTTATTCTACTCCATTAGTAGCCTGGTTTTACAGGAGTAGGACAGTAGAAGAACAGCTCATTCTCTCAAGATTAAAGAGATTTTATATCTATCTTTTTCCACCAAAAATCTTCTTTTAATCTCTGTCAGTAAAAGAACCTAGGATTCAATTTATGCATTTTACTTAACAGAAGCCATCAGGGATGAAGCACATTCTCATTTCCTTCTCCTGTACGCCTTCATTTCCAAATGAAAAGAACTTCCTAGTTTACCAACATACTTACGTTTAGGCAAACTACAAAGTCTACAATCTTAAAAGTATCAAGAACAAAGGAGGGAGGAGGTGGTTTGATTTTTGTCAGGTTTATTTTGTTTGGGGGTTTTTTTAATTGCTAAAGTGAAATGGCAACTTTCAAGGATAAGGCAGAAAATCCACCTTAAATAACTACTGCTCTACAAGATACACACTGTCCTTTCATAAGTAGTCACTTTGTAGGTATTATGCCAGCTAGAATGTGACTTTTGACAAGTCATCTTTTGCAGGGCTGCACACTCAAACAAGAAGTCTTGTTCTACAGACAAAAACCCCACTCCAAAAACCCCCCAGAAAACCACTTGGGTCAAACATTCATATCAGGTCTGGTTACTTTATTTTTCATCTGTGCAGTCAGTTAAAAGAACAGTTAACGATGAAAACAGACAACCACAGAAGCTTTAGGTACAGTATTGTAACACTGGCGAAGCAAATGACCACAATGAAGACATTCTTTATGCTGGTCATTTCCAAACAAATCAGAAGTACATACACAGGTCTAGTTCAGTGTAAAACCTGACATTAAGCAGCAAGTTGCTCACAAATTGCAGCACAGTATATGGCATTTACTGCAAATAGCTACAGCGGCAGTGCTTAGTGGATAAACTGCATAGAATTAGCCTCATGAGCAAATGGTAAATCACCACGATAAAAACCTTAGTGGCTCCCTAACAGGTTTGAATGATGCAATTCAGCATGAACAAAATTGTTTACGCTCCTCAAATTTTAGCAATAGCTTTTGTGGGTTTTTTTCCACCAGTCTACGCTGTGTGTGTTCCAGCCTTCATTGCAGTAACTGTTTTCAATTAACTGTCACATACAACACAGGTAATTGCTGCTTATTCAAAGTTACACAGCCCCTACGACAAAAGTGATATGACTATATTTAAAATAAGAACCCAAAATACATTCAAGAGAATGGCTGCAACAATAAGGCAATAAACATTTTTAAAAATAGATCCTACTAAACAAACAGACCAACAGTGGAACCTGTTGCCTCTATAAGGTTTCAGACTTGAACGGGGCAATTCCAAGTTAAGTGCTTACCCACCAGTAACATTTCAGAAGTACATTGGTAAAAAATATGCAAAGACGTGAGTATATTGGACTGCCAGCAATCACAACCCAGGTCTTATCACAAGTACGCTTTCACACATACAGCTTTGCTTATACAGGTTCACATGAAGCGCCCTGTACAAAGGTTTTGCTACGGACTCTTTCAGGAAAAATTATGCATTGACAGAAGACATCAGCACTCCAAATTTCTTCCAAACCACATAATATAAGCCTTTGGCCTGCTACTAAGATCATTGAAGTTATACACTAGACAGACAGCATTATTGGCAGCTATATCACAGCAACATTAAAAAAATAGCATCAGCATTTAAAAAAAAAAAAAAAAAAAGAGACTGAAAATAACTTTGGGGAGTGAAATGTACACCTTCATACAGCAAGGAAGGGAGAAGCAAGTTGTTTGGCCAGAGCAGATGAGCTACCCAGAGGTTCCACATCCATCTTATTGCATATTTGATCAGTGTCAGCATTCAAACCCGCATGCATTTTTCCTTCATTATCTTGCTCCAGATCCTTGATTTGTGCACCTTTAGAGCTACCCTGACTAGCTATGTATATTGCTTTAACTTCACATTAATCTCCACAGCTACTAGAAGCAGAGACTGAGTTAACCGTTACTTATCTCAGTCAAGGATACTACAGCATCAGCCTTTTGCAGTCTTCTGTGCACTAAAGTCTAGGTAAAAGTGATGTGCAGTGGAGTGTCAGTATCCTAAGTCAGTACAAAAAAAAAAAAAAAAATCTTTATTTGTAAGCCTATATTAGCGAAGCTGAAGACAAAGATGCTACAGATGTTTCTTAAGAAAAAAAAACATACCAGTACTTGGTTAGCACTGCTAAACTGAAAGTCTCATCGTGTGAAAAGAAATACGGACACAAGAATATTGTGACATTAAGTTGTGCAAGGCAAACAACTGAAAGCAGCAGGGAATAGAATCTGATTGCTTTTGCTCAATTTCAATAAATGGGAATTTTACTAATTAAAAAAACCGAACCCACAACCAAAAAACTGCCATCATTAGGCATTCCCTTGCCAGCAGACAGGATAGAGAAAGGAGACTATCTGTATTTCTACATGTGTTGAAAGGATATGTGCATAGCACTGCCTAATCATGCTTGAAAATGTAACCCTGTAATACAAAGCATGCTTATTCATACATGCTAGTAAACAAAACAAAGACTTTTAGGCTCCAGAGGAAGGTGAGGGCTGATCTTATATAGTTTAATACTGAAACACCCAAATCATTTTATGAAATAAATGCTCTCATTAGCTTTTGAACAGTATTCACAGATGACAAATTAAAACGTAAAGGTACTAAAAGTGTGCTGTTTTCCCAGATGTAGGCCTACTTGACAAAAAAAGCTAAATGTTGCTGCTTTTAGCCATATAAATGAACCTAACCACAAGTTTCTTAACACCTGAAAGTACAAGACCAAGTCTGTAGTCCTGTTTAAGTGTTTTATACAGGGAACAATGATCACCACATATCCAAGCTTTGAGAGAAAACTGCAGCTGTTCATGACAAGACCTGTTGGTAGTTCTCTCTCATATGCACATCAGAGGTGGTACATGCATGTACCTCCTCTTTCCAAAGATCTCATGCATCAATCTTCAGATTTGCTGGATAAACAGAAGTGGAACAATTCATGCTGAAGTGCAATGTCAAAACAGCTATATAACTCTTTCTCAAAGAAAACGGAAGCAAATGCTTATTATCGGTAAAAATCAGTAAAGTCCTCCAGCAAACATGAGGTACCAAACTCGTTGCTATAACACTATCAAAGTGTTACAGTGATATCTACCAAATTGGTCAGAATGTCTTAGCTGGTTCCAGGAAAGAAGTTATGTCAGGTACCATATACCTGAAATAAAGGTGTACAAAGTGAACTAGAGAAGTGCTTAGTATCCAAAAACTAAACATGACACTTCAGAATACTAACCAGTGAGTACATAACCTAGGCACCTTCCCCTCTCCAACACAAGTTGGACTTTGAGTAAAAGGTTCAGGAAAAACACACAAAAACCTAGTAGGACTGTTCAACCTGTAACCCTTCTTATGACAAAACCAAGAAAACAGGTCTTACCACCTGGTTCCTTTTTTTATTTTAAAGGAGGTAATAAAATCCTCCAAATCACGTGCATCTAATATTGATTTTTCATATGTCATTTATACTTTTTATATATATAAGAACATAACTAAAATCTCACTTTAGAATACTTTCTAAAGCAGGATATTCTTTCAACCGTTTTTCAAGTTTATATGCATTCTCAAGGTTGAAGAAAAAATATATTCATATGTAGTAAGGAAATAAAACTCAATCTCACTATATGTAGTTACAGTGCTGTAAAGAAAACATAATTTAGAAATTATTTCAAGTCTGAAATGTTTACTATGTTCAGACTAATGCAAAGGCTAAGCCTATGGTCCAGGACCTGTTTTTAATCTGTGTGCAGAGATAGGAGCCACCGCAGCTCAGCATTTTTCTCATGGAGATTACTCTCCACCCCTCCTTTCTTCCAGTATTCTATGACTTGCTGCTGAAGCCCTCCCTGAACCTCTACTGAAGTACCACACATTGGTAGTTGAGAAGTAAAGGTCCACAGGTATTAATATTACCTCAAGTCAGTTTTTCAGTAAGATCAAACCACTGAACAACACAGTGCAGAGGTGCTTAACTATTCATAGTTAGTCAGAAGTTCAACGGAGTACTTTAAGTTGTGTCTTCTGTAGGTGCCCTTCGCTGTCGAGCAGATTTCTGTCTACCTCTCTGAGGCAAGGGTGGAGTCTCCTGTTCAGCTTCAGTCTCTGAAGGCTCGTTGTCTCCCTGTTGGGACCCCGTATCACCTATCAATTCTCTCAGGAATTTGAATTTAGACAGAAACAATTGCCAGACCACATACCAGCCTGCAGGAGAAAGAAAAAGAAAAAAAAAAAAAGATACTGCTTAGTTACTTCTTACAAATTGATAGTCAGGCAAAGTATACCAGAAAAGTGAGAAAAAAATTTGATCAGCTCCCATCCTCTAATTGCCAACTCTCAACCACAACACACCCACTCCTTCCTACAGTCCTATAAATACCAATTTGACTTGATAAAGTTTGTCCTCATCTGGAAGCAAACATTTAAGCTCCAGGCAAGGATCCTAGTTGTACTGCCACAGCAAGCAGTAGGTGGGTGATCACCATTGCACAGATAAAGGTCTTAACTGTCAGGAAAAAAGGGATTTCTGTGGTTATACCTAAAACAAGGACTCAGTATTCAGTAGACAGGCACTGTACAAAAGTAGCTCTAGTTTCTACACTCACTCAGCAAACACATAATTCTGAAAATCACATTTTAAAAGCTGCATTACATAATCACTATTAAGCACACTTGTAGATATCTTGAAATTGATACCATGTTTTATAATAAATCCTATTTTAAAACACACAAGGTCTTCCTCTGTTCACTAGAGGACCACATCCCCTAAATTTAAGGTGTTCCCTCACCATGCCCAAATCCCATTAAAGTAAAATTAACACACTCTGATAAATTTATGTTCTGCTCCACTGCTAAAATGCTCTGGGTCCCAAAACTACGCAAGAGTTAAAGTATTCACATTTCTAGAATCTCTCTTGAAAACTATTTAAGATCCAGCTCCTCCTCTCTCTTGTGTAAGTGTTTCTATAACAGGTAGCCAAGGACCTTTAAAAAGCAAATATAAATATATTTAAACCTAAACCAGAATCTTCCTTTTACAAGCTCTCCCTTATCTAAGCACTTGTGTCAAGAGAGACTGGAGTTTTACCCAGCTGAGAACTAACGATAGCCCTTTCCCTGTAGCAAACCAGCCAAGTTTCATTGTCCATAGAACAGGAATGTAACTTCTTTATGAAATGCACAGTTAAAAGAAAAAGAATTTAAACAGCTACTTGAAAGCATATGCTATGTAAGCATCATTTGCAACACCAGAAATTATCTGTCTCGCATAGAGCTAAAAATTAATACTCCCATTCTCTGTTCAGAAGGTCTTGCTAGCTATTCGTACCTATACTGCTGACCTACATAAATATTAAGAGCCTTATTTTACAGAGCTAGGGAAACTCGTCCTCCCAATTACACAGCTGTCAGCAGAACCAGACTTCGGAGCACTGACAACAGGGGCTATTAGGGAAGGGGAAGTGGCAATTGTGTAACCACAGCACCACTATTTTTCTTCCTCTTCTGTAATCAGAGTCATGTCAATACTAGCAGGCCATTGTTTAGGATGAAGCAGGATCCCACCCTTCCCCTCTCTCCCGGAATACTTTTCACATCCTGCAGACTTTTAATTGTCATAACTTCTCTACTGCTGAGAAGATCTGGAGGAAAGCTTTTCTGTGACAGGCTTTTATGATCTAAATTAATTCCAAAAGCCTACACCAAATATTTCCTTTTCCATTAATACCTAAACCTTTAAATTACTTGTGATTAAATTAAATCTGACATCCCACAAATGCATTAAATCCCCCTGCATCTAGAAAAAAAACTCAGTGGCAGATGTCTGCTTTTGGTGTCTTTCTCTCTCATAATTACAGGTAAAAACTTGAAGTCACTACTTTTTGAAAGTTGTCTCTGCTGAGAGGTATTTCAGGTCTCTAGGACCAACAATGCTTTGTGCATTCTGAAGATCGTAAATCAATCCATTCTTCTCATGGGCCTAAACCTCTTTAATGAGTAATCAAACTTCTAAAACCCATGCCCATTTCTAGTGCATATGGGAAAGCAAATGCATGAAATCTTGCAAGTTTCCTATATTCACTTGTAATAAGTGAGACCTAAGCAGAATATTACAAGCCATTTTTAAACGTCTTCTACTCCCCAATTTGTTGACAGAAAATTTGGGACACTAGACTTAGAAGTGCATAAAAAGCACACTGTAAGTTCTGCTAAGTCCACTTAAGCATCTCGGGAGGAACTCTCAGCCATAGATAGTTTGGTTAGGATTTCTGGTTGGTTGGATTTGGTTTTTGTTTCCTTGCTTTTTGTTTAAAATCTTACCTAAAACACCTGCAAAGTGAATTACTGTGAAACAGAAACATTACTTCCAGAGAACACTGGGTGTATTTGTCCCCAAAAATATTCAAGGCCTTCCAAGCAAAGAGTTATAGGGCACTTTACAGAAGCATGACTCGAATGGAGTATTTAATATATTTACCAAATATATTAAGTGAGATATTTTAACTTTGGCTAGATAAACCGGACCATGTTTCCCTCTATCACTGCAAACAGGCCACTTAACACACACAATTACTTTTTTTTCCCCCCTTTGTGGGGAGGGGATGTGTGTGGAGAAAGAAATACTGAAGAACACCCATGGTTCATTCTCAAGCACGCTCAAGAAAAGCAGCATTACTTTTTTTCCTATGTTTGGTTTGAGCTAGAGCACAATGATCTGAGTATCCAAAACAAGGAATGCCATAAACAGACTTCAGAGCTCTCTAGCTCAAGAAGACAAACAAGACAGTGTAAATAATCAAATAATCAGCCAACAAGACTGCTTATAGTCGACAAACAACTAGACCGATGATAATAGACAGGTGAAATGAACCACGATGCAGTGCATTGAAAAGAAAATTACAACAGACTTTGAAAATTATAATAGTGGGAGGATAATCAGGCTTGAAAACTAGAGTTTCAAAACCTCACAAGATCTGCCAGCCTGTACCAGAGACATTTAGGTATAAGGTAATCAAAGAAGAAAGATTTCTTTCTTTCACTTGCTTTAGTTAGTGCCAGCTTGGATGGAAAGTTACGGAAAAAACAAAAATCCCCAAAACAAACAGCTTGTCTGAATCAAGTTAAGACTGCCTCTTCAGCTGAGACTCCCCGTCGCCTCACTGTTACTAAACACTTAAGTAACTACTTCCTTGGAAATAACCAGACCACTAAAGAACAAGTTATTCTGGGTAAGAGAAACTCTCTCCAGCAACAATATCAACTAAATACACCGTTAAACAAAACCACACACACAAAGCCTGGAGGCAGATTCACAGTACTGAATTCCTTCTGAATCAGAAAATGCATTTGTCTTCTATTAGTTTTGCAGCCTTTTAAGAATATTGCAAAACAGTAACACCCCACATCATGCCATACTGAAGAGCTGCAAGTTACACAGAGTATTTTTAAAAATAGAGTAATTGTAAAATCATTCAAAACACACACAAAAAAGGAAAGCAGGCATTTCTGCATTCTTATCTTTATGCAGCTCAGTTTAGCTTTGCAGTTCTTTTGCTGTAGAGCTCTTCCTGGACAGGTAACTGACACCACCAGTTTGCATCTGAAAGGCTTCCAGTTTGTTCAGGCAAGCCGCTCTCAGAGCGGTCCTACTGGTGTAACTTCACCACACACAAAATGTTTGATTTGAATCAGTCCTCCAGTGTTTATTTTCTTTAGCCATTTGATTTACCTTTTCAAATCATTCTTAGCTCGAGTGAAACTGTGGAAGTCAAACAGCATAGCCACAATACCTCTTCAGCAAATAAGCAGTGATGATATGTAGGCTGTAATATATATATGTAACATTTCTACATTAATTGGTGACAGAAGTTGCCTCTCAAGTAAGCAAGCCAGATCCAACAGTACATCATCACAATGCAAAGCGAGGGCTCCAGCTCTTGGTGTAGCAGACACCTGAAACCAGAGAGTCAGGAAATCCTGCCAACCACAGACAGTATTTCGCATTTCGGCAAAATAGCGGCTCCCAGCCTTGCAGAGTTTAGTACTCAACTAAAAGCTGGAAGCTGCTGTCTCACCTAAAACGCCACAGCCAGGTGCCATCCAAAGACACTTAAGCCACATTTGGCATCGTGCTATCAGTATGTCAACCACTCTTACAAATCACGATGCAATGTGTTTGGGAAGATGGGACCATGAGTCAAAGCCTCTTTTAATGACTCATACATAGATGCATGCAACACCTATGTAATATCAGGATTTTAAACGTATTTTATGATTTGACTATGTTTCATTACAGCTACCTTTTCTGCTACTTCCCACGCCAGCTCTTAGTTCTTTGTAAAGGGGAAAAAAAAACACAGTGATCTGACTACATTACTCCCCCTCAAAAGGTGAGGAGTACAAGTCTCAGGTTCATGTATTTCATTCACCTTTTACTGGCTTGTATGCAAAAGCTAACGGGGAGGGTTTTCTTTATTGGAACACATTTTCCTCTTCCATTTTAATCAGGAAAAACAAAGAAAACACATAACCCAGGACTAATACAGAGCACGGGGGTAAAGCAACCTAATTTTTCTTATGTGAAACACAAATGAAACCAACAAAGGAAGGAAGGTGATGTGGTAATGGCACAAGACAGAGCCTTAAGATCTGGCTTCTATTTCTGACCCTGCTATGGTCTTGCAACATCATTTTGCCTCTGTGCCCCTACTGATTTGAAAATAGGATGCTACTACTCTAACACATGAAGACTAATTTAGAACTGGGTTATTACTAAGGTGCATGTTGCTTGTATTCAAATGTTAGTGTCCATCACAGAAAAACTTAAGCAGCAATAGTTGAGGGGGAAGGAAAAAAAAAAAGGAGAGGATGGAGCTGTAGATGCTAACCTGAGATTTGGGAGAATGGCGTTCTACTGAGCTCTGTGTCAGATTTCTTCTGTGACCACAGACAAGTCACTTAAAAAGGGTGCAGCATTACAGATGTAGATAATATACTGTCCTAGTGGATAGCTTTGCTACGGAGAAGATCAGACTGAAGGAAGCACATACTGCTCTGATACTGGAGTAGCAGAAGACATCAGGTGACATGGTGCTTGGTTCCGCAGGCTCCTTAAACCTGGTCCCATTTAATGCAACACTACCACATGCTGCTTGCTGACTGATAGCAAGGAAACTCACTCTCTTACATTCTCCCATTTGCAATAGTTTCAAAACCCAACTTCAAATCAAAGGGTATTTTCTCTTTATTGCTGGTCTAACCAAGCATGACTTTCCTAATTTTTTAAGTATTTTACAAAATCACTCATTTAAGACAGTTACAAAACTGTTTAAACAAAGCATTAAAGAAAAGTTATTCAGGTAGAATTTAGGGCTCAAGTGCTTTCCCATCTGCAGCTGAATTCAGAACTGTGAAGCAAACCACACACTTGCTTCAGCACTTTGAGTAAGTGATTTTTGTTTTAAGGTCATGTCTCTCAAACCACATCTCATTAGCCTCTTTGTCAAATGAGATGAAAGCTTCCATCTTTTCCACTGAAGGCACTTCTGCAATTTCACATGGCTCCATGTGTTACTACATGGGGAAAATAAAACAAATACACAGAGGTAAACAGTACAAGAGTTTCACCTTGGCTGGTATTTTATCTTGTCCAATACCCTTGACTGTGCATGAATTCCTCCCATCCACAGAGGAACAGGGAATACATAAAAGCAGCAAGGACACCACCAGAGAAAGGAAATCAGAAAAGGTGGAAGCAAGTTACCTGAGTCCCACTTTTAAAAAAGCAACTGAAAAATTGCTATGTTTACAGTCCTTCAATGGATTTTATGTGAGATGTGATCAGTTTACAAATAGCTGCAAGTCTTCCATGTTTCCTAACAAATTCAGATTAACATTGAAAGTAGCAGTTGCAAGCATCCAGAAATGTTTAAAAGAAAGAAACCAGGTCATTTATTCAAGGTCCCTTTATAGACAGAAATGCCTAATTCAGGCATAAACACTTGCTTTTCACATGGCTGAAGAACTGGTCCAAATAATTTCTGATAGTTTTTACTTTGAATTCTGTCTTTTCACTTTAGAAAAATGATAAAATTAATTCCCCCTCCCTCATTATTTATGTTTTGATAGCACTTATCACATCATATTTGTGATAAGCAGCAGAAATCCACGTGAGCCTAGGATGCCTCCTAGATATTTAAATCTATTGTTCTCTGCAAGCGTTCACACCATGAGTCCTTTTATAAGCCACTCAAAATCCAAGTTACAGCTCTTTAGGCTCTTGACCCTGTAAGTCCTTTTCATAAGGCTGTTTCAACACCTCTCATCAGATGGCTGTAAAATATTCTTATCAGATCAAGCTTACTCAAGATTATATCCAGCCATTCTTGTGTCAGGTTTCTCCATTGTTGTGGTTTAACCTGGCAGGAACAAAAACAATCACACAGCTGTTTGCTCACTCCTCTTCCCGCAGTGGGATGGGGGAAAAAAATTAGGAAAAAAAAAAGCAAAACTCTTGGGTTGAGATAAAGACAGTTTAATAGGACAGAAAAAAGAAGATAATAATAATAATAGAATATTCAACAAGGGATGCACAGCACAATTGCTCAACACCTGCTAACTGACACCCAACTAGTTCCTGAGCTGCAGTCCCACCCTTGGCCAGCTTCCCCCAAGCTACATACATAGCATGCATCATATGGTATGGAATATCCCTTTGGTCAGTCTGGGTCAATTGTACTGGCCATGTCCTCTCCCAGCTTCTTCTGAATTGCCAGCCTCCTTGCTGGCAGGGCAGTAGGGGAAGCTGAAAAGTCCTTGACTTGGTGTAAACATTGCCCAGCAACAACCAAAATATCAGTGTGTTATCAACATCATTCTCAGTACACAGCACTATACCAGCTGCTAGGAAGAAAATTAACTCTATCCCAGCCGAAATCAGGACATCCATTAATTTCTGTGTCTCACTGGCGGGCATTCACTCATATCCTGTCACACACAGCACTCAGTCTCCCTCAGAGTCTAACTGGCTGTAAAGAATAGAGACCTGTAGGTAAGAAGGTGGACAGGAAACTGCCTATCACTGACACAGACAATTAAACTGGAATTAGCTTGTACTCAGTTTTCTCTATTAGTGGTCTTGACACTGTTTTCCTCAAATATTTTCCATTAATAAGCATGGCACAAGAACTAGAAGTGTACCAAAATTAATAAATGATGTATGATGGAAAAAATCATTACCAATACTGTAAATCATTATCAAATCCTATTGAGTCACTTCAAGAGTTCAAATCCCCCTCAAAAACCAATGAGCAGGCCAGTTTCCTGCGTTCAGTACTTTTGAAATCTAGGTGACTTTTAGCAATCACTTTATAAGCTCTGATACTGTTTGAATAAAGCAGAATACAATGAAGGATTCCAAGCAAAGTATTGATTGAATCCAAGCTGAACGTCCAATATAGAACTCCAAACTGCTAAGTATTTATAAGCCACTTAAAAATAAAGTCATCAGTTACTTTTGCTCTCTTTAAGCAAGAAAGCACCAGAGATGCTTAGTTTAGCAGGCAAAGTTAAGGAGATCCTTTGCACTTCAATTCCATGTGTCACACACAGACAAAAGCAGAAAGGTCTGGAGAAAGTTACCCTGGCTTCTGTTTTGTTGCAAAATCAGAATTATCCCGCTGTATTCAACCTTAGTGTGGCCTCACCTGGAGAACTGTGTGCAGTTCTGGGCCCCACCATTTAAAAGGATGCAAAGGTCCTTGAATGTGCCAAAGAAGGGCAACAAAGTTGGTGACAGGGCTGGAAGGAGGAGCAGCTGAGGACTTTGGGCTTGTCTAGTTTGGAGAGAAGAAGGCTGAGGGGTGGCCTCATTCCCCTCCTCAGGAAGCTGGAGAGAGCAAGCACAGAGGGAGGTTGCTGAGCTCTTCTCCCTGGGATCCAGTGGCAGGATGTATGGAAATGTTCAAAGCTGCACCAAGGGAGCCTTAGACTTGACATGAGGAAACATTTCTTTGCCGAGAGGATGGTCAAACCCTGGAAGAGGCTTCCTAGAGAGATGGTCGATGCCCTGAGTCTGTCAGTGTTTAAGAGGCATTTGGACAATGCCCTCAATACCACCCTTTAACTTTTGGTCATCCCTGAAGTGATCAGGCAGTTGGACTGGATGATTGCTGTAGGTCCCTTCCAACTGAAATAGTCTATTCTAAAAGCATTTTAATCTTTCAGCAAAAGAGTAAGTAAAGATCTCATATGCATACTCTGAAAACACAAAAACCCTAACAAGTACCACATTTCATCTTCTAAAAGACCAAAAGCAGCCAGACAACATCTAATGAACATACAGACACTTGAATAAAAAAAACCACTCAGAATAAATATCCACTTAAGTCACTGTTTAGTTTGTAACAATGGACAGTACAGGACACAGAAGAAAAGAGCCTAAGACCAGGGAAAGTATACAAGGTGCACCCTCATACACTCTTGCAGTCCCAGTTATCTGTATTTCAGAAATTTCCTTATCTAAGTATTAGTACTATGGCCTAAAGATGTTGACTTTTCCTCCATGAACTTTAAATAATAAAAGTTTCAGTATCCAAAATATTCTTTGTTAATGAGTGTGCAATTTATTTCCCCATTGTGTAAATGAAAACTTTTGGTTTAAGCCTGTAGTTTGATCATTTAACTTTATGTACTCCAAGTCCTCCATAACGAGGAAATTTCACAACCATTACCAGTTCACCCTTTTTGCTCTATTCAGTTTTATAACCATCACCCTTCCTCCATTCATTTATTTTCCAGGCTGGATGGATCTAACCTATTTAAAATTTCTTCATGCAGAAATCATTACATAGCTCTCATCCTAGTTTCTGTTAAAAAAGATAGGATGGCATCTTTTTTTTGAAATAATACACTACTAAGAAAATACATTGAGACACAGACACATGGTAGATTCCTGTAGCAATATAATGACATTTTCTATTTTATTTTAAGCTTCTGATGTTTGATTTGCTTGCTACAAAGCATTAAACAGATATTTTGGAGAAATGCTTGCAACTACTTCAGCTAATCCTTTCTTTGGGATCCTGGCAGCTCAGTCTGAAGCTATTATATTTCCCCACATAAGTTATGCATGCATATGATTTCACACTTTTTACATACATTACTCCATACATGTTAACACTGGATTTCACCTCCTATTTCATTATCCAGTCCCTTGATATTGCAAAATCTTTTCACAATGCTTTGCTGTTTTGACCACAATCGACAACAATTTTTTCGTATTACATGTCAGTTGCCTCTCCACTTTGTTCCCTTGGTTTTCAGAAAAATCACTTATAAATCCACCTGGCATTTGCTTTTTCTCTCACAAGCCTTTCAGCACAGACTATGGCATAGTTTGAGTTTGGTGGTGGTGGTTTTTGGGGTGGGGTTTTTTAGAGCTCTAAGTTCATCATATAGATCACAATACACACACGCCCTACACTGCTGATTCCTTCCAAAAACTCAAACAGACCTGCAAGTCGTGCCTTCCATTGAAATAATCTCCGCATTAAAAAAAATAATAAAATTCAAGTATTGGATCCACACACGGAAAAAAACTCCTAGGAGCTGCTCTTAATCTACTATAGCAAACAGACGTCAAAAGCTGAGATAGATACAGGAGGTTTACTTCTTCCACTCACTGGCATTTCAGACCAGTGTACAAGCTGCTCAGAGTGACTGCTCGGTAGTCCGTTCACTAAAAAGGCTGTCAGCTTCAGATTAGTCACCGAATTAAGCTCTGGAAGCGTTTCAAGGCTCAAAATTATTTGGGAGCACAGCGAAGGGGGCGCTGTGAACCACACACGCTCCCCCCCACCCCGAGGCACCGTGCCCTTGCGTTTTCTTCCGTCAATCTGAGCAAAGAGGAACCACCAGAGACTGAGAAAGCGCCGGGGGGAGGGTGCCGGCGGTGGGTACGGACACGGGCACTGCACGCTCAAGTGGGGCCAGCCCTGCCGCACCCCCTCGCCCCCCACCGAGGGGAGCGGGCGGGACTCACCGCACAGCATGAAGAGCAGCACGCAGGCCAGGGTGGCCACGATCACCAGCAAGGTCAGGCCGATGCTCTGCCACATGGCGCCGGCCGCCTCTCCTCCTCGAAGACGTCTCCCGGCTGCGACAGCCGCTCGGCCGGGCCGGGCCGGGCCGGGCCAAGCCCCACGGGCGGCCGGTCAGGGCCCGCTCACCCCTGCGGGAGGGGTGCCAGGGGAGGTCGGGGCCCGGCCGGCCCCTCGGCGGGTCACCCCACAACGGGCCGCCTCAGGGCTGAGGGCAAAGGCCCGCCGGCGGTTACGGGGAAGAGGCCGCGCCTCGCATCTCTGGCCGCTACCCCCGGGGAAGGGAGGGGAGGGGAGGGGAGCAGCTCCGCGGCCCAGCCGGGAGGACGAGAGGAGCCGAGGGGACCCGGGCTGAGCCGGTGACAGCACCAGCCCCGTCTCCTCCCGCCGCTGAGCAACCCGGCGTACAGAGCGGCGATGCAGAGACGGGGCGGGCCTTCAAGCGCGTCGTGGTTACGCAGGGCGGCGCGCGGTGCATGCTGGGAGTTGTAGTTCACCTCCCGCCCCAGCGGCCGGAGCGGGTGGGCGCCCATCCGATGGGAACAACAAGTCCCGGCGTGCTCCGCGCCGCCCGGCTGCCGGAGCCCCCGTTGCCCTCCGCCCCGGGGCAGGCTGAGGGGCGGCCGGTCGGTCGCGGCTCCTCTGGAGCGGGCCCTGGTGCCCGGGGAACCGCTCACCTCCGCAGAGGCAGGCAGCGCTGACAGGCAGGGCTGAAGGCAGGGCTGAAGGCAGGGCTGGGTGGGCAGGGGCCGCGGCCGCGGCCTGTAACGGCTGTGCGAGGCAGAGGGGGAGAAGAGGGGAGCGGCCTGTGTGGTAAAATAGAGGTACGGCGGTGGCTGAAGCCCTGAGCAGAACAGAAAGTCTGTAGGACAGATTGCTCCCCGTGCCGTGGTTTAGGTCAGTGATTTAGGTTTACTGAGGATGGGGCAACCTGACCTCTGGTTCCTCTTTCTCCCTCTTGTCACGGCTGCCCCTGCTTCCCCCTGTGCGATCCGTGAGGGGACAGCAGGGCTACCAGGCCTCAGCCAGGGCAGTGTTTTTTACATCTGTGCCGCCCCGGGGAGGTTCAAATTCCACATGACCTTGGCTCTTGCCCTCTGTTGACATTGTAGCGATACATCAAAGCTGGTCTTTCCCACTTAAGAGAAGTCTGAGGAAATAACATCTTCCAGGAATCGTGAGATAAGCGTGAGATAATCTTGATTCTGCTATGGACTTTGCCTTTAGCGCTGGAATAAGGTTATAGCTTTCCTTTGTAGTCTAAGAGTCACTGGTTAATATTTCTAAAATTACTGAAAATGTGTGTTTAAATCCACTACTACAGAAGCCTAATCTCCGATAGAGATGTTACCATTGCAGTTAGATGCCAGAAAAAGCTAATCCAGTTCTCGTTTGTGTTTCTTTTATGGATTATTTAAAAAACTCTCCTTTTAAGTGAAGCTAAAAATTCTTGGGTTTCCTGCTCATTGAGCATGCCACTTGCCTCCTCCTTTCAAGATACCTGTAAACTGAAATTACCTGCACATGCAATCCCCCATTCACATCCCTACATTTGCTGTCACTTCACCAATCAAACCAACATTCTCTCTTCCCATTCCTACCCGTCTCTCCCAACAGTTCTGGCTCTGTTCAATACTCTCCCTAACCCACTCAGCATGTCTTTTGCAAGTATCATTTAACTTGAAACCTGTTTTCTGTTATTTCTCAATAATTTTGTAGTTTGTCTTCCAGTCTTTAAATGTCACTCCAATTCTAGCCTAAGCAGTTGTTACACATACTTAAGCAATGTTTCTTCTGTATTGCAAACACACAGCTAATCAGTAACAGTTACTATCATAGTAACTTTTGAAAAATATTTGAGCTTCCTCGTAGCTACACTGTTCTCTTTCTCTGCTTTTTTACTTATCATCTACAGTTAGAGTAAGTTGTCTGCGTATGGGACCGCCACTTTCCCTTTCCTGTAAAATAGCTGTCACATTTTAGGGCTATTAAAATATTTCATATAGATTATCCTATGGTTCCAAACTGTTTGACTAATAGTAGTTGATTAATTCACATCACATCCCCAAGCATCGCAGAAACACCCGGCATTCATTACTGAAGAAAGAATTAACTTGGAATGAAGTCATTTTAGAGTGATAAATATCTATGATCCAGGTATATAAATCATGGATATACATGTATATATACATGGATCATATATACATGATCAAATGTACATGATACCATCCAAGGCAATATACTAGGAAATAAAGATAAAAACAGGTAGCAATTAGATTTTTCATATTACACTGCACAGGTAGAGGACCTTTTAATCAATGTATGTTTAATTTGGAAAACCTTGATTTTTTTTATTTAAGTGTCCCTTTCTCAAGCTCATCCACCAAGCTAGTCACCCTGTTGTAGAAGACCATCAGGTCAGTTAGGCATGAGTTCCCATTCATAAATCTATGTTGACTACTCACAATCACCTTCTTGACCTTCATGTGTCTGGAGATGATTTCCAGGAAGATTTTATCCATGACCTTTCCAGGCACTGAGGTGAAGCTCACTGGCCTGTAGTTCTCCAGATCTTCCTTCTTCCCCTTCTTGAAGACAGGAGTGATGCTTGGTCTCCTCTGGTCTTCAGTAACCTCTCCCAGTCACTACTGTGTTTCAAAGATAATTGAGAGCGACCTTGCAGTGACATCAGCGAGCTCCCTCATTACCCTTGGACACAACCTCTCAGGCCCCATGGACTTACATATTTCCAGTTGGTTTAAGTGCTCCCTAACCTGGTACTCCTCCACTGAGAGTAAGTCTTCCTTGCTCCAGACTCCCTCTGGTCTTGGTGGCCTGAGGCTGCTGAAGGCCAATATGGATGAACTATTGAAATTGTCCTCAGGACAGACAACAAGCAAGTAAAAAAGACTTTCTACCGTAATGGCTAAAACACTTAAATAGGAGGTAGAAGTTCAAACCCCACAGACATAGGGAAGGGGTAACTATGGGTGTTCACTCTAACCAAGCCATGAGATAAAAAGAGAAACACTTCCTCCTCCAACCATTTAGTGAATACAGCCCTTGTTATCCTATTTTTCCTAATACAGGAAAGAAAGCCTTTTATCTGGGCCACTTGGAACGTGTTGTGTCAATTGAAACATATGTACAGATTTCCATCTGAATGAAAAAAAATCCAAACATAAGTATTTTATCTAAGACTTTTCTTCAGACTAAAGTTAAATTATATGAACAAATAGGCATCCGTCCCGCTAGATATCATTTCATGTGATAATGCTCCAGAAATCTGTACCAATACCAGTGATGATGCATTTGGGATAAGCGAGCTATAATGTCGGTATTGTTATTTTTCAAAAGCCCATGAAATCACACAAAAGAAAAAAAAAAGATTAATGTTGGACAGATGGGCTTTCTAATCACTGAAGTTCAGAAATAAGGTTTTCTATACAAATCTAAGCTTGTTCTATCAGTTCCTTATGTGTATATGTGCAATATGGAGTTACAGAATTGAATATAGCTCATCCACTGACGATGTCATTATGGATGCCCCCTCTCTGGAACTGCTCAAGGCCAGGTTGGATGGGGGTTTGGGCAACCTGGTCTAGTGGAGGGTGTCCCTGCCCATGGCAGGGGGGTTGGAACTAGATGGTCTTTGAGGTCCCTTCCAACCCAAACCATTCTATGATCTTGCCACACTTACTATGTTACATACTATGAATATTCCACATTTAATACTTTTTCCTATGATGTTCAACACTGATCAAACTTTTCACATCTTGTCTCTTGGTGTGTACGACCACACACACATTGAGA
Source organism: Aramus guarauna (assembly GCA_013400195.1). Lineage (NCBI taxonomy): Eukaryota > Metazoa > Chordata > Aves > Gruiformes > Aramidae > Aramus > Aramus guarauna. The sequence goes on along the minus strand of VXBL01005734.1, from coordinate 102,621 downwards.
TATGTTTTGGAGGTGGAGAAAAGAGGATGGTGAGGTTGTCAAGTGACAGAGGGACTGCAGCACAAGACTGTTGAGCCAGCATTTAGAGGGCCTCTGCCAAACAGCGTACCAGACCACAGGCTGGCTCAAAGCAGCAGCATTTGACGTGCTTCTGCCGGGCAGCAAGACAACACAGTGTTGTGAATCAGAGCACTGAAGACTAGTGACGGGGAAGAGGGATGCAGATGCTGAAGGCACAAGCCTTATTTTCAGGGTGTGAGAGCTGATGCATCTAGACTAACCAGTTGTTTCACAGCTGTCAGTCAACTAGTGTTTGTGTTTGCGTAGCAAGACAAGGTGAAGGATGTTATTATCCCTCCTTCACCAGGGAGAGGACTGAGGCTGAAATATACATTCAAAGTGTAAGGCCTCTTTTGGCCTCCTTTTTCAACTGGTATATGGGGAAAATCTCATGTTTCCCTTGCCTTTAATTTATTTGTAGCACAGCTTTCGCTGATGTCAGGTGCAGCTGTAAGTGCTCAGCACTTCGACAAATCTACACTCAGTTATCCTGAGGCAGACAGCAGAAGGAAGAAAAAACTAGCTGTAGAAAAAATATTTAAATAATCTCCAACAACCACATGGAAAATATATATATAAAATTCTGGTCTGGCAAGGGAATCTCAGCCACTTTAATAAGATTATCTTTTCTCCTTTTCCAGACCCTTGCATCATTCATGGCCTCCTGTTTGTTTATTGTCATCCGCACCATGCATTGATGAAGCAGGAGTCTTGCCGAAGGCTCTTATTGTAAATAAGGTTTATTAAAATGAATATGCACAAGAAAAGCAAGTTAGAGTAATCCAGGCAGGTTTTGTTCTACAGTGTTCTAATTTTTTAATCCTTCTCTTGGCACACGCAATATCTTTGAAGGTAACTAGTAACCATACCAACTATTGTAGCTGAAATAGTGTATAGGAGCTTGACTGCCTATCACTTGTGCCCAAGAAGCTAGCCAGGTAGCGATAGTTCATGCAAAAGGTGCTTTCTTCTATTCAGAACAGAGTTGGTGACCTCCTTCCCACTACCTTGCTTTTGGCATTAATACCTTATTATTTCTCAGGGCAGGAGTACAGAGAACAGCTTCCTTCCACTCCTTTCCCTCTGCGTTGCATTGTTATGCGTCACACTGCGACCTCTTTGGGGTAGGTCTCAACTGGACAACAGCTAGACCATGATCCCAGACTGGGACCTCCATAGGCTACCTTGATGCTAAATACTAGCACGTGTGAGCGACATCATTCAGGTCCATCCACAATTCACAGCGAGTTAATGCCACCACGCTCCTCAGAGATGTGCAGACAGTGAGGAGCAGCACATCTAACTACGGTCTTTTGTAACAACTCAGCTTCGGTGTTTGGTTCAGAGCCATCAATCTTTTACCAGTTCTTGGTCGACTTAAATGAACAATACAAACTATTTATATAAAGATGATAAGCATAAGAGGGATGAGAAAATTCAGTTTATGTACATTTATAGAATATCAAACTAGATAACTAAACTGTATCTGTGACTGCAACCCTGGACATCTGGACATGTTGTAATTGCTTTCCAGCTTTAGCAAAGCCTTTAGTAGTAAATACTGTCAGTATTACTTTGTTCCGAAAGAGGGTGCTAAAACATAATATTTATTACAAAACCTGCAAAGCTGTGCAATTGCTCAATGCTTCTTCCATCATAACTTTATTGTGGCTTAGTTTTTATTTTACGTGCTTACAGCTGGCAATTTAATATAAGTTTTAGCTTTAGCTGTACAGACATATTACACCAGATGTAGTTTCAAAAACAAAAAAGGTGGAAAAAATGACACTATAGAAAGAACTGACCATAACTTTATCCTACTGATTGAAACTTAGCAGGAGCTGAGAGCTGCTGGTAGTTGGCTGATCAGTGGTACCTTGTCCACCCTGTTTCTTGCTGAGCTGCAAACCCAGTGGGACCTGGCGGCTCTGTAGTTGTTGCAACTCAACGGCATTTTTCCTAAGATAGAGAGAGATTAAAAACCTGAGTGGATGCAACCCTGGGCAACTGGCTATAGGTGGCCCTGCCTGAGCAAGTGGGTTGGACCAGATGACCTCCAGAGGTCCCTGCCAATCTCAACCATTCTGTGATTCTGTAAGTTAGGTAGCTTGTGACGACATCTAAACTACAACACCCCCTACACCAGCAGGACTCAAGCTAACTCCCTGTGTATTTCACCATGAGCAGTAGCTGTTGTATAATAGCATTGCCCCAGAATGAAGTCCTGATTTAATTGCCTCCACTTACTCTCCCTGTTTCCAGGGAATTTCAGCTGGAACTAAACAACTCCATTTGTCCACATGTTGACTTATTTATCTGCCTCTTCCTCTCAGCACAACATGCTGTTCAGCAACCACTCAAAACTAACGCGCCTGGCAGAGGTCTGCTGTGCTCAGTGCCTTGGATCCAACTAAATGCATGGCATGGCCCTCCATACTAAACAGATGAATCCAAATCCTGTGCCCTGGTTTTGGCTGGGATAGTTAATTTCTTTCCTAGCAGCTGGTGTAGTCCTGTGTTTTGGATTTAGGATGAGAATAACGTTGATAACTCACTGATGTTTTTTGTTGTTGTCAAGCAGTCAAGGGCTTTTCAACTTCTCATACTCCTCTGCCAACAAGAAGGCGGCGCGTGCCCCAGAAGCTGGGAGGGGACACAGCCAGGACAGCTGACCCAAACTGGCCACGGGGATATTCCACACCATATGCTATCGTGCTCCATATATAACCGGGTGCTTGGCCAGGAGGCAGCATGGCTCAGGAACTAGCTGAGCATCAGCTTTGGGTGGTGAGATATTGTACTGTTCATCACTTGTTTTGTGTATTCTTTTATCATCATTATTGTTATTATTATTATCATCTTCCTTTTCTGTCCTATTAAACTGTCTTGATATCAACCCATGTGTTTTACCTTTTTTCTTTTCTATTCTCTCCTCCATCCCACTGGGGAGGCGGGGCGGTGGGGCAGGGGGAAGTGAATGAACAGCTGTGTGGCTGTTTTAGCTGCCTGCCAGGTTAAACCATGAGATCCTACCGCCGCCCTTAAATCTCCAAATTCAGGTCATTAAATAGGTGTTAAAAATATCCGTAATACTATTACAGCTTCTTTTAGATGCCGCCAGAATCCTATTTGCTTCCTATGTGTGACTTCGTTGGAGACGTTATTGTTTTGATAAAAAATAAAATTGCTACTATAGAAGCAAACTACATTAATTAGTATTAATATGATATGTCAGGTACAAGGAACTCAAGAAATTAGCAATGTGACATCTTTACCAAGATTGAACATATATTTCCTTTCTGTTTTAGACAAAGAAAAGCAAGAACAAAGAAAAAAATGTTTGTATTATCATGTTCTTAGGTCTAGATTTGGCTTGACACACTACCTCCAGCCTGTTTGGACTAAAAATTGGGAGGCTGAAGCATTGCAATGCACTGAGTCACTACCACGATGCTCTGTCAGCTTCCAAACTGCTCCTAGCTCTACAGCACCTAAAGAATGATCTTTTGGGCAAAAAGGACAATTTTCTGCTTAGGGAACAACTACGCTGGGGACAGAGGGGATATAAAAAATATTTCTCTTCAATAGTTCAAGAAGGTCTGTAGTAACACAGAAAGAATTAAATCAATAATCTATCAAAAAGATGGATCAGAGGAAAGGCTGGCAGGTCAGTCTCAGGAATTACAGCAGTTCAGTGTAGACTAACCCGCTGGAATTTGGAAGTTCAGGCAAACAAGTCTGTGCCTACAAAAGCGGGCTAGAAGTTACATGAGGACACACTTTCACGTGAAGCTTCTGGCAGTATCAGTTCTGGGCAGGCAGGCAGCCCTGGGAAGATAGCCATTCTCACAGCCTTTGGTCTATCTCTGTTCGGGTCCAAGAGAAAGCAAGGAGTGAAGTAGTATATGGAGAAAGAGCTCACCAGGAAGGACGTCTCGAGGTTTAGAACATCAGTGCTACATTTTTAATAACTCTAGCCCATCCATACATCAAGCATGCTTTCGTTTGTGAAGATGTCACCTGTCCTGCACCACACATGGTCCCCCATAGCTTATTTCCACTGCTTGTGCCACTGAAACTGGGAAAGGCTATTCTCTGAGCTCTGGTCAACAAAGCTCTGAAAAGCCAGAATTGACAGGGCGGCAACAGGAGTACATGTACAAACATGTAATTTTTGGCAAGTTTTCATTTAGAAAATAAAACAAAAATGAAGAATTTTAATAATTTAAGGAAGAATATTTTGATTTCACATGCCAAAGATTGCATTATTACAAAATGGGGGAAAGAAGCAGGACCTTTTCAATAAACTTTGATAGTTTAAATAAATGTTTTATGGAAGGTATAAGACTTTGATAGCATTTAGAACAAAAAACAGTTTGGAAAGCATGAAATTTTGTGCTTGTTCCACCAAGCACAAAGCCTCTCCTTTTCCTTGGCCTTTTTCTGTTTTATATCAGTGGCAAAGTTGCGACGGGGTCAGTAGCTCTGGCTCCACGTCATTTTTGCCTCTTCCCTAGCCAATCTAAATAAACATTTGCTTATCAATTACTCCCTAATAGGCGGATCTCCAGGGAGATGCC
>VXBL01005734.1:80636-97558 GCA_013400195.1 Aramus guarauna | reverse complement strand
CGGCTCCTACGGGTCAGATTTGGGGCGTGCTTTTTCGGGGGTGGGGGGGGGGGGAAGCATGTCCTCATCTGGCCCACCCTCCCACCCACGGCGAGGCACCCGCGGGGGTCAGGCGGCGGCGGGACGGGAGGGAGCCCGGTGCGCACCGGTGCAACGCGGGGAGCCGGGAGGCGAGCGGGGACAGGCGAATGGAGGGACGGGGTCGCGGCTGGAGCGAGTAAGTGATGTGCAGCCCCCTGCATGCGGTTCCCCAGGCAGCATGCGGGAGCACGCAGTGCCTACACAGCCCCTGTGCCCTTCCCCGCTCCAAGCAGGTGCATTTTTCCCTATTTCGAGGTGCGCTTGAGCATGTTACATAAACAGATTATTCCCGGCGGTATGTTAATAGAAGCTCTTGTGCTAGTCATACAATCAGTAGTGGAACACTTTCTCTTTTTCCATGTAATGAATGGACAATAGAGTTTTAGATTCCAGCTTAGCATTTAAGAGAGTTAAAGTGGAACAATGCGGTCACCTATTTAGCGCGTAGCACCATTTCCCCATAGCGCGTCACGTCTTCGCAGCCATAGTAACTTCCCCAAAGGAGCTCATCCTGTTTATAAACAGTAATGCATTAAGTGTAATGCTGACCTTACAAAGTGGGACAGTATCATACAGCTATTTTGGAGCCTTAAAGTCTGAGGTACAGTGGGGCTGAATAACTTGTCCAAGCTTGTCATATGAGAAGCTTTGGACATGATTAACAACAGAACCTAGTTTTTCTTTCATATGATTTAACAAAAATACTTTTTTTTCCAAATGCCTTGGCATCATCTGTAGTAAATTCTGCCTTCCTTGCATAAAAATCAACTTGGAATTCCCTACCCCCCACACACTCTGGCGATTCAGACATTAATAATAGTCAAATTGTCTTTCCATGAATTAACTTGAGTCCTCTTCCTAACACTCATGTATCTGTCTGCTGTCAGTCCGAATCTGTTTCTCCTATTCAGTCTATTTGCAATCATCTCAGACTTAGTATAATAGACATGAAAAGAACCTATTGAAAAAGACCAGAAATGGTGCAGCAGTTTATGCTATATAGCATCCCTAGAATGACATTCCACTACATTATTAAATTCCTATTTCTTATCATGTAGGATGGAACACAAACACAAAATATATGACTAACTTACCAGAACTGCATAATGCCTAAGTTAATACCAGCCATTGATAATGTCTTCCTTATGATATAGTCAAGGCAGTTAGAAAGACACCTGGTGTTGCAGAAGGTAATGTGCATTATTTATCAGTAACTGGTACAGCTAACATCCAGGTGCCCAGAAGCACTGAGTCTACTGGAAAGAATGTTAAAATAGCCTGCACCAGTTAAAATATTTCATTTTGACTCCTTCGAGGACTGAGATGAAGTCAGTTATACTGGTGCAAATCAAGGAAAAATTCATTGGTAACATGGGCATTGGCAACTTTGTACTAATGGAAATGATAGCTGAGACCTACCCTTAACTTCTTATTTCTGGTTCTTAGAGCTGTTTAATTACCTTTGAAATTATTCTTGAAACAGCTGGCAGCAGTATCCAGAAATCACCATTCAGAGCTACACATGGGTTTCTATTAGCAAGTTCTGCTCTTCTGTCTCCAACAACCTTAGTGTTGAAAAGTTGCTGAGATTTCCCAAGCCTTGTTACCCATACATACAGGCATTCGGGGGGATAATGGCCAATTCTGGGGGTATAATGACCAATACCTTAAAGTGGTATAAAGGCTGAAGGTTGCTTTGGCTCTAAAATTTTGAAAGAGTGTCCTTAGAATATTAGCTACTGAATCTAAAACCTGAATTTTGACGAAAACTCTTGCAATGATGCTAATGCAGGGTTAAAAGTTACAGGACATTGATGTTTAGGTGAACCTGGAGCCTGAGGGGCGGGGAGACACACGGACATGGGAGGATACTACCGAAGGTATTAGGAGCAAATGAATGACCAACAGATTTTTTGGCCCAAGTAGTGGGAACAGTGTTTTAGCACTCCCTTCTCTAGTGGCATAGAAATAAGCAGGTGTCCCTTCACCTCAACTGAGAGAGTTTCCTCAGCATCCTGGGTGTTCAATCACTATTATTTGTAGAAAGTAGNTCTCCTTTTCCTTGGCCTTTTTCTGTTTTATATCAGTGGCAAAGTTGCGACGGGGTCAGTAGCTCTGGCTCCACGTCATTTTTGCCTCTTCCCTAGCCAATCTAAATAAACATTTGCTTATCAATTACTCCCTAATAGGCGGATCTCCAGGGAGATGCCACAGCTAGGTGGTAGGGTGACATTGATCTATCTCACTTTGGCATGGCACGTGGAGGATTTGGGGCTTCAGGTCAGAGAACTTTAACTGGAAATACGAGTGCTGGGCTGTAGACCAAACCCTCTGTTAAATGCAACAGGATCACGGTAGCCAGCCAGTGCCCCTGCTTGCTCCCAAACCGGCCTGTCAATGGAGATCCCTCTGAATTGAATCTTCCCAACGGTTTTGTCAAGGGCCGATGGCCACTATCCACAGTGACGCCCAGGGCCGTGTCAGAACATCACCTTTAACCTCTCCCCCCCCGCTCAGCTATTGCATCCCCACCTCCCTGGGGTCGCTCACCACCATCTCCAGATCCTCTTTGCTCTCCTCTCCCCTCCCGGGGTGCGGCGCAGGACCCGGAGGAGCCCAGCGCACCGAGGCGATGCCGCCGGGAGCCTGGAGCCGTCCCTCCTGCCCTGTGGCCGCCGGCGGGGGCGGGCGCGGCGGAGCCGGGGAGGAGGCGGCGCCTTATAGCGCGGGCGCGGCGGGCAGCGCCGGCAGAGCCGAGCCGGCCGATACCCTGGACAGCGCCTCGCCGCCGCCCCGCCGCCATGGTGAGTGTCCCCCGGCCGCCTCCGGGCACGCTGCCCTCCTCCCTCCCCCCGGGCTGATCGCTACCCTGCATCCCCCTCCCGGGGCTGGCTGCAAACGAGCCGCCGCCGCTGCTCTTGTCCTCCTGCTCCCTCGCTTCTCTGGGGCCGGCTGCAAGCTGGGCTCCGCTGCTCTCCCTCCTCCCTCGCAGGCGCTGCTGTCCGNGCGTCACGTCTTCGCAGCCATAGTAACTTCCCCAAAGGAGCTCATCCTGTTTATAAACAGTAATGCATTAAGTGTAATGCTGACCTTACAAAGTGGGACAGTATCATACAGCTATTTTGGAGCCTTAAAGTCTGAGGTACAGTGGGGCTGAATAACTTGTCCAAGCTTGTCATATGAGAAGCTTTGGACATGATTAACAACAGAACCTAGTTTTTCTTTCATATGATTTAACAAAAATACTTTTTTTTCCAAATGCCTTGGCATCATCTGTAGTAAATTCTGCCTTCCTTGCATAAAAATCAACTTGGAATTCCCTACCCCCCACACACTCTGGCGATTCAGACATTAATAATAGTCAAATTGTCTTTCCATGAATTAACTTGAGTCCTCTTCCTAACACTCATGTATCTGTCTGCTGTCAGTCCGAATCTGTTTCTCCTATTCAGTCTATTTGCAATCATCTCAGACTTAGTATAATAGACATGAAAAGAACCTATTGAAAAAGACCAGAAATGGTGCAGCAGTTTATGCTATATAGCATCCCTAGAATGACATTCCACTACATTATTAAATTCCTATTTCTTATCATGTAGGATGGAACACAAACACAAAATATATGACTAACTTACCAGAACTGCATAATGCCTAAGTTAATACCAGCCATTGATAATGTCTTCCTTATGATATAGTCAAGGCAGTTAGAAAGACACCTGGTGTTGCAGAAGGTAATGTGCATTATTTATCAGTAACTGGTACAGCTAACATCCAGGTGCCCAGAAGCACTGAGTCTACTGGAAAGAATGTTAAAATAGCCTGCACCAGTTAAAATATTTCATTTTGACTCCTTCGAGGACTGAGATGAAGTCAGTTATACTGGTGCAAATCAAGGAAAAATTCATTGGTAACATGGGCATTGGCAACTTTGTACTAATGGAAATGATAGCTGAGACCTACCCTTAACTTCTTATTTCTGGTTCTTAGAGCTGTTTAATTACCTTTGAAATTATTCTTGAAACAGCTGGCAGCAGTATCCAGAAATCACCATTCAGAGCTACACATGGGTTTCTATTAGCAAGTTCTGCTCTTCTGTCTCCAACAACCTTAGTGTTGAAAAGTTGCTGAGATTTCCCAAGCCTTGTTACCCATACATACAGGCATTCGGGGGGATAATGGCCAATTCTGGGGGTATAATGACCAATACCTTAAAGTGGTATAAAGGCTGAAGGTTGCTTTGGCTCTAAAATTTTGAAAGAGTGTCCTTAGAATATTAGCTACTGAATCTAAAACCTGAATTTTGACGAAAACTCTTGCAATGATGCTAATGCAGGGTTAAAAGTTACAGGACATTGATGTTTAGGTGAACCTGGAGCCTGAGGGGCGGGGAGACACACAGACATGGAGGATACTACCAAAGGTATTAGAAGCAAATGAATGACCAACAGATTTTTTGGCCCAAGTAGTGGGAACAGTGTTTTAGCACTCCCTTCTCTAGTGGCATAGAAATAAGCAGGTGTCCCTTCACCTCAACTGAGAGAGTTTCCTCAGCATCCTGGGTGTTCAATCACTATTATTTGTAGAAAGTAGTATAAAGAAACTTTTTTTTTTTTCTTTTTTTTGAAACTTCATTTTGCTGAAGCAGCAAACCACGGCCTTCATCAGGCTTTGTTTCCTCAGCATCCTCCCTGTACGAGGGCAACCACGGTGGGACAATTCTTGTTTCTGTAGCTCACTGCAGCTCTACTTCAGTGAATCTAGGTCAAATTACACTGGCTCAGGATTTGGCTGCACCCTTGAACTTTAAACCGATTATAAATTTTGATTTGTCAGTGTATTTTCCCTGGGCTCAAATCCCACTTTTACAGAGTAAGAGAGCATATAACCTTGCACAATGCATGGCAACTAATGCTTACAAAGAGGCTAGGTAACATTAAGGTAAACATAATCATGAGGACGGCGCGAAGCTGTATTTAACAGGTTCAAGTATCTGTACCTCTACAATAATACAGTTGCAGAGGGGTTATATAGACAGGAACTAGAATATTTTTTAAATTCCCTTAAAAGACTTTGATGGTGTAATCTAAAAATCGATGAAGACAGACACCTATCTCTTCTAAGCATTCATAAGCATCATGGCCACCATATCAGAGTATGGTGCTTGATGTGGGCATATATTGATTGCAGGACATACAGAAAGGGCCCTAGACGCAACAAATCTCTCTTCTTTGTTGGCAGCAGCCAAAATAAAACCCTACCTCGTTGTCCATTAGTATTTGTTAATTGCCCTGAGCACCTCCTGAAAACGAGTATTACGAAGATAATGTTCCAGCCCCTGAACATTGACACACAAACTGGAAGAGAACATTTTCTGTAGACAGAGATCAATCCAGCACAAATCCATAACTGACTCAGGCAGCAGTGCTGCAGCACCCACTGCCAACAAGATCTCTCCAGCTCCACCAGAGTGAAAAGACAGCAGCCTTCAGCAGCCCTGCCATCCAGAACCAAGGCAGCAAGCCAGGGTTGTGCCAGCTGATACAGAACTAATAAACTACGAGAAAACATGCTCAGAAACTGCATATGGAACAAAGTGACACAAATACTTCCACAGAAACCCATGCGCTGACGCTATTCGCACATGATGCAGTGACAAGGGATTGATCAGAAGAAACCTCCAGGACCTGAAGTAAGAGTCCAGTGTTTCATTGCACAGTGACTTAGAGAGACCTGTTTATAAAAACCTGCAGGCTGGCCTTGGTGTTGAATCCTTTCATCTTGAGGAAGATCCTCTGATTCTTTAAGACTGATCATTGTATCTTCATTGCAGGCAGTCTAAGCTGTGAAAAGAGACAGACTTCTGTTGTTCATCAGGCACTTGATTTTATATTCATTTAGTTTAATAGCATCTCTTGATTTTATTAAAGAAAAAAGTCAATCAGATGCAAACACTTTACAATTTAACTTCTGACTCAAAAGTTGGGGGGGGGAGAGGGGAGGGGAGGGGGACAAACCAACCCAAAACCTTCAGTAGTATTTTCTTTAGGTATTAGTAAGCTCCAGATTAATAAAATATAAAGGGCTGGTTTATTCCCTGATTCAGGCTAGCTTCAAGTGTAAATCAACAGATCCCATCAGGTAGGATTTATGCCTGATGTTTTCATGCCCTGCTGTATGAATGTTTTTGTTAATCACTGCCTGTAAAACTGATTTAGAAGTTGAGGCACAGATAGGCATTTAGAAACAAATTCCATACAAATGGAGTCTGAAGTCCTTTTTCAATGCTAAAGTAATATGTCATCAGTGTAGCCTGACTTGTAATTAAAGGTAAAGGAGAAGGGAGGGAAACTAGGAAGATGAAACTAAGCGTACCACTGGTTGTTCAGAGCCAGAAAGCTGTTGGCATGAATCTGCCTTGTGAGGCAATGGTGGAAGGGAATGAGAAGGATTGCCCAGCTGCAACAGAGAAGAAACACCTTGTGAGATTGTAACTCTGCCACATTATAAATGCCACAATTCAGACTGCGAGCATATCAAATTTATCAGCCAATTCATAAGCGCTTGGCAACAGCTGAGCTGATAAATCCATTAATTGCGTACACCCCCCATGGCTTGCCTTATCATATGCTAAATTCATGGGCCACAATATCTGAGTGGCTGCGTCTTTACCCACAGGAATGCTGCACAGCTGACAAGTAGAGTTCAGTATGAAATAACGTGAATATGAAGTCTTCTGTGGGGCTTCTTATCTACCCAAGTAACACAACAAAAACTGCTTTAGGTTCTGAGGACTAATTATGCTCAGATCTGGGAGGGAAAGAGGGAACATCCTACATCTTCAAGAATATGATAATTAACATTATATTGGTATTAATACTGAAAGTACCCTGATTAGTTGTCAATCTAACAACAACTGATTTTTAAAAAAAAAATTAAGTTCTTCCAGCTAATGACTTTACACTGCATTGCATTTCCTCTTCTTCAGTCAAAATTGACTATGACAAAATAGTAAAGGTCAGATGTCCCAAACTGAAGGAAATCAAGCCCCATGTTGCAGAAATTGGTAAACGAAGATGTGCAATTAGAGAATAAAAATTAAGATTTTTTTTCATCACTGTTGGGAGATATTTTGCTTTTTTTTCTCCTAAGGAGAACAGATATGAAAATGAAACGAGAAGTACTTCATATTCTGTGTCATTATTTGAAAGCCAAGCACAGCAAGAAATGGAAGGTGTAAATAGGGTGGCTAAGTTTTAAACAAATAACATAAAACCAAGCATAAGGAAGCTCAACAAAACTATTCTTTCCCCAGTTCTTAAAGGCCTCCTTAAAGTACTCTAGTCAGTAGTTACCGTTCACGACACTTTGCAGCTAGCAAAGACAATGTGGTATGGCAACCTCGTGGGGGGAGTAACTTACATGAAGAAAAGCCGTCAGTGGTTTCTATTTTCCCTCTGAGACAATAACTGATGCAGTTTACAGATATCGTGTGTCACTAGGGTATTACCACTCAGCACAGTCATTAGCATTTTTATTTTGTTTTGAGGAAAAAAGCATCATTCTGAGTGTTTCCATGGTGTAATGGGTTTAAGAGGTTTAGGCTTTAAAATTCCAGTTATATGTGGATTAAACTCTAGGATACCTACTGCCAGGGTTAACGGAGGAAGGGAGCTAATTAGCTTGTGCACCCTCTTATCCTGTGCCAGCAGACTGTGCTCTATTATTGGGGTTTCATACACTTTTAAGAAGAGGTGTCCTTGGAGTTCATTAGCCTGATCTAGGGTTTTAAAAATGGCAAATTTAGAACTGTTTTGGAGGACGAGACATAAGAGAACTTCTACAGTCTCTTTTTGTCTTCCTTGAGCTTGAAAATCAACTGTCATTTCCTTTTCTCTCCTCACCCAGTCTCTTTAATCATGATTGAAGTCCGAAACATGAATTAGCATTTGAAATCCAGGTTTTTCCACCCTCAAGGATTTAAGGGAGAAATGGAAGGAAAAAAAAAATTAAGGACCAGTTAACAGAACAAGAAGATATTTTCCTCTTCAAATGTTGTTTTGTGTTCTCAAGTGGCACTTTGGAAAACACGCATCAGATTCTATTTCTTTATTTCCCTATACTACACATGCACTTTCACAGCCAGGTTGAAGCAAAAAAAAACTACTTTGTTTCTTGCATTTTGCTGTGAGCATGGGTAAAACCATTCCGAAGAGCAAAGTGCCTTCAAATTGGCATGGAATAAATGGTTGGCAAAGTTGCCGAGGGTGATTTCCATGTCAGGGAATTGGCACATCCTTTGGTAAGGCGGTTCTGAATCACACCATCCACACCCGCTTTCTCTCCGATTGTTGGCTGCAGTCAGCCAAGTTACTTCTAGCGCGGTTTAAAAGGTCAGGTGCGAGGTCATGCGAGTTCTGCATCTGCTGGAAGTTGGTATTTGTGGCAGAACAGTGTTTTATTATGCACACAGGTTTTGTCCGTGTTTGTCAATAGTCCGTGCAATTCCAGGGGGAAAAACCGTGAAGTCGATTTTCATATTTGTACGCTTGCCAATCTAGTATTCAAATCTCTCTATGTACTAAGTAGTTTCCTCAATTTGCCCTACTGACTGGCTTGTCAAACTTACCCTCCTCCCTAAATTCAGGTGCTTGTTTAGTATGAAAAATATCCCATGCAATGCTTGTAGGAACAGCTGCACCTGTCCGCTCAGCTGTCAGGATTACGTACCTTCCTAGAGTAGCATTTCTGTGTGACTTTGCTGTCGCACCAGAGACTGAACTGTGGCTTAAAAATCTTGAAATCAGCCCTTCTTACCTAGGAGTAGCTTCTTACTTTGACTAGACTTCTTTCTGAGATGTAAATTTTAATATTGACAGAAGGCTATGCACGAAGCCAGAAAAAACCTCCATCTTTTCAAATTTATGGAAGAAAAAGAAAAATCAAACGCATCAGAAAACAAGCATATGAAAACACAGTTCAAATTAGCAAAGCGTTTATAGGTGCCTTTCTTCTTCCCACCTTCTACTGCTAGTGAAAGCAGAACTGAGAGATGTCTTCCTACCTGTCAGTATGCAGGTGGCTTTCATTTCAGCAGTTATCATCACTCTCCAGATAGTATACACCTTCTTTTATATGAGTTAAGAATCCCAAATATCCTCCCAAAAATCAGGTCCTTCCATTGAAAAAGGTATTAGAAGACTCCGGATCCACCCTCAAAAGCACCCTTGGGAATTTTGACTCTTCTAGTACTGGAGCTACTGGCTTTATCTGGAAGCTTGATGGTTAAGAGCTGTGAGAAGGTAGCACTGAATCAGTCCATCCCCAAAACCAGACAAGTCAAAGTATATTACAGCTCTAGTTTTATGGCATTCTCTTCAATTTCCAGAGCTCTCTTTTCTGGCAGAAGGTTGGGTACATATCCTAAGACTTTTTTTTTTTTTTTTAATAATTTTTCTGATATGCATCAAAAGCACCACAGGATGTTCATGCTCCCTTTTGAAAGCTGAGATACAGCTTGTGATTTCTTGGTGCTGAAACACATTCAAAACTTGGTTCAAAAACAGGCAATTTGTGCAAGGAAATAGAAAAGGTAGCACTTATCTTTGTTCCTCTGCAAAATACCAGTAGCTCTTCATTTCAGTGAAAAGCAATATTGAGAACCTTTTGGGTTTAGTGCAGTTATTTCTTCCTTTCTGCTGGAGACCTTGTAAGCCTGCATTTTAATAGTGTCTGCAAAAAAACCTTGAAAGATAAAAGACTAGATGAGAGTTACTTTGCTTACAATAACTAAAAGAAAAACACAAAAACAGCCCCCATGGCCTACCATGGAGGGAAAAGCACCAATTTTTCCCCCTTTTACATTTACTAAATTACCAGCATAACTTTATTTCACCAAAATGTCCACTCAGGGCTATATTTAATGCAGGTTTTTTGACAAAATAATTTCTTTTCCATCAAGCAGGAAGTAATTTCCTTCTGTTCGCCAGACACCTTCAGGAGATGACAGAATTTAGACCAGTAAGTGTTTTGACGGAAAGGTGCAAGGTCAAAAGCCAAGCCAGAGACCAATGTCACAAGGACAGCTGTAGAAGGGAAACAACACAGCACTACCCCATTTTTCCACCAGATGTGTTTTCTTGAGTTTAAAGGAGTGTAAGCATTTCAAACCTCTGGCTCATTAAACCTTAGGTCTTACTGAAACTTGGTATGCGTGCTGCAAGCTCTTCAAAAATACTCAACAACTCCCAAGCACTCAGTGGGATAAGGAACATCCTGATCAGCTGAAAACAAGAAACCCATACCAGCCGCCTAGTCTTCAGCAAATCTGGGGGCTCGTGTGTTCTTGTTTCTTTTACAAAGGTGACCCTCCCACACCCCTCAGTTCTCCTCCAAATATGAACAGCATTGATAAGACACTGATGCCAATGTGGTTGTTAGCAGTTCCCATTGGATACAATTCAATAAAGTGGTTATTTAAGTGAAGAAGATACAATATTGTTGAAATAGTGATGCCATGTAAATTAACAATACTGAGCTAAATAACAAAGTAATCAATGCAACACGGGCATCTGTGTTGCAGAAAGCAGAGTGAGATCATTAAACATTTAAAATGCTTCATTCATTCATTCATCTTTCAGAATTTGTTACCTGAAATGACCTTGCACTTGACTCAATAAGCCAGTTTGAGATATATTTTGATCGACATTCAGTCGATCAGATCTTCAGGATAGTGCTTCAGGTAACTGAGTCTAAATTACAAAGGAGAAATGTGCATAGTCAGAATGAAGGAAGCATTCAATCCAGTTAGAGCCTTCAAATAACACAGTGCTTATACCTAGCTGGGAAAAGTACCAAAGGACATCTCCGGACATCACCTCCTGGTTTCTTTCTTAGCATGTTGCTAAAAGAAATAATTTCAAATAGATGGATTTTTTAAAAAAAACAGTAATACTTGCAATTCTTTTCTTTTACTTGCTTACTTAACTCTCACAGGTATCACACATTTGCATCCTCGCCACATTTACGGATTGCAGACTTAAACAGAGATGTGTATTTGTTGCTATAGTTTGTTTTCCAGGGGAAGGTCTCTTGTTGCTGCTTTTTTTCCTGCAATGCCTTAATTCTCTATGATATTTAGTAGCCAGATTTACCATCATTTGCCACTTCTGTCAGGCAACACATTTTGCTAGCAAATAATTATTCTGTGTCTGCTAGTGAGTTCTTTTTTTTTTTTTTTTTTATGATATTTATCTGTCTTCAAGGATATTTGTGGTGATACTTCAATCTGTCACAGGTGCCATCAATGTTACTTCTAATTTGTCCTGTAAAACAAATTTATTTATTTATTACATTTACTTGTAGGAAATTGCCTTCTCTTCAACTAGTTATTCCCAATAACACATTCTTAATGCAAAGTGAGAGGTGATGCTTCTCCTTCACTGAAACAGTAGTAGAACTGAAGAGACTTGGAGCATCTGCTTCACTTGTTGGAAACATGAGCTCATGAGGATATTCGTCTTCTGGAAAGAGGTACCTGATCGGTGCCTGTGATGTATATCAGGTCTCAGACAGTTCAAGCTGACCTTGCCAGCAACTCTGTTTTCCTCTTGTCCACTACAGAGCAGCTCTGAACCTGATCGATACTTAACCATCGAGGGAAACAGTATTTTTCCACATGATCTCTATCTTTCCAATGGCTGTTTGCTCTAAAAGTCCATTAATAATTAAATGAGTCCAGATGGGCGTGGCAGTCACTGTGGTGCAGCATTCTCATGTACATGTGATGTCACATGGAAATTCCCAACTTTGATGACACTTGATTTTACAGGTCAGCTTAAGCTGATCCTATCAGGTGATCTCCCTGAATGATGAAGAAAGCTGCGTGAAAAGCCTCTACTGAGACAGCCAATCTTCTACTGCAGGACATAATCAAAAAACCACAAAACATAGTATAGCAAGACCAGCATACCCACTGCAGCACTAAACATCTAGTTGTGCTTTTTTCCTGTAATATTAGATATTATGACATGCTCATCCTTTAGAATTTTTCTGGTTTTACTTTTCTTCTTTAAATCAGCAGTTACTTGTAAGTAAAATCTAACATCAAATGGGTAAGTTAGAAGATAAACATTTATTAAGACTCGTAAGTTTGAAATCTGTTTAAGTTTGATGTACAGATTTTAGATTTTATAAGGAGATAATTTGACCTAAGACCTCAGGTTTCCTTCCCAGAGTGAATTATAACCAATTGCAAAGCTTCCTGTACCGAGCTTTGTACCTGCATTCCTCACCCAGCAGTTGGACTGTTTTGTACGTGGGTGATGACCTCAAAGTGAAATTGAACGGCTTTGCATGTGTTGGAAGATTAAGGCTGAAACCTTAGAGGCTTGGATCTGGACTCTTTAATCCACAGCAGCATGCTACAAACACCACCTCCTCATTTTTTTTCTTTCCCCTTTTTCCATTTACATCCCTATAAATAGTTCAGGAAAGGGTCTATGCATTTGGGCAGCAGCTAGGCAAGAAACGGTGTAACAAATGACTGCAAAATGAGAACAACCCATTTCTCTAAAGGGCAAATAAATACAACCGGATTTCCTTCACCTGGACTATAAGAACAAACTGTAAATTGAGTTTTGTTACTCTCAAGGCTGTGGCCAAAGCAGGCTACAGCACGACCTATCTTACCAGTCTCTGAATGGAGAGCAACGGAGAGAAAACACGCACACGCATTAACCTGCAGCACTAAGCTACTTTGCCCAATTCCTTCATTGCAAGTTTTGAAGAGAAATTAAAATACAAGGGATCCACTCCTGGCAGTGGGTCTAGTGATTCTGGCCAAGTGGACCACGGCACCCGTGTGGAGCTCTGCTGGTGTCTTCAGCAGCCAGCACAGCATTTACCTGTACATGTCGCTGTTACAATTATACAATGAACACACCCTCTTGTAAAGCTCCTGTTTCTTCCAGGTCCATTCCCTCAGGACAAAGGAAAGGGGATATGTCCCATTCTATACTTCCTAGAATTTAATAACGTGAGCAGGTTGCACAGCGTGTATATATATCAGGGTGGATTTTGACATATTGTGCCTTTGGGAAACTAGTTAGCCCAGTTCAGCTAAATGTTCATAGGTACAAATTTTCACAAAGGAAATACAACTGGGCAGAGTTCATCTCAGTCGGTTTACATGAGGATTAAATAAGACATTCAGCAGAAGGTTTGGGAAACAAAGCAAACACGTAAGCACTGTTATAGATATGTTTTTGTGCTTTTAATACCACTCTGTTCCCTTCTGGGTTTTCTGACTTTACAGAGGTCAGTAAGAATATTAAATTACAGGTATTCTTTGAAAATATAATTCTAGTTTTACTGTGGCGGTGAAAGCATGACTTTAACTTCTAAAGCATGTACATTTATGAAAACAAGCACTTAGTGGTTTAGCTCAGTAAAAACACAGGACAGGAGGAGCTTGGCTTGAGAGATGTGTACTAAAGAAGTGACTACAAAAGCCAGACAGGAATGCGAACATCTGTCTGCTCCTGTTCCAGCTGTGACAGTAGACACGATTACCGCTCCCAGTCAGAGCACCAGCCCTGTGCTGCAGGTCACTGTCCTGCAGTGCTCCTCACATGAGCTTGGCATCATTTATTTCACTCCGGGTGAGCCCAGGTTTGGTTTTTACATATGTTTATAAGGAGCTCAGTGCAGTTTAATAACTGCATCAACTGGAGATAGTTTTGCTCATGAGGATGAACGTATTTTTCAGGAGCATTATTTTTGCTGAAAAACTAGGGTATCCTACCCTATAAGCATCTATTTGCTCCTAGAGGTTTTGATACTTAAGTCTTCTGTACACCTTCAGTAGCTATGGCAATTTTAAAATACTTTAGGAGCACAAATTTAATAGTAGTGAACTTCAGATGCATTGATTCTAAACACAGTACACAGTTAAGTGATGCAAACAAAGTGTGCTGCATTTCATTCACTTTCTTGTGTACAGTACCTTTAGCACTATATATATTAGAAGCCTGTTTTACCCCCTACATCCTGACTAGGTGAGTCGGTTATTGGTTTGAAAGCAGGTATTAATTACATGTATGTATATAGCTGTCAGCTTTGCCAACAGCTGTCAGAATCTTTTTGTTACATGCTTTACAGGCTGCATTCAACCTTCTACCACTGTTGTCCTTAGCAAAAGCGTGTCTATAAAGCCAATTAATGTTGCAGGAAAAAAAAGTCTTAATTAACAAATTAATTAGTTAATATTTAATATTTCAAAAGTTAAGTTTCGAGTTAGAGTTTTCTGAAAGGCTGCTGACAATTGTCTGTCAAAGAATAGAAGATATGAAGAAAAAACCCTAAGGATTTTTTTTTTAATATTTCTATTTTCATATTTCAATTTAACTTATTGTATTTTAAAGAGACAACCCCACAGCCTTACTTTTCTGTCAGCCCAGAGGAACCAGAAATGCTACCCACCCAGGCTTTCAAATACTCCTGCCTTGTGTCCCCCTCAGTAGGCGAGTGCCCCGCAGCACCAGTACGAGCTGTTTAAACCATTCAGCAAAACCATTCAGTGGGGGAGAGCCCCAGTCAGGGAACACATTTTAGAAAAATCCTTTCTGATCCTCCCTGCCCGTAACAGGAGGGACGGGCAGCCCCTTGCACATTAATCCCGGCCGCGGGGACACAGCGTTACGTTGCAGACATCTGGGACGGCACCCAAGAAACCTGCTGCTGCGGCACAGAGTGCCCTTTGTCCTGCTGCGCTGCCAGGATTGTGGGAAAACCAGAGCTCTTGCTTTTGGGGTTGTTTGGGGTTGGATTTTTTTTTTTTTAAGGTTCATTGTCCAGCAAGATCCTGTGCAGAGGCTTAGGATCTTCTATTCATCTTAGATCTTGAAGTTTGTTACAGTACAAAATTAAGAGATTTTTCACAGTAGTAGAAAGGATATGTGGTCTGTTTGCCTCTATTGCTTTTTTTCCAGAAAAATAGCCAAGAGTGAACACCAAGAACAAAATAAAGCTCTGCACTCATTATACTAACTTACAAAAGCAGCTTCTCAGCAGCGACAAAATCTGCCTGCAAATAGCAAGGAAAACAAAATTATCTAGAGACGGCATACCGAGCAAACCAATCTGCCTTGCAAACTTGTTGCTGTAATCCTCCCCTACCGTTTCATTTGCTCCCTGTCCTCATTTTGTTTATTCACTTGTGTGGGTCTAAATTTAGGATGCAAGCTTTCTGCTGCAAAAACTCTATTGTTGCATCATACATGGCACACGTTGAGCTGGCTCTGTACACCCAGGCACATCTTTGAGAAATATTCTGTTCCAAACCCAAATCATCTGGTAAATCCAAAGCCTTAAAAGGGTAATCACCCTCCCTTGCTCTCGTAGAATTATTTTTCCACTCTTCTCAAAGTAGAGCTGGCTGTCTTGCTCGTATACAATGAGAAGTGCTAACACCGCTGCTTCTTTACCTAGCTTGGTTAGGCACCGCTTACCAATGCTAGTTGTTGGGAAGCAGGTACGTGAAGCTCTTCAGGCTTTCGTATTGCTGATGCAGAATTAATTCTGATACTGATCGGTCTTCCCAAGGCCTTGTAAAGTCAATATGAGTTGAACAGATCATTAAGGAAGCAACTGTAGCAGAGTTAACCTCTCTGAAAAAGACACCTCATTGGGGTTCTTTGCTTGTAACTTAAGGACCTCCCTGCTCCAAAGGAAACCTTCACTGATTCAAGCCAGGATCGGTTCCCAAGGATTGTTGCTTTGCCTGAGAAAGTGATTTATTCACTCAGGTTATTAGGAGGAGGCAGAATTTTTACCCACCCTTTCATTTTTGACTAATTTCCTTCTTGTTTATTCCCTCGCAGTCATACAGTCTTGTCACATCATCACAGATGGGAATTATACTCCGTCTCAGGTCATACTGTCATTTTAAATCTGATTGTTAGAGCAAAGGAAAAATGAGGTCAATAATTGCTACCATTTTCTTGGGAACTGACAGGCCACATCTGAGGTCTCCTGAGAGAAATCTTCTTTAATTACCAGTTAAGCTGATGTTCCCTTGTGTAGCAGGTAGAATTGAGCAGGATTACTTTTAAATGGATTGCACTGATCTGCTTTGGTGACAGTTTCATTTTGAAATTCTGATAACAAGCAAGAGGATGGATCATAAAGGTACAGTTCTTGGAGTGTACATGGCTGACACATACTGGAAATTGGGCCACAGCAGCCACCCTTCCTTTCTGCTCTTCTTTTAAGGCCAGACAAGTTCTATTTTGAGTGCTATCATTGCCATGTTTTATTTTAACAATTACTTAATATGATTATAAAGAACAGCATAAAAAAGTTTGAAAACTGTAGAAGGAAAATCCTGCAAGCAGTGCTTCTAGAAAGGGAATTTTTCATCCTGGAGACAATGCAACCACTCAGCCTTTTACAAGATAAAACAATGAATAAATCTGTAATAGTCTGAATGCTTTCAAGTACTTAAATTATAAATAGATTTTTGGAAGCCAAGTAAATATTAATTGGTTCTTAAATCACTTTCATATTATGCCAAGAAATTGTAGTGTGAAAAACCTTCCAAATTCCTTTTCCTCGTACTTAAAAATATTGAACAGCTGATTAATTTTGTAAGAACAATTTATATCACAATGATCTTGTAGGTCGAGATAAGGACAGGAAGAGATCACTCACTTGTTATCATCATGAGCAAAACAGACTGAACGTAGAGAGAAAATTAATCTAATTTATTACCAAGCAAAACAGAGTAGAAGAATGAGAAATAAAATCAAATCTTAAAATACCTCCCCCCACTCCTCCCATCTTCC
>VXBL01005734.1:9908-80503 GCA_013400195.1 Aramus guarauna | reverse complement strand
CCTCCTGCCCCTCCTTCTGCACTGACCTCGGTGTCTGCAGAGTTTCTTACATCTTCTCACTGCTCTCTCCAGCTGCAAAAGCTCTCTCTAACTTGGTTTTTCCCTTCTTAAATATGTTATCACAGAGGCACTGATGGGCTCAGCCTTGGCCAGCGGTGGGTCCATCTTGGAGCCAGCTGGCATTGGCTCTATCAGACACAGGGGAAGCTCTAGCAGCTTCTCACAGAAGCCACCTCTGTAGCCCCCCTGCTACTAAAACCTTGCCATACAAACCCAATATGCTGTTTTAATATTGAGTATAAACTTGGGATTATTTGAAATAATGAAGAAAACTGATACAGAAGAAGAGGCACTCTGAAATACTATTCCTGAATATTCAGGGAGCAGCTGGTGGGAGAAACTAATCAAAGATCCTCACCCTTCCTTACAACAGAGCATGTTTAGGAACCCCTGCCTGCTTGCACTCCAAGGAAAAGACTGCTGCTGCTTCAATGTATAGTGGCCACACCTCTAAACTTTTAGGCCTCAACGAAACCATTTCCTCGCAGAGAGATGCACATATACCTTCCACAGACCTCAGCATCCTGGGACCCACGGACAAGTTATGGGAGGCAGCACATAGAAGTCCACTCTTCTTGCTATCGGACAGCTTAAGGAACAGGAGAGATTTGATAGCAAATTGCCTTTCCCAATAAAATTAGCCTGGGAATCAGTAGTCTACATAGGGTCACTGAAGGCGCTATGCAGGGTGTGTCTGGACCCCAGCAATACCCCCTCCCCCCCCCAAAAAAAAAAAATTAGTGGGAGAAAAGAAGGTGTAGGAGGGGTTCCCTGTACAGCAGATCCCTAACATCAGTCCTTGCAGTCTGCTGCAGAGCACAGGCATGCCAAGGATGTGATTTTACAGTACAGGATGACATACTACTGTCCTTATTTTCAAACAGTAGCAGGCACAAATGTTGCAGTCCTCAATCCAGACTGGAGCAAGGAATGTTTTTTTCTGAATCCTCTTCATGGGTGTCTCATATTCCTGTTAAGATTTTTCTAAAAGTCCAGGCCTAATGAAGACAGCTTGCAGTAAGGGTAATAAAAGAACAAAATACTAACCAGTTTGGTTTGGGGTTTGGTTGGTTGGTTTTTTTAAACCGAGATGGAACCAGCAGTTTGAGTGATGCTTTTGTTTCCAGAGGTAAAGCAGAATGACTTTGAAAATAAAAATACAGCAAATGGCTGACATTAAGTTGAAGCAAATCAAGAAGAAAAAAACCCCAACAGGCTAGCATTTATGCTTTGAAGTGCCATTTTTCTGGATTCCTTTTCAAACCTGCAGTTTAAATCTGACACATCTCAGCATCATGACACTAGATTTTTGCTTGGTTGAAGCACGTGTGCTAGGAAACTGTAGAGCCCTGCTGCTGGCAAGGCGGGGGTGGGTGTGAAGGAAGAACTAGAGGCTGCACAGGGCTAGTTTTTGTCTTTATTCTTTCAGTCATTGACCTGCTTTTTCAGGGTACCTGTCCCAGAATTTAGGACCCAGCTGCTGCATGATGGCTCCTAAATTCTCTAGGCGCTTGTGTTTCCAGTAGTAACAGCACCTGTATTTCTGCACCAACTTACCAGTCTGAGCACCTAAACCCCAGCACCATCCTTGAGCCATGCTTTCCTTGCCCTCTCTCCCCTGTGGGACATGGTCTGCTAAACCTGGATTTGAGACTGCTGCATACAGACCAAAAATAAGTACTTGCAATGCTGCCAAACCAACTACCTTATCATTCCCACTAATTCAATGCTTAGAGCCATCACCTGTTGGTAGACCAAGCTTCAAACTGCTCTTCTACCTAACTTGAACTCATATCTCACATCTTTTTATGACTTCCCTTACCACTTGAGCTTGCGTGTCCCTATAAGTTTCTGAGCAGAGCCTGCCATCACTAGCATCAACAAAAGGGAAAACATTTGAACTGAAATCATTCGTCTCAACATCTGCATTCTAGCTCCTGCTCAGACATATACTGAAGTATTTTTTAGGCAGGCAAGAGCTGCAGTTGAAGAAATGAAGAAAAATAAATTCCAAAAGTAGCTGCAAGTCTGAGGCTCAGGGCAGATGGAAAAGCTGAAAGCTTGCAAGGTAGAGGAGAGAGAGGGCAGGTGTGAACACCGGTACGACAGGAGCACCCGGCACAGTGGCTGGTGCAAGGGGAAAGACTCGAGTAGGTACCCGGCTCCGGAGACAGTCACTGGCCGTAAGTCACAAGCAGGGGGAGGCAGCCAGTGGCTTAGGTACCACCCTCCAGAAAGGGAGCTCCCCTTCCCCCTTCGAGCCCACCTGCCTGTGCAGCGCAGGGAGCCAGGCACCCGGGTCTTGTGCCTTGCGTGGGGAGCTTGGGCACCTCACCTGGAACCACAGAGCTCATCAAGACCCCTCAGCATCATACACCGTAACACTCCACGCCTCTTTGAGGATTTAACTCTTCCTTCCAAGATAATGTTTGGATAGAGAGAATGCAGAACTACAAATCAAGATGAAATTGAAGAAATTCAATTTGCCTGTGTAATTAGCATCTCCTAGCATGCTCCAGGTAACTGAGGCAAGTCAAGTGTTCTGCTTCAGGCTTGGTGCAAATATTGCTGGCAGCCTACTCCTTTCCTGAAGGCATTGCTAAACCACATAGTGAATTTGTCTGAATAGCAGTAAAATAAGAGAACCTTTAGACGCAAGTATCCTCACTTCAAAGTTAAAAGAACAGAGGAGAAACTATATATTTCAGGAAAAAAAAAAATCTTATCTATTGTTCAAAGCCAAGCCACCTAGACAGCCCAAACGCAGTAACTGCTGAAGATAAACCCTCCAGCTACATTTAGCTGTATCTTTCCACACTTACCAAACTTTACATCCTTCCATTAATTTTTCATATCAGCTGGTCTTCTTCTCGAGGAAACCACTGAAAGCATAGCATTTTCTTACAGGTAGAGTAATCTGAGCAGTTACCAAGGCAAAAATCTGTGAGCTTCTCCTGCAGCTACCTTCCCCTTATTCTTTTCACCCTCAGTAACACCATCATCAACTCAGCTTTCTCTGTAGTGACTAAATCGGCCCAGGAGAAGGTGTTCAGCACTTTTGGCTGTAATTACTGCTCAAACAGCTGTTCTCAATCCCCTCTAGAGAAAACCAGCCTATTTGATGAATCAGCTCCCCCACTGACTTACTCTGTCAGGTAACAGGCAGGCCTGCAAGCTACCAGCCTTGTGTAAGGATGCCAACCTGCAGTCAATAATTTCCAAATACATGCAAAAACAAACCTCAGCTGCAAAGATATTGCCCCCCCCCCTTTTTTTTTCCCCACAAAAAGTTCTGAACTTGGTAATACCAACTGGAAAATGTCCAGACAGTTGCACATAGGCATGCAAGCCTTAGCACTGGAATGGAGCATATATTGCATAGTGTGAGAAAATAATAGGAATAAAATATAATTGAGTTGAAAAACATTGAAAATCAAATAAATTGTTTTCAGACCAGACATGGCTCTTACTGAAATCTTTTAGAAATACTGTGTGTTTCTCAAATATGAGCAGTGCTATTCATTGTTACCTTCAAAGCTGTTCTTGAAGTGTTTTAAATAATTTACTGACCAGAATAACAACATCTTTCTCTCCTGGAGTGCTTACAGTTTATTGTGAAAGCTTTTAGAAGAAAGGAAATAGGGAGAGAAGCATATGAAGACCATTCATTTTTTATTTTCTGTGCTACAGCTGGAACAGCCTTCTTTTGTTGTTTTTTTTTTTTTTTTTCTCCCCCATCTTGTCTTTTTCAGAGATTTTTGCATTAAATGAAAATGTATTCTACAACTTGCCTTTCCAAAACAAAGATACAGATTTCTCTTCTCTTGAAACTCGGAATAGCTATATCTTTAGACAGAGTGCTTTCTGTTAGCTATTCTTGGTTATCTTCTGCAAAATAGGAGGATTAGCAAACATTGTCCACCTATTATACGGGCACCTCCCCAGACCTGAACCACCAGCAGAACTTCCCTTGCTGCGGTACTGCTTCGCTTCGGTCACTTGTGTCACACCAAATCATGTGCCTTCTTAGGGCAGATCCAGTTACAAAAGGCTGTCCGCTTTGCAATTCCACTTTTTAGGAAGGAATCAGGCAGTGAGATTGCTACGCCAGCAAAAATATCCCAAGGGCATGCATCTGATATTGGCAAAAGAGCCCGTTAGCCAGCCCAGTTTACCATAGTCAGGGGGCTGTGCTTCTACTGGGAGCTCTGGCAATATAGCTGTGCTCATTAAGGCTTTGTAACCGTAAGGTAGCCCCTAATCTTGGCCAGCCATCAGAGTTGAAAGAACGTCCCAGAACACGGGACACAGCAATTACCATATCAAATAAGGAGTCCAGTTTCTGTTTCTTGAAATGATTAATCTGAAACACTAAAAAGAGAAAATCTGAGATAACGTCCCTTCTAGCTAATTTCCCTCCTTCCCTCCCTCCCTGTGCATCCGTTGCCACAGAGGCAGCCTCAGCACCCACCCAGCTGTCTGTTTCTCTCGTGAGCTCGCTCCACCTTGTTCCTACTCTCAGTGAGATCATCTAGCAGTGAGTTCCACATGTTAATTATAAATCACATAAAGCAACAGTTTATTTATCAGCTCCTGGATGTCCTGTCTCCCAACGTCATCGAATATCCCCCTTGTTCTAGTGCCACAATACCTAGCAACCTCTGGCTCACCGTTCTGCCTTCAGCTGCATCTTTCTCTGCTGTTTGTGAAGTGCTTTCTTTAGCGATTATTAGATTCATATTTCCCCTACAGATATAACACACAAATCATAGAAGAGAAAGGTGACAGAAACCCAAAATGTGGTCTGAAACAATTTGTTGATGAAAAATTGTTCCCCGTTCTACATCGTTGTTCCAGATTAAATTTAAATGCTCCATTTTTTAATTTTATGAGCACTTACACCACACTCCTGAGATTTACTTTGACTTCCCTTTGCTTCATTTCATCCTCCATTTCAGCCATTCTGGAGCCATCACCACAGTTTTTCAATACTTCTTTAATATTTGTAAATTCATATATGTGCAGGTATCTAAAATTAGTTTCTTTAAATATGCTGATACATTCAGATTAATTCCAGAACTACTTAGTCACTGACTATTTATGGAGTAGAAATCTTCAGGGAATTAAGGAAAAGTTGTCCTCTAAATAATAATCACCATATAGTTAATATATGTATTTTCTATGATGGTTGTTTCAAATATCCAGGAGCTATATCAGAGAGCAAGTGTTGGCACCTATTTCTATTTTTTGTTTGAAGCCTGAACTAAGATCTCTTCGTACACAGAGTATTATAATTCCTGTATGGCTGTGTAAGAAAAAAACAATAAATTATCTCGGATTTTTTAACATTCAAGGCATTCATGACATTCAAGGCTTTTGCATGAAAAAACCCCACTAATACACAAGGTTTCCAGATAGCCTAAGTAATGTTGAATGCAGTTTACTCATCTGTAGGAAGTTTATTTCAGAAAGCTGTTTAAAATCCACATAATCAAACAAAAAGCCTCACAAACATACCTCAGTGTGTATGCGTACATTTAGTAATCGCCTTTTATTTCTCTTTTAACCACAGTCATTGTCTGTAAGAGTACTTTATGCACATGAAGAACATTTTGAATATGAGTTCCTCATCCCAGCTCAGAAAAGTCTCATTATCGCTGTCTCTGAATTTCAAGGAGTCTTTAATTTTAGAATACCCATCTTTAGACTAACATGGGTTACAGACACCCCATGCCTGTGGGCAAATCCTCCTTCTGAAGGGTTTGTGACTGCAGCCACTACGACCTAGGACTTTCGGTGGTCTCCCTAGCCCGTTGGTGGTCATTCCTGTTCCCAAAAGATCAAAGAAGTTACTTTGGTTATTAGCTCCTTGCTTCTAGACTGTGGTATTAATTCACTGAAGTAATAGTTGGGGGATTTTTTGAAGACCATCACTGTGAGTAATAGCTGACAAGGACAAGCATCCACTCCCTTCTGTAAAAGAAAGGAGGTTTTTCATGTTTATATTGGATCCAGGTAGCCTGGGTTTTATAGGGTAAAGGGAAATTTAAATCACTTGAGGCAGTATTTTCAGTGGGCAGCAGATAACGCCTAAGGACAGATCAGTGGTATTTTGAGAAATCAAAGGTAATTTGGACAAATCAAATGTATTTTGATACCTGCACTGTTCAGATAGCATTTACATCATTTTTGCACAGCTTACACTACTTTTACGAAAACTATTAGGAAGCCAGTAGACATTGGTCTCTCAGTGAAGACCAACACTAACAAAGATATATAAGCATAGACAGAGAAGGAATTTTTTTCATGTACCTGTTGACCTTGAAATAGCTTTTTAAGTGCAATCA
Source organism: Aramus guarauna (assembly GCA_013400195.1). Classification (NCBI taxonomy): domain Eukaryota; kingdom Metazoa; phylum Chordata; class Aves; order Gruiformes; family Aramidae; genus Aramus; species Aramus guarauna. The sequence continues at coordinate 74,096 of VXBL01005734.1, read as the reverse complement.
GCATGAAAACAGTAATTCGCATCTGCACAACATGCTACTTATTCACTTATTTCCGTTTCTGTTGCAAAAATATTCAAACTCATTATAGAGCTCTATGTTGCTTTACCATCACTGGCTTTCAGCTCCCTCCTCATCTTTCCATTTGGGTCATTTGATCTGCTCAGATGCCTAATGTCTTTTTCGTGGGTGTAGGTAAATAGATTTTCCACAAATCCATCCGAAATCCTGCAAAACCGCTAGCATTGCCAGTGCCCAGAGCAATGTCCTGTACAACAGAAGGAAAAACATGAAATACGTGCTAATCTTTAGTCTTGTAACTCAAATATCTTCATTGATAAAGGCTATTACAGTGATTTGCCAGAGAGAGGTGACTTGTCTGAGCATGTGGGTTTGTTCAGGCTGTTTTTATTTGCTTTTCTTTAGAAATACAACAGATTGTGTTGAGCAAGACATTTGCATCTAATCTGCCCAGAGGCACTATTAGGGACATGTTCTAAACCCCAGAAATACGGTGTTGTCTCTTGTAGTGGTGTTGACAGGAAGGTGACAAGACTAGTCACATAAAATTTCCTACCTTTTTTAAAGTTTTGGTTTTTTGTTGTTTTTTTTTTTAAATGAATTATTAGTACTAGTATTAGGTATATAATCAAATGCATTGTCTTTAACAACCCTGTAAATCCGTACCTTGTAATTCTCTATTTCTGTTCCTGTAAATGAAAATAAGCTATAAAAAGGAGGCAGATGCTGGGACATTCTTAAGAAGTATACTTGTTTCTTCTGCTGCATCTCCTAGAAAAATTTCTACTTGCAAATTACTAATGAAAGCAAACCAGGTAGCAAATGCATCTAGTACTAATAAAGATACACCAGAGCAGGGCTGGGAGCTGGTACAAGTCTCCACTATATCATTTAAACACATTCATAAGGAGGTGGATTTAACTTTAGACTGGCTCATCTAGTCAGCATTCTGTCTGCTCTTTCTAGCCAGGTGTAAGAGGTCAACTGTCACAAGTTGGATCAATGAAAACAGTAACCTACGCAAGAAGCAATCTTGGTGTNAGGGCAAGGAAGCTGGTGAGGGGTCTAGAGCACAAGTCTTATGAGGAGCGTCTGAGGGAACTGGGGCTGTTTATCCTGGAGAAAAGGAGGCTGAGGGGAGACCTTGTTGCTCTCTACAGCTCCCTGACAGGAGGTTGTAGCCAGGTGGGTGTTGGTCTCTTCTCCCAAGTAAGAAGCAATAGGACAAGAGGAAACATCCTCAAGTTGCACCAGGGGAGGTTTAGTTTGGATATTAGGAAAAATTTCTTCACTGAAAGGATTGTCAAGCATTGGACCAGGCTGCCCAGGGAAGTGGTTGAGTCACCATCTCTGAAAGTATTTAAAAGACATGTAGATGTGGCGCTTAGGGACATGGTTTAGTGGTGGACTTGGCAGTGTTAGGTTAACAGTTGGACTTGATGATCTTAAGGGTCTTTTCCAACCTAAATGATTTTATGATTCTGTTATTTTTTTAAGTCTTCATTCTGCTTTTTCTCCTTAATAATGATTCTAAAATTCTAATTCCTCCATCTAACTGCTAGAAGAATTCAGTCCCTAATTTCCATTTCAATGCAGCTCAGAGTAGATCTGTCTACAGTATTTTAATATAAAAGCAGTATACATGGTTTATTGTTTTGTTCTTGCCATGTAAGATGTGTTTATATAATGTAAGCATGAAAGCAAGTAGCTTTCCATGCTCATTCCTACAAGTCACTTGAATCCATAGAAGTATTTTTTTTCCAAAGCAGTCTGTTAAGTCTAACCACAAAGCCATCAAGCACAGGAGTAGCTCTGTTTCAAATCAATGCAGCAGGTGGGCATATCACAAAGAGCAGTGCGGCATTCCCCAAATGGCAGTCTCTTCATCCTGAAATAATAGCAGGAAAACGGTAGAGTTCAAGGATGTGAAAATGGAAGCAGATCTTTCGCACACGTCTCGCACCTGGAAACAGAAGCCAACCGTAGGCTGCTGAGGAAACTGAAATTGAGAAAATGCCTTTCTTTGGGGGCACTAGTCAGGACCCTTTCCCAAAAGCTAGTTTAGTTTCCTTAGTGCTGCAAAGTATGAGAAATCTTTCTGTATAATGAATCATCAGTTTCATTCCCTCCTTTGTCAGAGCAAGTCCTTTATTTTTTTTGTTAAAAAAATATATTTACTTGTACTTTCAGGGGTTTTGTTGTTTTGTTTTGTTTGTTTGTTTTAAGATGAACAAAGCAGTATCTCGTAGAGAGAGACCATTACAGCCTGGGATGCTGCAAAACCTCTTTCTGCCAGCTGTTCACACAAAATCCACCCACTTTGAACATCCTGACAACCAAAACATAAGAGGAGAAGAAACACAAGAGGCTTGGGAGTGCCAGGAGCTTCTCCCTGCCCAGACCACAACCCAGCCCCAGCGGGGGAATACGGAGGCCAGGGCTGAACCTGCTGGGGTGCAAATCTGGTTCTTCATGAGGCAGATCTGCTAATGGTGACTGCAGCCCAGGCTGGCGTGGAGATACCTGGCATTCAAAGGCGCACACAGGCATTTGGAGATGCTCAGCATCACTCTGTGTCTTTCTCCTCTGCTTGGCTGTGTTTGCTCAGCGCTGAAATTAATCCATCAAGCAGGGCAGGGTACTGTTGGGAGGAGCAGAGGAAGAACCTGGCTGACCTCAGGCTTGTGGCAAAGAGTTGTTCAGGCACCAACACGCAGGAAGCCACTGCCCAGAAAGGGGGTCCGAGAAGAAGTATTTTGAAGAGACCACCATGTCCAACTGAGGGAAGGACTACGTTGATCATGGCTTAGCTCCCAACTCAGTCACAATCAGACACAAACTCTCTAAGCCGGCCAGGTTAGCAACTTTGTTGACTTAGACCTCAAAACACAATGTCTCTGTAAGGTAGCCCTCCTCTTCCTCCCTCCCTGTGTGGCCTGAAATTCATTACTGGAGGTCTGGGTTCTCCTGCAGACTGGTTTTAGGAATTCAGTGCCTGATTTAGAGAAATCTCAGTTAGCCCACCCTAGGGGTTTCATTCTTCAAGAAAAATGTCAGTATATTCAGCTGATGCGCTGTCACTAGGCTGGCTGCAACCAGGAAGCTTTGTGAAGCTTACCAAAGGAATCACCGGCTCATCTCTACAAAAAGTTATTTCATTTAAGGAAGCAGGACAAAAGGAAACAAAAAATGTGTCTTTACTGGAGTGAAAATAACACCCGTAACAGATGGGTTTGCTGTGGTACTTGTTCTTCTTTGTAAAGCCTTCATTTCCCTTTCTACAGTTCTGGGTTTGGCACAGTTTCCAGTAATGAGGCCTCCATTGTTATCTACACCACAATCTGTCCTAAATTCATTTTTAAAGAGGTCTTTTTTTTTTTTTTTTTTTTATTAGATATAACGTTGCATATTCTGGAAATATTTCAGCACAACATGCTCTTTCCGAGTTTACTGTTTTGTTTTAAATTGCATTCTCTGTGACCCATGAGATAATGTCTTTGTCATATGTCCTTTTTATATTTTAGGAGCACCTGAAAGCTTTTGACCGGGAAGTAAATGCATTTGTGGACTATATGTTTGGACCTCGAGGTAAGTCGCTCCATCTATAGCCCTTTTAGGAAATAATACCTATCCAGATTACCATTCAAAAACATTCTAATAAATAGAAGCAGTCAAAAATTTCTGAATAATTTCTCATTGAAAAATGTGGACTAGGCAAAATGATAATATTTGCAGGAACACACCATTATTGTAGGAAATCAGTGTACTCCTTTATAGAAAACCAACAGATTTTTGTTATGACTATTTGACATATTATCTGTAATACAAATTAAAACCAATCACAGATTATACTGAAGGTGCAAGAAGACATGAAATGGATTTTTTTTTTTTAACTTAAAAATAATCACTATATTTGAGAGATCTTTGTTTCTGAGAATGTCACAGGTTTTCAAGTTTTACATCCTAATGTAGATTAAAAAAATTGAAACCATGGATTTTTCTGAAAGTGGAAGACCTGTTTTGGAACTGATTCTCATTCATAATCCAGTTATTGTTTGGTCCAGCTACCTATCAAATAGCCTAATTCAGAAGGATGCTTAGTGCAAAAGCAAGAGAGAGATTTTAGAACCCACAGGATCACATCAAAAATTTCAGTAAACCAACAGATGGGGTGGGAGAACAGATGCATCTTTCTACTTCCTATTCATGCTTTCCAAAAGAGTTTGGACAAGAATAATTTGAATAACTGTACCTTGGAGGTGCCTCATGCATTGTTNCAAAAACAAAACAAAAAACAAAAAAAAACCAACAAGAAACAACAAAAGCAAAAGAAAACAAACAAGAAAAACCAACAGAAACCCCCCCCGCAGCAGGAGGAGGAGTGCAGAAAGAAACAGAAAGGCTACAGCAAGGTGAGGATGAAACATCAAAGTCAGGGATTGAGAGCCAAGCAACTAGAAGAAAGGGTTAAGGCAGGAGCTTACGCAGCTGACACAGTCTTCAGAGAAGGTCCCTGTAAGGCCACCTCACTGCTGGTGGGGCTGGGCTCAAACGTTCGGCTTCAGGAACAGCCCTGCAAACCTTTGCTCGTGGTTAAATACAGAACTACTGCCCATGGGGATGGACCTAAGCTTACGTATTCTCATTTTGTCGCAATAATGTCCCCCAGGTCCCAGAAACAGTTCTTGCTTAATTAGGAGGATGAGGGAAAGAGAACTGTAACATTCTTAAACCCAAGAATTTTTTCTTAGTTGGCTGGATTTTTTCCATCATTTCTGCAGTAGATGTGAAGCTTGAAAGAAAGATTTCTGGTGAAGAAACACTGAACAGCTTCAGAACTGCAGCAGAAGCGATTAAAACAGAATACGTTTAATTAACCACTTCTACAATAGTGTATTTGAATTTAACAAAGAAATATGATCACAACCGTAAACATACTATTTCTTTTTTTCCAATGGACATGATGTTCTCCTTCATTTCTCTTTGGTCCAGAACAAATTGTTTGAAGGAACAAACTGTAGTTAATCCAACGCAGAATACCACATAGATTCCTTTGGGCTTTTAGAAAGCACTTTAGTTAAACAAGTATTATTTGTATTACTTGCCAAGTACATCACCATCCCTCTCTCGCCATCAGTGCTGAAGATAACATTTGTTTTCCATGCCTGTTTGCTATGATCTTTTATTTGAACTGGTGGAGTAATGATACAGTAGCATACATTTCACTAATAACTTGTGTTTATATGTATAATTCACAATAAACTGCAAACAGCTTTAAATTGGATAGAGTGACTCCACAAATTAAAATCTAATGAATTCTTGAGAGCTTCCACAAATGTGCAGTACTGCGCCACTAGAATTAGAGGCATATGATCAAAGATCTGAGTTTGATTTATATATAGGCATATTTTGTGCCTTTGTTCACTGGTATCAGCTGGACTTTGTACAGAAATTTACTTCAATGTTTGCTTTTGAGCTAACAGACCAAGTCTTTTGGATCAGGGAATCGAAGCCATATACATGCCCATCAGTTGCATCTCTTAATAAGAAGTGGTCTTACAGTTCAATGTTGGTCCATATTATTCTGGATAGAAGATTATCTAGGCTCAGGACAAGAGGAGAAAGAGTTAAATAACTGTATTGTTCTGTAAAAGAGCATTTTTCCAGGGCCGCATTGATCTACAGAGTACTGTAGATTACACAAAATTGAGGAATATTGAACTGCCTGAGCTAAATCCAGTTAATGGGTTGCTTGTTTTATCTGTGAAAGAAACAGAAGTGGTCCAGAAGAGATACATTTTAACGAAGATATGATGAAGTAATAAGCATTCCTCCTCTCCTCAGTGGAGCAGGAAGGGTACAAAGCCATCTACCCTCTGCACCTCAGAAAGGTCTGAATCTACCTAGACACCAAGTGACCAAAGCTAAACAGAAACCTGAATCAAAATGTTTCTAAACCTCACCGATAAAAGCCTGATACCTTTAAAGAGCCCGGGAGGCCTGCCACTCATTTTAAAGGAGCCAAGATTTCACCCCAAGGGTCTGGCACAACGTGGCCAGTGACCGTCAATGAGCTTATTCACGGAGCGATCGGAGCTCGTGGGCGCCTGCCCCTCGCCCTGCTGTAGTCCCGCGCTTCCACACTGGGGCTTTGTTCGCCGCCTTGGTCTCAAATTCAGATGCTGTGTGGGTTCAACGGTGTAAAGTAATCCTTTCTCCTATTGACAGCGTACCTTTACAGTACTTGAACATGGAGATTGAACTTTTGATCTCTCCTTCTGATAACTTTTTTTGAAATGCACTCCCTTTCCTCTCCCTTCCTGCCACATAAAAACCTCCCTCCTCTTGTCATTCAGGGATAAGCGTAAGTGGAAATAAAACAGTCACGTTTCTTGGCTGCCGTTTATAAACCGCTTTCTGTCTTTCTGTCAATAACTGCCTTCCCCTTCAAGGTACCAAGGTCAGGGTGGAAAATAATCAGCAAGGGTACATGTTTTAATAATTTCTCTTGAAATAGTATAGACCTTAAAAATACTCGACATGCTGACCTGAACAAGCACATGCGAGTTCTGCTTTTGTATGGATCAGCCCACATGCTTGTGGCCACTCACAGCAGAGTGAAAACTTTCTGAGGGCGTACTAGGGCAGCATTTAATGCTGTTCAGTTCAATTTGTATTCTCATCTCTTCCAGTTACTTTTCCTCTTTAAGCAAACATGCTGTTTTGTTATCTACTGATACCGGTTGGTCTTTGTGCAAGTAACCTTTATGTACCAAGTGTTGCAATCCTCAGATGGGGAGACTTTGTTAGATAGCAGCCTTGCTGACATGACTGCTCTCTTCACCTTCACCTAGGTTGCCAATTAAATAAATTAAATCCTTACGCTCCTAAAATACACACTAGATCACTTACATGCACAACCTGCACCCAGTCCTATGACTCCTGTGTCCTGTTTAGAGCCCAGGGAGGAGATCCTGTTTGGAGCCCACATGGGAACAGAATCTTCTCAAAAACATCCATCCCAGAGCTTCACACACAGCTTCTGAACTTTAAGAGGGCTGTTGGAAGTGTTTTACTCTCACGTCGAGGTGATTTTAAACAGACGTTGAGATCTGAAGGCAGCAAACAGGCATTCTGGCTTGGTAATGCACAGCGAAGCGAGACCACCCCAAAGGAAGGATGGTGCTTTGTCATCGATGGTTGTGCTGTTGTGACTGCTTTAGTCCTACACCTCTCCTAGAGGTTTTGGGCAGTCTAGAAGAGAGAGTAAAAGACCAGGAGAGCAATGGACTTCCATGATAACTTAAGTCTGGTTGAAATTCTTTCCTGCAAAAGAGCTAACATCCCACGCAGAGGCTAATTCCAGCAGATGAGTGTTACAACCGCTGCGCTGGAAGCAAGGTGGGAAATGGAGGGAGACTGTAATGAGAGAGAAAGATGATGTTCATAGCCCTGTTCATAAGCAGATTACTCTAACTCAAAATCTCACTTTATGTATACCTGTACGTATATATTTCTGAGGAAAGAATGCTTGGAAAGAGTACAGTAAAGCAAAGCTGTGATCAGCAACAGTTTGTTAAGTGCTTGGGCACGTTTCGTTTGTGCATCATCCATTGCCCAGTCTTTCCCAAACTCAACACGGGTGGAAAAATTGTATAATGGTTTTTTCATGCACTGTGAGTACCTTTTATTCTGTTACAATTTTTAACATAATCTTGGTCTTTGTAAAAAATAAAGTAACTTAAAATAGTTTCTAAGAGCAGAAAGAGCTACTGTGACCTGCACAATAGCTTTTCACTGACTGACTTCTTCACTTACTCTAAAACTTGTGACAGATTTAGAGTAACCTTTTTGAAAAACTAGCCATGATGCCCCTTGTTCTTTTCATAGTTAAATGTCTGGAGATTTTTTGCTGTGGAAAATTAACTCTAAATTTTGCTCCATCTTAAAAAAAGAAAAAAAAAAAAAAACCAAACAAAACAACCCACACTCCTTTTGCTCATGACATCCAGTTGCTCATAGGACAACCAAGCCGTGCCTCCGGAGAGGCATATAGGATTAGGCTTTGCTCGTATACACTGAACTATCTGATTACTGCCAATGGGATTACTTGTGTGAATAAGGCAAGCAGGATTTGACCTTAATATTTCATTTCAGGACCAGGAAAATGGGACATAAACTATGAGAAAGCAAGCCCTTGCCTTACCAAATATCTTTAACTCCCAAACTAAACATTTGCCATTTGTTTTTCATAATTAATGTTTTTGAAAGGTCCTCCCCATGTACAAATGTCTTGTAGCAAATGTTATGTACTTTTATATGGCAAAGGCAGAACTAAAATAATATATGAACTGGCAAATTTACATGCATACTTTGTATCTGCAAACTGTCCACTGAGCAGATTAAAATATGATTTAATTACATATTAAGTTATATCATTAAATTAAATAAGCATATAGGAATGTTTTCTTCTTTTTTGTTTTCCTTTCCTGTTAAAATGAGATTTAAGTGACCTTAAATTATTAAGGAATTCCATATGGTTTTCACCACACATTCTCTGAATTAGTATGCAGTTTTGGGGTGGTAAAAGCAATGGATAGAGCTGTTAATGCAAGCAGAGCATGGCAGATTCCTTCTCACGCTTTTAGCTGATTTTTTTCATGATATGATCTGCCTTATTTGCAATAATTTACCGTAGCTGCCTTAATTGCCTGCTGCACGTGTTTCTTTTCAGATGCCAGGGTTAGAGGATGGTTCCTTTTGGACTCTTACCTTCCCACATTTTTCCTCACTGGAGCATACCTACTCTGCATATGGCTGGGCAACAAGTTCATGAAGGACAGACCTCCTTTCTCTCTCAGGGCTCACCTTATTGTTTATAACCTTGGGATTACACTGCTCTCCTTGTACATGCTCATAGAGGTAAGTGCTTTTCCATGCAGCGTGGGTGAGAAAGGTGAGCAATATACAGGTTTTAACCAGAACTATCTTAGCAGCAGATAGTTTTGCTAGGAAATTTAACATCAACAGCAAAGTAAATTTAAGATAAGTCCCTTAGCAATTGGACGGTGAGTTGTACTGTACCTTCTCAGCTTAGATCTTGGCATGTTTTAACAGTCCTTCCTGAGCAACAGCCCACCCCTGCAGACAGCTGGCTACTACCAGCACAGTGTCTACAAGCATGAATTTAAATCTGCAGCAGTCTCTCAGCTCAAAACCATGCCTCCAGCTCATTCTTCAGCACCTGTGAATATGCCCACAGATTGGGTCCAATTCATATGACTGTCTATGGAATGATTTTTCTATGTACGAATAACCATGCTTAAATGTGAACAGTTTTATAGATAGAAGCACTGATTTATTTACGGTATTAGCAGTTCAATGTTATTCTTCTGCTCTCCTTACTAAAAAGCTTCCATCGTATAGTCAGACAGTAGAAACATTAAGAGAGAGATGATAAAAACATACCATTTCAGCCAAAAGCAAGTGCTTTGGGGACTTGGAGGCTGAATATGGTCACACAGATTATTTCCCAAGTACTTATCAGGAAGGAACATGCTCACAGAAATCAGTATCCATTCATAGCCAGAAGAGAGGTTTGAATGCATCTGGTGATTTTGCAACAGTAAGGGACTCTGTGCTCCTCAGCAAAGACACAAGTGTTTTCACCTCCCCAGTGGGGAGCAGAAGCCAAAAGTCACTCTTTCAATATTATTTGGGAGCTCCCCATTCTCAGCTTTGTGATAATTCAGGTACTTTTAATATCAAAACGTTAACATCTATCGCTTGCAGCCCTAAGAAGCAAACACTAAAAGACGAAAACCACGAAACATTTTCTGACTTGGGTTAAAAAGCGACCCCAGGCATGAGAAGCCCTGGCTGAAGGATGCGCTTGATTTCATGGTGTGACCCGCGGAGGTGTGAGCTGACATCGCTGCCTTGCCTGTGCAGCCTCACAGCATCTCTTGCTCCCTGGGCTCCCGGCCACAACAGCAGCTTTCCCTGAGAAAAACAAGGGCAGACTGTTCTGTCAGCCAGAGAAGAAACTTTGCAGAAGCCAAACAGGACCCCAAAGATTTCAAGTTTTAAATTAATTTGAGCTAAACGCCAGGTGAGCAGTCTGGTCAACAGGCTGAACAGTGGTTTAGGTTTGTGCCTTTGTGCAAAGGACCGGCTGTGCTACGCAGAGCTTTGTCCTGGGTAAAGCTCCAGCTGGCTTCAGCGGTTGCTGTGGGTGACCGAGAGTGCAGGATCAGGCCCAGAGCAAAGGAGAAACCAACAAAATTGCTGGAAGGTTTGAGGACTCCATACTGGTTTTCCTCCAGAATTTAAATGAGCACTTTGATGTTTAAATCCCCATTCTGCTTGAAGGTATACAGATAACTGTCTTCGGTAGTAAGAATCAGCGAAAAGGATTAACTGAATAGAAAACAAAAACACTGCTCCCTTCCCTTGCAGGCTGATTTGGCCTGCCACAAGCAAATGAATAAACAAAGAGAATTCTAGCAAGTCTTTCTTACGTGAATGAAGGGAACTTGCTTTTTGCCACCTTCGTACCCTTGTTGGAATTGTGTTGAGCCAGCTCCCGTTCAGCTGCCTCGCTCCCCTGTCCTTTTCCCCAGGCTGATTTTGCTGCAGATGATCACCGAGTTGCGTTAGTCCTCAGATTAGTCCTTTAGACCTTGATTCTGTAAGCTGGAGGCTGCTGATTTATGCCTCCTAGACGGCAGCCGGGCATGGCTGGCAGTGGCTCGTAGCTCCACGTTCTGCCTTTGTCGGGAACCCAGGGGACATCACGACTGACCTGCTCTACCAGCTGCTCTACTGCAGATTTCACTCTTAGCTCTGGACTGTCAGCCAGGCTGGTTTTACACTGTACAAAGCACTCTTCCAGAATAGTGGCTCTGCATTTTTTCATAGTCTACTTCTCTGATTCCTATACCAGTTTCTCCTGTGAAGAAGCAGAATGGAAGTTGAGACTTGCAGACCTGCCTGAGGTAGCTTGCACATCCCTGCTGAAGGAAAACAGGCAAATGGGAGAGCAGAAATTATCTTCACTACTGAATAAAGTTGTGGTGACTCAACATTTCAAAATGCCTCATTTCCAAAGCTTCTCTTTGGCCCTTATTCTCTGTCTTTTATGGACAGGAAGCTCTTTAGCGCAAGAGTTACCTGTATTTAGAGCATTCTGCACAGTGGTTTCTTATGTAAATACAGTGGTTTCTTACATAAACATAGCTGATCCCTCCAGTGAGTATGATTCAGGATTAATTCCTAGTTAAAGACACCCGTAACAGTTGTCTTACTCCTCCATCCTCCCACTGCACCTGAACACCTCTGGTCTCTGTATCAGAAATAAATCACAACGTAATAAGTTGTATAATAGAGATAAAACATCAAAAACAAACAAACAAAACCCCTCCAGTTATTGCCATTGCTGTTCTTTCTCTTCTTGGTTTTGTTTATAAGACGCCACACAAGTTTTCTTGTGACAGCTCTAGAATGGAGCGGGTGCTTCTTATACATTAAAAAAAAATAAATCTCATTCTAAAGAAAAATATCTCATTTAAAAGAAAGGGTGTATCTCCAAATGCAGACTGTCTCACATGATGAATTTAATGAGAAACATGATAAACCACCTGATGGGGGTACCTGTGCTGCAATTCTTTGTCTCCTGACCTAATTTAGCTGTCCCTTGACTACAGTTGATTTGCACAACCTCAAGGCAAGAAGACACAGCCTACAGCAAGGACTCATAACAAAAGGGCTGTTTTTAAATCTCCAAGGACAGATTCCTCTTTTGAGCCAGAGGTCCATGCACCGCACCATGGGCATGAAGTATCTGGAAGCATATTTTAGCTCCATAGGCTTTGAGGTCAACCAGTCCTTAAAGTACTTGGAGGAACAGCTCCAGGACAACCCTAAGATGTGCCATTAGCATGAGGTCAGATACCCCTACTATCCCCAAAGGACAAGGTCTAAAGAAAAACAGCTCTGCCCAGCTTGTCTTTATCTTACTGAGATGTCTTAAAATTTTTTGTGTCAAGAAAGAGTTACATGCCTTTGAAGGCCTCCCAGAAAGATAGTTTATTAGACCTTAGACTTCCGTGTTAGCCAAATAGATTTTCTTAAAGTCAAAGGCACTTACCTCTGCAGATTGAATATAATGAAGAAGTGGGGCACTTAGATTTGGAGCGTGGCTTTTTCAAGTACCTGAAGCTTAGATGCAAGTTCTGTGTTTAAATTAGACAAGATGCAGGTGCACTGCTGAGAGGCCAAAAGACAATTCCTTCCACCCTTGCCACTACAAGAAAAACCTACATCAGACATTCGTTTTTGGTTGTGTGCTCTTCTGTACCATTAAGTGTTCACAGACTCAGATCAAGTCTACTGATTCAACAGTCTTCAGTAACACTGAAAAAAGTCTGCATAAAGAAAAACAACCACCACCATTTATTAAAAAAAATAAATAATCAAAACGTTTAGCAATTTCGCTGAAGAAAAATGTCTTTCCTCTACACAAAACTCTGCTTAAGATCCTAAAAGTGCCAACTACGAGCAGGAAACCAGCTTACTGTGGAAAGCAATTAGGTCTTTGCATATTTTAAAATCATTTCATGTGCAAGTCAACTCGTATGTCACACTCTAGGGATGCAGTCTGAGGCACCAGAGGCCAAGATAACATTTTGGAGTTCACCGCAGGATAAGACTGTCACAACTTCAATGATAAATTAAAACTGGGAATGGAGGAGACCAATGCTGATCTCTGAATTGTGAAATTACTCAGCATACTGTTTCTCATTAATAGGAAAAGACATAATCTTTAACATGGTCTTAGGCTGCTTTCCCCAGCAATATCACCTCTGTCCTATTTAAATTAAACCTCAGCTAATCATCAAGCTCTCACCCAAGTCCTTCTGTTGATCAGGCACTGAGAAAACCAGGACACTGGCACCATCTGGGTCAGATTAAAAAGAAGATCTAGAGCTATGTGCCATCAGCGTGGGGCGGCGTGATGTCTCATGCCGCCTGTATCCCCAGGTAGCTTCACAGACTTATTACAAATCCATAGTATTTGTAAGCAACCACATTCATGTGGGAAAGCAGGATTTCCGTGTGAGGACCCCTCAATTCCAGGAAAAAGGGAAAGAGCAGAACTGCACAAGTATTGCAAGCCCAGTGCATTAACCTTTTTAGTGAAGCCAGAAGAAAAGTCTTTTACCTTACAAGGATTAAAGGAGTAAATTACTTTTCACTTTACCCATTTCTAGGAGCTCAACATTCACCCTATAGTAAGTAAAATTTCTGAATTACAGTAATGGCTTGCCGATCCATAGGTGCCGAGATGATGTGAGGATTTCCAGGAATACCAGAATTATCTTCTCTGTATCCTCTGATAGCAGGGAAAGGTCAGAAGCACAATCCTGGCATGGATCAGAGCCACCAGCCACCGTTTTTAGCGCTACACATTGCAAATGGGATTAGATCTCACAAATTACTAGAAAGCCCAGTATAATGCCTGGGTTTGGGAAAACTGGGGGCAAAATGAAGGCAACAAGCAAAAANCCACCAGCCACCGTTTTTAGCGCTACACATTGCAAATGGGATTAGATCTCACAAATTACTAGAAAGCCCAGTATAATGCCTGGGTTTGGGAAAACTGGGGGCAAAAAGAAGGCAACAAGAAAAAAAAAAAAAAAAAGGAGCATTTCCACTCTGATTTATTCCATCATTCTAATGGCTGACATAAGAAAAAATTGCTTCCTAACTGTTCAAATGTTAGAAAGAGAGCAAGAGATATAGAAGGTCTAAGTAAAATTTTAGTAGTGCAGGTGATGAGGAAAGGTGAAAAGAAGACATAGATCCCAGCTGATTTGACCATCCTGGAATTTTACTACAGAAATCCAACTTTAAAAAAAAACTCTATGTTGAAGATTGTAATAAATTATTTAGTCTTTCATTTAATTGTCTAGAAGTTACTGAATGTAAATTTAGCAGAGAAAAAAGGAGTTATTCTAGATCCATAAGAATTGGTGCTTGAGGTGAAGGTTTCCTTTGAAGAAATTCTTTAATTTGGACAGAAAGACTATCTTAACCTTAGGGGAGCAAGACAAAAAGAACAAAGTGAGAAACCAGAAGTAATCAGGTGTGGTTTTCTATCATTTACAAGAAGGGAGAAGTGAGAAAGACAAACTAGACAGCAAAATGTCACCAAGAGTGCAGTCTAAAGCGGTGAAACATAAGGACAAAAGTAAACAGGATTTTTGAGTAAGAACTTTGTCTGGATGGAGTTAAATTCCCAGTTTTTCTTTGATCTTAATCAGATAATTTGTTGGAGAACAGAGGAGCTGACTTTGCTGTTCTCACCTGCAGTTATTCTAACTGGACACACTGTCCTCACTTCTCAGTTTTCAGCCTCCAAGTTCTCCATGTCTTTTCTACTGACCTTTCTGAGTTCTGCATTTAAGTAAAATGTTTATTCTGCTTATGAAAGAGGCAGTGCTCTGGGTCTCACCTGCCCAATTCAAATAGATTTCAGTAGAACTTTACTGGAAATCAAGAGTAAAATTTTATATATGATGAGATGATTTTTTCAGATGTGCAAAGCTTCCAATACAGCCACTGGCACTACAAAGTAACATATGGAAGCTATTCATAATGGGACATGTAATCAAAGATTCATGGAAAATAAGCCTGGAAGGGATTTGTTTTGGCCTATTTCACTATCCCAGATGACAGCAACACACAAAAGAATCAGCACTCACAAATTCAAGCCATTTTGAAGTCATTAATTCACTAATCCTTCTAGCAGTCTCCCATTTACTTAAGGCATATTAAATGGAACTGGCTAGGAGTTTCTCGGCATGGCTTTACATTTGACAGAGTTTTTGTTCACAAAAAAAAAAAAAAAAAACAAAAACATTTAGAGATTTTTTGAAACTATGAACTTTTTGACCTCAAGAAAACATGGGACCACTTACTTCCTCCACTCTGGAATAACCAGTATCTTTCTAGTTAGGCTGCCCAGGCAGGACAAGAGACCCAGCATGGAGCTCAGCTGTACACATTGCAGGTCAGGATAGCAAACCTCAGTCAGTGTATTACAGAATTAGCCAATTTTTTGGGGTCACAATGCATATAATTATTAGACCTCTAACTAGACCCATGGAGAGATGGAGTAGCCCAAAGCATGCTCTTTACATTTCTGTCCCCATGAAAAAATATCTTGGCTGCACCACTGTGGTGGGTTGACTATGGCTGGAGGCCAGGTGCCCACCAAAGCTGCTCTATCACTCCCCTCCTCAGCTGGGCAGAGGAGGGAAAATACAACGACAGGCTCACAGGTTGAGATAAGGACAGGGAGAGATCACTGAGCAATTACTGTCACAGGCAAAACAGACTCAACTTGGGGAAAATTAATTTCTTGCCAATCAAATCAGAGTACGGTAATGAGAAATAAAAACAAATCCTAAAACACCTGCCCCCCGCCTCTCCCTTCTTCCAGGGCTCAATTTCACTCCTGATTTCTCTACCTCCTCTCCGCCAGTGGTGCAGGGACACAGAGAATGGGGGTTATGGTCAGTTCATCACACACTGTCTCTGCCACTCCTTTCTCCTCAGGGGAGGGACTCCTCACACTCTTCCCCTGCTCCAGTGTGGAGTCCCTCCCACAGGAGACAGTCCTCCACTAACTTCTCCCGCAGGCTGCAGTTCTTCATGAACTACTCCAGCGTGGGTCCCTTCCACCGGGTGCAGTCCTTCAGGAGCAGACTGCTCCAGCATGGGTCCCCCACGGGGTCACAAGTCCTGCCAGCAAACCTGCTCCAGTGTGGGCTTCTCTGTCCACGGGGCCACAGGTCCTGCCAGGAGCCTGCTCCAGTGTGGGCTTCCCACAGGGCCACAGACTCCTTCAGGTGCATCCACCCGCTCCAGTGCAGGGTCCTCCACGGGCTGCAGGTGGACATCTCCACCGTCAACATCCATGAGCTGGAGGGGGACAGCCTGCCTCACCATGGTCTTCTCCAGGGGCTGCAGGGGAATCTCTTCCCCAGTGCCTGAAGCACCTCCTCCCCCTCCTTCTTCACTGACCTGGATGTCTTCAGAATTGTTCCTCTCACATCTCACTCCTCTCTCCACTGCTGTTTCTGCAGGTTTTTTCCTCCCCTTTCTTAAATTCATTACCCCAGAGGCGCTACCACCATGGCTAACGGGCTCAGCCTTGGCCAGCGGCGGGTCCGTCTTGGAGCCGGCCAGCATTGGCTCTATCAGACACAGGGGAATCTTCTAGCAGCTTCTCATAGAAGCCACCTCCATAGCCCCCCTGCTACCAAAACCTTGCCACGCAAACCCAATACAATCATAAAGAGGTACAACAAAATATTTTAGTTGTAAAAGTGTCTTGTGGGGTGTTTCCTATTCAGGATCTGTTTCTTATTTGGCACACCACCATTACAAAGTAACATTACATTTGGGGAAACTGAGGCACTGACCATGTGGCAGGGTTGGGACTAAGCTCCCGGAATCCTCCGGTCCTGGGCTGAACAATCCAGCCCATGCTGCTTCCCTGTGGGGTTTACAGTCTTGCCAGACTACAGCTTGTTTGAGATCTTCAGGACACAAAAGCAGCAATCTGGAAACACAGGCTGTTCTGGATCTCAGCTATCCATTGAAAGATCTGGGATTATACCACAATTCTTGGAGGCTCATCTAAAAATAGGCAGCCTATATGGAAGGATATTCTTCAATAAATACCATTCACAGATGATTTCACTATCAAATGTCCTAGCCAGAAACCCCATCTGAAAGCTTTTTAGGTATTAAGATTGATTTAATGATAAATCAAGGATAATTAATGGTACCTTCCTCTATTCATCTACCTATTACATGAAAGCACAATGGCCTCAGTAGCACTGCAGCACGCCTTCACCCCAGCCTCTTGGGGATTGGGAAGACAATCCAGATGTTGCATGCCTTTGGAACTGAGCCATGTCACAGTCAAGGAGCTGATTTCTCCCTTTAAGAACTGAAAAAAGTTAGATGAGATGATTAATATCTGGCCTCTGGTTTTAGACACTGATAATCTTTTAAGGAATTTCATTCTAAAATTAACTTAAATAAAAAATGCAAAGAAAACAAAGTCATTCCTCTCTCCTTCCTGAGACACTGACCTGAGCCTTTACTTGGACTCCTTTTCCTTGGGATCTGATGTGCACATAACTGCTTTAGGACTATTTTGTCCAAGACTAGAGATCTAGAGAGGAGTTGCTATTCACAAGGACTAACAAAAATCTTCTCCTACAGCCAAAGGAAATAAGTGATTCAAAGTACTGCAAGTTAGACCGTTTCTTTCCACTGCATAGATTAGTCTCCTTAGTTTAGCAAGGCCTCCATTGCTTGAGGACAGTGGTCAGATCAAGATGTTATAACTGGCTTGAGGGCTAAAGGCCCACAGAAAACCCAGGAAAAACGTCATATACATTATAATGACAAGAGGCTTCTTGCTCTGGTTTTTCCACAAGAACACTAGTGCTTATCATCGAATCATAAATATCTCATGTTGGAGATATGACCCATAAGCATCATTGAGTCCAACTACCTGCTCCTCACAGGACTACCTAAAACTAAACCATATGACTAGGAACATCACCCAGAACTCCCATTCTGAACTTTTGAGAGGAATTCCAATTATTTGAATACTAATTCCAATTATTTGAATACTAATTCCAATATTTGGGTTTGGCTTCCCCTTCTCAACTGTTTCACAGATACTAAAGTGTTTCAGAAACCTATTTAGGATGGCTCTGATAGGGAAAAATCAAGGCAGACTGAGCTGGAGATTACAGTCATGAACCAGCAATCAAAGGGCATCCTTCTGGAGGATAAAGCAGCACATGCAAAGCTTTACTGTAGTGTTGATCTGGGAATTATAACTAGGAGCTAAAATCTTGGTGAAAACAGTGACTGGAAGTATAAATGTTATGATAAATGAACCAAACTATTATAAGGGTGGGTGTGATGGGAAATACCCGTGCATTTCCTTGAGACTGCAAACGCCAGCCCTCTCTCCAGGTAGACTGAAAATATTCCAAATGCCTTACAAGGCTTTCTCATCTCCCAGGTGGTGGTGCCTCACACTCTGTCTTTCTCCTGCCCTGTGACAAAGGAGAATACCTTGCTGCTTCCAGGCATTTTCTGAGAAAGCCCAACATGCACAGAGCTTTTTCCACAACTCAAAGAGCACAGAAAAACTGCAGTCAGTAGAAACAGGAATATCCATTCAGAAAAATCACATTCCTTTCTAGCCTACCTGCTGTAGAAGACAGATGCAGGAACAAGCTATAGCTGTAAGACTTTTGAGGCTGAAAGCTTGAAACGAGCAGGACACAGGCCCCTGGGTCCCAGCGGTTGGTGCTTAGTCTGCTGCTCAGCAAGGTGAGAGGCTTTGGCAACATCTCCTGGCACCTGCTGCCCTCCCCCCAGCCTCCTTTAAAAACAAACAAACAAACCAACCCCCACACACACCCCCCACAAACCAAGAGTTAGAGATCTGCAGTGAAGCAAGTGTTGTGAATCCTTGTGCTGTTTATATTTGATCAGATGAGTAATGGTCACTTGTTGGTGTAACATCCACAATCTGTTAAGAACATCAGAGAAACAGCAAAATATGAAAATAAATTGGATTAACAACAGGATGTTGCTACTTAGTAGACATTTTTCACAAGGCAGAACTTTCCTCTTTACGTGATTTGTTTTTCTAAATAGCTTCAAACAATGCATGGGTTACTATTATTTTCAGGATATGTTGCCAAGAACGCAAAGCATTCAAAGAATTGTTTTCTAGAGAGAGAGAATTTGTATTTTGAAAGAGAAAGGGGATTTCTCATCACTTTAATGCGTCCTGCACTTGCACCATCTCTGCACGATTAACACCACCATCAGCTCTGCAGAGCGGCAAGAGTGCTCAGTATGTAAAAGAGAACGCAACTGAGACAGTAGAAGCAGCATATTGGTTTTGTATCAGAGAAAGAGAGCTAGCGACTGAACGCCTCACGTCACGGTACCAGTTTCTGTTCCAGATATGCAGCACCATTGGGTGAGCTGCTTACCTTCCACATCCATCAATAGCCCACGTGAAAGTCATGGCCTAGGATCACCAGGATCCCCCCAAATATACTTTCTGCCTTCCCACTTTCCCCATTGATTTTTTTTATCAGTGAGTTATCCAGAAATCTTGAAAGTTAGCTTGCAAAGTAGAGCAGTCAAAACTCAAAGCGTATTCTCTCCTTTTCCCCGAAGGGGACGCAGCAATACATGAGGCACCGACAACAGAAAATAGAAACGTTGAGCTGCAGAACAGCTGACGTGAAAGAACAAGGTTAAAGTCAACACAGATCTTCCCTCTAAGCTGCTGGCTCTTGAAACAGACACAAATCAGAGGGAACTCTTCTGCCATGTCAAATGACTGGGCAATAGGCACACAGTATCATCCGGAAATCTGGATTATACAGAATCATGAAAGAATGTACAAAAAGAGGAAGTTAAAGAAAACCCTGTAGTCAAAGAGTGGTATTCTTACCCCAAAGCTTGCTCTCTATTTGCATGCTGACCAATTGTGAAGAGTTGCAGATTTCTCAAATGCCAAGTTAAAAATTTGTGATGTTGAAAAGAAAAAATGATTTATTTTATTTCTGAGCCTGAAGAGCTATGAAGGGAATGGTTGGGGGAAAAAAAAAAAAAAATCTTGAGATACAACCAAGCAGGCCAGTTCAATACAACACCAGCAGGAAAGTTCCCAAACCTGTAGCACACCAAAAAAATCCAAAGTATAAATAAAAAAAGATTTTTTTTTAAATCAGTCTAATCATATACAAGTCAGAGCATTTGTAAAACAGTCTAATAAAAAGATTTAAAATAGCAAGTTTTCCCAACAAATTTCTGTGAACCAACATTTCACTTACTGTAGCAGAAGATTTTTACAAGGTTAGTTAAGGGAAGACGAAAAAAGACTGAAAGAGTAAAGTGTGTCTGCAGCTGGAACCTGAAAAAAGCAAATTCCCAAAGATTCATTAAAAGAGAAATGAAAAAGTTTAACCAACTTAAGCATGGGAAAGGTATGAATTTACAGATATAGAACGCAATAGAGTCAACCAGGTGAAGTTGTTTTAATTAATCTTGGAACAAAATGATTAAAATTGCATACCTCTCATAAGGTAAAATTGTTTAAGAGCTGTAGATAAAAACATTATGGACATATAGAGCTAAATTACAAAAAAGTATGTAAAATATTACTATCACAACATGTAAACATTATCTCTTGCCTTAACAAAACAGTAGACTGCATTTGCAGTAGCAATTCATAGTTCCTCAATAAAATCTGGATAAAGAGACCTTCCTAACTTTTGATATTGCCTTGTATGAGAAGGGGAAAGGAGTTGCCTCTTCTCTTTCATTTGTTTTTAGGGTTTTGAGGTTTTGCGGGTCATTATTTCAACTCCGTGCAATCACAAGGGCTAGGGATGGTCCCAGTATCACCACTTCCCACCCATGAAGCAAATAAGGATTTCAAGAAAAAATAAAGTAACAAGAGATAATATCATTTACTTCCTGCTTCTACTAGCAGAAGCAGTTGCAGAGGTTTCTGGCAGAGCCTTTAATGCTCATGTTTGAGGCCAAGCCTTCCCAAAGCTGCCAGGCGTCACCACTGCAGCCTGCTGGCATCCGGGATGCTGCCTCCAGATGAGCTCCTGCTACTCCCGCACTGCTTGGCCGTACTGCTCCCGACCAAGAACAAGATGACAGTTAAATTTTCTTCAGCATTTCTTAAGTAACAAGACAGAGTTGAGAGCAAATCTTTAACAGCAGCCTGGCAACAATGCCATACCTGCCTATTCCAAAAGTCTCGGTTTGTGAATCACTCAGTCACCTCTCAGAGAGAAAAATCCAAGGCAGGAGAGCGCACAAGGCAGGCAAGGAGAGTGCCCAGAGAAGCAACCATGCCGTAACATCTCCCCATCCCTCACGAAGCTGCTGCCTGTTGCCAGCTGCAGCACAGACACGGGTCTGGGGACCGAGGACATGGCACAGAAGGGACAGCTGGGGACCTGCATCCCCTCTGCCTCCTACTCAGAACAGAAATTACCCCTTTTCCACTCAGCTGCTTTTTGAAACATAATAGGGAAATGAAGTGGCATAACTTGCTTTTCTCCAGGAGTTTTCACTCCTTTCTCTTCAGCCTCTCCGGAGGTTAAGTTGGTTGGAGAGGCGTGAGCCATGTGCCCCCCCTGCCCACCCCCCTGCCATGGTGGGGCAAGGAGAGGACCCCCCGTGTCCCAGCCCTGCCCACCTGCAGGCACAGCACCCAGGCAGAGCCAACGTGGCAAGACGAGTTGTCATCTCGGCTGCACTAAACATTTTTCTGAGGATCCCTAGCTGGGTTTTTTGTTGTTTCCCTTGCTTTTAGACTCCAGTCTCATCCTGTTTAGTGATCTCTGGCATACGCTGTAGGCAAATCAACCGAAACAGGGGCTGTTCCAAAAAAAAGGAGTGGGTTTGGTTCAGTTGTTCTATAGTAGCGATCTGCAAAACACTCATTCTTTGTCTCCATCTCTCTCCCTGCAATCTAGAAGATTCCCTATTGATTATTTTGGCCACATACACCATCTATGGTGGAATTACAGGGACAATCACAGAATTGCAATTCAGAGGAAAAAGAATAGAAGATCTTGGCTCTCCAGGTTTTATTGGTTTTTAATGGAAATTTATAATAAGCCTTCCAGACTATTTGCTAATTCTCTAAATAAAATTGTTATTGCCAATATTATGCACTTATTCTAGGAATGAATTAATTTTGATTACTGAGAATCCCTCCACTTTTATATAGATTATCATGCATTCAGCACAGGAGGCTGTTTTTCAGTCTGGAGCAGAGGGGAAAGGCTGCATGGATGCCAATACACACCTTCCCTGTGAACGTAGCGTCAGGGTTGCAAGCAATCCACTTCTCAAAGTATCTATCTTGCAACTCTGCTTACAGCGTAACACTGATGTACTTCTCCCACCATCACTCACTGCGCATCCTCTGTAGAGAGGGAGACAGACCCCACAACAGGAATTGCTCAGTTTGCCCCCAAAAAAAGACTTTTCACGCATTCAAGAATAAGCAAAACTTTAAAAAAAAAAAATGGACTACCCATGGAACTTACAGACAACAGATTATGGTCCTTATTCCAAAATGGCTGCTGAATGTTTTAGGTGGTCATTACTACAAAACCATTCCACATCAAAAGCCACCACATGGCTTGCAAGAAACCTTTCTGCTCCATTACAGTATGATAACCTGAAGTTTCATTGCTTTGTCTGCTTCCCAGCACGCCATGCGCTAAATCAAAGCAATTAATTGTGCGTCTATTCATTTCTCCATTCAGCACTATGCCCGCTCTCCTTTGCTTCCTCCTGCATTTAACAACATAAAGAGAGATGTGTATAGCGTTAGGTAATATTTCTCCCATTGCACTCCTTCAGATTTGCCTTCTGTCTGCTTGCTTGGCATCAGGGAATTTTTCTCAAGGAAGGTTTTGTACAAGCAGCTGTGTAAAGCTCTCTTGATCTTCAAGCATGAGCTTTGGAGTAAGGATCACTGCACTAAGTAACAAGAGATTTTAATGGATACCTTGAAGACTGGAAAGCCAGAGAAATGTAAGAGATGTACCATTTCAGTGCGTATCTCCAACGCAACCCAATGCCTTTCCCATTTCAAAACAGAAGATATTAGCAAGCTGTCCGGTTTAAGAGCATCAGTTCATGGAAGGAGTGGGAACCTACTGTCCTTCTGTGCTGGTTTTTTTTTTTCCAATAAACCCAGAACAACCGCAGGGGGGGGAAAAACCAGCTAGGTCTGTTCACAAACATAACCACTCTGTTTTCTGTTCCAGCTCATCCTTGCCACCTGGGAAGGAGGATACAACTTGCAGTGCCAGAACCTCCACAGCGCAGGGGCGGCTGACATCCGGGTGAGACACAGCCGCAGCTCAGCATCCGCGGCAGTTATAAAGATGTCATCGATAACATCCTGAACATGAGGGTTTTCATCAAGCTGCCTAACAGCTGGTAGCAAACAAGAAGTGTTACCTTTCTGATTCAATACAGATGCACCCTTGCTGTAGGAAGCAAAACAGGCAGCATTTTGTAAAGCCATATGTCAAGATCTGTGATCAAAACAGTGTTGCCTGGCTATTCAAACAGAGAATATGGATCATTGAAGAAATTGGGAGAAAAAAATCAGTCATCTAAAACATAATGCTTGCTAGGCTCCAGCTGTAAACTGATTTAAGCCCAACTCTAAACATTGCAAAACTGCAGAGATGGTGTGCTGGCTTGGTTCATCTCTAATTTCTGCATCACAGTAATTCTGTGTACTAACTGTCATTCCCCATGTCAGGTTTGCTTTCCAGAACATTGGAGCTCAAGGGAAGAAAGATCAGTTAACTTATATTATCTTCCCTAATCCTCAAAATGTATCCATGTTTTGGCAAGGAAAAAGTCAGTTAAATACCTTTTTCCATCAACAAGATGTTTTCTCCTTTCTGTTTTAACTGTCTTTAATTGTCCTGGGACATATCCTCAGCTCTGATAAAGTGTCTGAACTCTAGAGGAGGGTCTGTTCCATTCTGATCAGTGTCAAGTTTGGATTATTTAAAAGGAAGAAGCTGCCAGCAAAATCTGTTCAGTGCCAAGAAAGTACAAATGGTAGCACCCTTAAAAGCACAAATCCCCCAACACACAACTGTATCTTTGATGAAAAAGCAGAACAATTGGAAAACCCTTCCTCAGAGTTTTATTTCTTAAATTATATTTAGACAGTTATATATTTATACAATCACATTAAAAATTATGCTTTTTTTTCTAAACTGCTTCATTCAAAAGGGAAATAAAATTGAAGCCAGAGCTTGTGCTCCTCCTTCAATAGGACTTGAATGTCTCTGGGGAATTTGCATGTCTGGGGACAGATGAAGTACAGCAATATTTAAACCCTTTTATGGACAGATATTCATCTTCTGCTCCTTTGTTCTTCCTTGTACAGGTAGCCAAGGTGCTGTGGTGGTATTATTTTTCCAAAGTAATTGAATTCATGGACACTATCTTCTTTGTACTGAGAAAGAAAAGCAGCCAGATCACCTTCCTTCATGTGTATCACCATGCCACTATGTTTAACATTTGGTGGTGTGTTCTGAACTGGATACCTTGTGGGCAAAGTAAGTCTCTGTTTGCTTCATCACCTGGGGTGTAAGTCACCTGCTGCTGGAGGGGAATCACGTCACCACGCAAAGCAAGTCTGTCACCGGGCTATGGGATAGCACCTTTGAGGCTCATGGCCTTCCAGATCTGCTGAACTACCGTAGACCTGCAGCAAAATTAAAAGTTCAGGCCAAAAACATTGAGCGTTAGGCCCTAGGTTTTCCACTCAGCTGCCACAATGTGTCATATTTACTTCTCTTCGAACCACTTCTAGGCAGGATAACACTACTGAGTGGTAGCGACCACATGCAATACCTACTCCAAAAGCAGATGTAGGATGAAATCATGACCCTAGTAAAGTCAGTGTCAATCATGACAAATGAACTCAATAGCATTTTCACAAGTTTAACTCCCATATGCATCTATCTGACATTCTGCTTTAGCGCAATACTTTACTTACATAATTGCTAATTAAAGCATCTGTTTGAGTTTGTTTTAANGATAAAGTGTCTGAACTCTAGAGGAGGGTCTGTTCCCCATTCTTATCAGTGTCGTTTGGATTATTTAAAAGGAAGAAGCTGCCAGCAAAATCTGTTCACAGTGCCAAGAAAGTACAAATGGTAGCACCCTTAAAAGCACAAATCCCCCAACACACAACTGTATCTTTGATGAAAAAACAGAACAATTGGAAAACCCTTCCTCAGAGTTTTATTTCTTAAATTATATTTAGACAGTTATATATTTATACAATCACATTAAAAATTATGCTTTTTTTTCTAAACTGCTTCATTCAAAAGGGAAATAAAATTGAAGCCAGAGCTTGTGCTCCTCCTTCAATAGGACTTGAATGTCTCTGGGGAATTTGCATGTCTGGGGACAGATGAAGTACAGCAATATTTAAACCCTTTTATGGACAGATATTCATCTTCTGCTCCTTTGTTCTTCCTTGTACAGGTAGCCAAGGTGCTGTGGTGGTATTATTTTTCCAAAGTAATTGAATTCATGGACACTATCTTCTTTGTACTGAGAAAGAAAAGCAGCCAGATCACCTTCCTTCATGTGTATCACCATGCCACTATGTTTAACATTTGGTGGTGTGTTCTGAACTGGATACCTTGTGGGCAAAGTAAGTCTCTGTTTGCTTCATCACCTGGGGTGTAAGTCACCTGCTGCTGGAGGGGAATCACGTCACCACGCAAAGCAAGTCTGTCACCGGGCTATGGGATAGCACCTTTGAGGCTCATGGCCTTCCAGATCTGCTGAACTACCGTAGACCTGCAGCAAAATTAAAAGTTCAGGCCAAAAACATTGAGCGTTAGGCCCTAGGTTTTCCACTCAGCTGCCACAATGTGTCATATTTACTTCTCTTCGAACCACTTCTAGGCAGGATAACACTACTGAGTGGTAGCGACCACATGCAATACCTACTCCAAAAGCAGATGTAGGATGAAATCATGACCCTAGTAAAGTCAGTGTCAATCATGACAAATGAACTCAATAGCATTTTCACAAGTTTAACTCCCATATGCATCTATCTGACATTCTGCTTTAGCGCAATACTTTACTTACATAATTGCTAATTAAAGCATCTGTTTGAGTTTGTTTTAAATGAGAATACATCTCATTCAAGTAGTAGAGCTAGCAGACAGCCAGAGCTAATCAATATGGTCTTACATTTCATACTGAAATAGCAAAAATAGCAGTATCCTTTGCTTTATTATATTTTGGGGTCGAAATACTTCACAACAGTAGTCTCTAAATGACTTGGCTCTTTGGAGGATATCGTAATTGTCATAATTTCCCCTGTTGAGAGTGTACAGTGCCACAGGCTGGTCACTTGGCATTTGTATATTACTAAGTCCAAACAGCGGAGAACTATTTCAAGGTCGGTCTCAACATGCACATTTTTCCATGACTTCATACAGCCAGAGGCTTCCTGTGGCACTATCAGAGTTGAAAAGAAAATCAGTTTGTTTTCTTTGAGCTATTAAAGGGAGTCACCTCAGTCCACTGTAATATTTTATAAAGCAACTTGTTGCAGGTATTTTTCAGAACAAAAAGCAGAATTCACAGTTGTTGGCACTTACAGACAGCACAAAAATCAAAGTAAATCACTGTTATAGGTAGAAGCAGAGATCAAGGATTTCATAGCAATTACGAGCTATTTCTACAGAGGTGTAAACAAATTAGCAGAGGTTTGTGCTTTCAATTGGGTCTGAACACATTCCCCACACTTTGCACTAGTTTTGCACTATCATAATTAACAGAGTGGAAAAATAATTACTGATTAATTACTTAGCTACTTAAGTAATTAATCAGTAGTAAAATAAAAAAATTTGTGAGACCATCTTGCAGTTGTCAAGCACTGCCATCAAATCCATGAACATACAGCAGATATAGCAGTGCTGCTACTTCTTGATAGTCTGTAAAGTACAGAAATTCATTTGCTCTAGAATTAGTATTTATTAAGTGTAGCTAATTAGAGTGGAAGGTATTATCTAGGGTGAAATTCTGGAAACCTGCATCTAGCAGAGCAGCCACTGAAGAAAATGAGAGTGAAGCTCAAACTCAGCCACACGAGGCTAGTTTAATTCAGAGTAAAGCCCTTACTGTGGCATCAGGGAGCAGGAGAGTGAGTGTCTCCCAGAGCCCCAAGNGAACATTGGAGCTCAAGGGAAGAAAGATCAGTTAACTTATATTATCTTCCCTAATCCTCAAAATGTATCCATGTTTTGGCAAGGAAAAAGTCAGTTAAATACCTTTTTCCATCAACAAGATGTTTTCCCCTTTCTGTTTTAACTGTCTTTAATTGTCCTAGGACATATCCTCAGCTCCAATAAAGTGTCTGAACTCTAGAGGAGGGTCTATTCCATTCTTATCAGTGTCAAGTTTGGATTATTTAAAAGGAAGAAGCTGCCAGCAAAATCTGTTCAGTGCCAAGAAAGTACAAATGGTAGCACCCTTAAAAGCACAAATCCCCCAACACACAACTGTATCTTTGATGAAAAAGCAGAACAATTGGAAAACCCTTCCTCAGAGTTTTATTTCTTAAATTATATTTAGACAGTTATATATTTATACAATCACATTAAAAATTATGCTTTTTTTTCTAAACTGCTTCATTCAAAAGGGAAATAAAATTGAAGCCAGAGCTTGTGCTCCTCCTTCAATAGGACTTGAATGTCTCTGGGGAATTTGCATGTCTGGGGACAGATGAAGTACAGCAATATTTAAACCCTTTTATGGACAGATATTCATCTTCTGCTCCTTTGTTCTTCCTTGTACAGGTAGCCAAGGTGCTGTGGTGGTATTATTTTTCCAAAGTAATTGAATTCATGGACACTATCTTCTTTGTACTGAGAAAGAAAAGCAGCCAGATCACCTTCCTTCATGTGTATCACCATGCCACTATGTTTAACATTTGGTGGTGTGTTCTGAACTGGATACCTTGTGGGCAAAGTAAGTCTCTGTTTGCTTCATCACCTGGGGTGTAAGTCACCTGCTGCTGGAGGGGAATCACGTCACCACGCAAAGCAAGTCTGTCACCGGGCTATGGGATAGCACCTTTGAGGCTCATGGCCTTCCAGATCTGCTGAACTACCGTAGACCTGCAGCAAAATTAAAAGTTCAGGCCAAAAACATTGAGCGTTAGGCCCTAGGTTTTCCACTCAGCTGCCACAATGTGTCATATTTACTTCTCTTCGAACCACTTCTAGGCAGGATAACACTACTGAGTGGTAGCGACCACATGCAACACCTACTCCAAAAGCAGATGTAGGATGAAATCATGACCCTAGTAAAGTCAGTGTCAATCATGACAAATGAACTCAATAGCATTTTCACAAGTTTAACTCCCATATGCATCTATCTGACATTCTGCTTTAGCGCAATACTTTACTTACATAATTGCTAATTAAAGCATCTGTTTGAGTTTGTTTTAAATGAGAATACATCTCATTCAAGTAGTAGAGCTAGCAGACAGCCAGAGCTAATCAATATGGTCTTACATTTCATACTGAAATAGCAAAAATAGCAGTATCCTTTGCTTTATTATATTTTGGGGTCGAAATACTTCACAACAGTAGTCTCTAAATGACTTGGCTCTTTGGAGGATATCGTAATTGTCATAATTTCCCCTGTTGAGAGTGTACAGTGCCACAGGCTGGTCACTTGGCATTTGTATATTACTAAGTCCAAACAGCGGAGAACTATTTCAAGGTCGGTCTCAACATGCACATTTTTCCATGACTTCATACAGCCAGAGGCTTCCTGTGGCACTATCAGAGTTGAAAAGAAAATCAGTTTGTTTTCTTTGAGCTATTAAAGGGAGTCACCTCAGTCCACTGTAATATTTTATAAAGCAACTTGTTGCAGGTATTTTTCAGAACAAAAAGCAGAATTCACAGTTGTTGGCACTTACAGACAGCACAAAAATCAAAGTAAATCACTGTTATAGGTAGAAGCAGAGATCAAGGATTTCATAGCAATTACGAGCTATTTCTACAGAGGTGTAAACAAATTAGCAGAGGTTTGTGCTTTCAATTGGGTCTGAACACATTCCCCACACTTTGCACTAGTTTTGCACTATCATAATTAACAGAGTGGAAAAATAATTACTGATTAATTACTTAGCTACTTAAGTAATTAATCAGTAGTAAAATAAAAAAATTTGTGAGACCATCTTGCAGTTGTCAAGCACTGCCATCAAATCCATGAACATACAGCAGATATAGCAGTGCTGCTACTTCTTGATAGTCTGTAAAGTACAGAAATTCATTTGCTCTAGAATTAGTATTTATTAAGTGTAGCTAATTAGAGTGGAAGGTATTATCTAGGGTGAAATTCTGGAAACCTGCATCTAGCAGAGCAGCCACTGAAGAAAATGAGAGTGAAGCTCAAACTCAGCCACACGAGGCTAGTTTAATTCAGAGTAAAGCCCTTACTGTGGCATCAGGGAGCAGGAGAGTGAGTGCCTCCCAGAGACCCAAGCTGTGCTGCCAGCAGCAGCCACCCACAGCAGCCGCTAAAGCTTACAGCGATAATGGAGACGCTGGTGCAAATAACATTTGGGAGAGGAACAAAAAGCAGTAGCCTGTAAACCATGGAATCAAAAAGGAAGGTGGAGAAAATTTAAAATATGGGATGAAAGTACAATCTTTAGCATGATAAAAACCCTATAGGAAGTATCATTCAGTTTGTCAGTTGTCCCTAGGACAGCATCTCTTCACATCAGGAATGACTTTAGCAAAGGATAAGCACAGAGGGAAGACTTACCATATGCAGGAGACATTGCCAACAATAATATCTGCTCTCACTTCTTAAACGGTTGGTATATAAAATGTTTCCCTTGTTGGATTTTAATAGGTTTCTTTGGACCCACTTTGAATAGCTTTATCCACGTGCTCATGTATTCTTACTACGGACTGTCAGTCATCCCTTCTATGCGCAAATATCTGTGGTGGAAGAAATACCTCACTCAGGCACAACTGGTATGTATCTATTTTAATCTCAGTTTTAATGACCAGAAATCCTTCAAAATGCCAGAGAGGAAAAAGTGAATGGTAGATAAATACTATCATTTGCAGAATTAAGCCAAGTAGAATTCAAATATAACAAAGCTATCATGCAGAATAAGTTACTAATATGGCTTAGTATAACTTAAAGGCAATGATGCTCAGAAATATTTTCTACAATACAGCAGAAACTCTACAGTCCATAAGTCTCTTATTTTTGATCTCTTGCATAGAAAATGGGCACTGGTTAGTCATGCCAAGTAGACTGATTAAAAAGTTATAAAAACTGACAGAGCCAGCTCCAGCCAGCTCTAAGACAGACCCACCACTGGCCAAAGCTCAGCCCATCAGCAAAGCTGGGGGCACCTCTGTGTTATCATACTTAATAAAGTGCAAAAAATGCTGCACAGCAGCTGTGAGAAAGGGCAAGAGAAACAGCCCTACAGAGCTCTGACAAGGTCAGAGCAGAAGGAGGGGAGATGGGGCAGAGATCCCCCTGCAGACCCTGGAGAAGACGGTGGTGAAGCAGGCTGTCCCCCTGCAGCCCCTGGAGGACCACAGTAGAACAGATATCCACCATGCAGCCCGTGGAAGACCCCACACTGCAGCAAGTGGAGATGCCCTGAAGGAAGCTACAGCCCATGGAGGACCCCACGCAGAAACAGGCTCCTGGCAGGAGCTGCAGCCTGTGGAGAACCACCCAGGCCAGAGCAGGTTTGCTGGCAGGACCTGTGACCCCTCGGGGGACCTACGCTGGAACAATCCTTTCCTGAAGGACCGCACCCCGTGGAAGGGACCAAACACTGGAGCAGTTCTTCAGGAACTGCCACCCATAGGAAGGGCTCACGTTGGCACTGTTCTTGAAGAACTGCAGCCCAAGAGAAGGGCCCACATTGGAGCAGTTTGTGCAGGACTGTCTCCAGTGGGAGGGACTCCACGCTGGAACAGGGGAAGAGCCTGAGCAGGAGGGAGCAGCAGAGCCAAAGCAATACGGACTGACTGCAACCTCTATTCTCCATCCCCTTCTACCACTTGAAGGAAGGAGGTAGAAGAGTCAGAAGCTAACCTGGGAAGAACGAAGAGCTATGGCAAAGGTGGTTTTAGTTTTGTTTTATTTCTCACTATCCTTCTGTTATTAATTGGCAATGAATTAAATCAATTTTCCTGAAGTGAAGTCTGCTTTGCCTGTGATGGTAATTGGTAAGGTTTACCAATTACCCTTCCTGCCCTTATCTCAACCCACAAATTTTTCATGTTTTCTCTCACTACTCCGCTGAGGAGGAGGAGGAGTGAGAGAGCAGGTAGGTGGGCACCCGGCAGCCAACCAAGGTTAACCCACCATACTGTGGTACAACTACAGAATGCAAAGTGATGAACACAAACTCTTAGAGCAGAAGTTTTCTGACTTCTTGAAGCCTACTCCAGCAGTTGATGTACCCAAAGAGCTGAGCCGCATCAAAAGCTTCTATCAACGAGATGAGGAATGATGTGAAATAAAGTTCGTTTCACTTTTATCTTAGAGCCTATTCATATTATTTGGGAGTTCAGACGTTTACAGAGAGCTCAAAAACACTTCTAGCAAATGCTTCTTCTCTGAGCTGAGACCACCCCTGCGGTTCAAATTCACTGCCCTGTTTGAAATGCACCCCAGCTCGCTGGAGCAAGGGCATGCTCAGATGGCTGCAGAGAATCAGATGCAGACTGTGGTTCGCAGTCCAAAATGCAGACAGCTTTCTGCCATTCCTTCTCCAGCTCATTTTTATTTAATTTGTCCCCATCTTAACTCTTTTAATGCAAACGCCAACATACCTGAACTTCTCCTCAGACCTGGGATTTCCATGTTCAGTTCAGACTTCTAAAGATATTGACTGGAGTCTCCAGAGTTTTCTCAAGTTTCGTACCAGTAATGAAGATAATGTTGTACCTGGCACAAGAAGGTCTGAAAGAGAGAACAACCCCTACAAAAATAAAAGCACTTTCATTTTGCCAACTAGGCCTATAAACTCATATTTTTAGAAATCTGACCCCTTAAAAGTTTTTTATAATTTCATAAGAGCATCATTTTAACTTAACCCTCACAATACATTCACAGGTTCAGAAAGGACCATTTTCAAGAGTACTCAAACTTTCAAAGCCAAGACTAGGAGTCATTGCCGTATCTGATTTAACTAGCACAAATTTTGCTCAGCAAATACGCACGATCTTTCCTCCACAGATCCAGTTTCTGCTCACTATTGTGCACACACTCAGCGCAGCTGTGAAGCCATGTGGATTCCCATTTGGCTGCCTCATGTTCCAGTCCTCCTACATGGCCACACTGGTGATCCTCTTCATCAACTTCTACATTAAGGTAAGCAGTCTTCCAAGAGCTTTCTGACAAGGAGTGGGGAAAGAACTTTTTGGATGGTAGTCTTGATGAACTCACATGTAGGATAAGCATCAGCACTTAAATTTGTTTTTATACATATATATATACACACACACACCAGTTAAGAAAGATAGATACAGTAATGAGTAATGTCTGCCAGGGACAGTTATTCAGTAATGACCCCCCCATTGCAGCTCATCTCTTCTACACCTGTATAGCAAGTCAGGTACCACAATTCAGGACTTAGAAGATCTGAATTTGCTGTGTTGAGCAACTTTAAGTCTTCTTCCCTCCTTGAAAAAAAGAAACAAGCAGTTATGTCTTTACATTATTTCAATCTTTTTAAGCAGGAACTGCATACATAGAACTTCTAGTGAAAAGGGTTTAAAATGTCTTTTGACATCAAGAAGTATTACAGTAACACTAGTAAGGTAGTATCACCCACAGCAATGAAAATAATACAGTTCCCTTAACACAATCTGAAGCAAATATGTACATCTGCATCAACAAACACCAGACAGCTCCATTTTACAGTTAAACATAAGTAGTGTTTGGGGGGCACTAAGTAAACCCAAGTGTTTACTTGGGATTTTTCTTTTATAGACGTACCGGAAAGCACCTTCAAGAACAGCTATAAAGGAAACCCCTGTCACAACAGAAATCAAGAACGGTTTCCATAAGGACTACTTTGCTGCTGCCAATGGATTCCTGAACAATAAGAAAGCACAATAAGTATAATGTTTCCTATGATATTTTTTTTTTTCTAAAAAAAAAAAAAAAGATGAAAAAAGACTGAATTACAAGCTTTAGCTTAAAACATATTTGATTACATTTATCAGTTCTTTGTACCATACACTTATTAATGTACTACTGTTTAGGTTTTAACAAAACGAGTAGAATTACTTGTCCTGTCAGAGATCACCGTCGGAACAAAGGCGGCCAAGATCTTTCTCATATGAAAATGAAAACCTTTCTGATCTCTAATGCTGACAAAAACGCCTTATAAAACACTTGGTGGATAAATTCATCAATATTCCATCCTAACCTTCAAAAGGTTAGGACTCTGTTCAGACTAACGCAGTGATCACTTTCTGTGCATGCGAGAGGTCTTGAGGCAAGGCTTCGCAGTGTGCCCAACCTTCGGCTGAACTGCAGCCAAGGTCAGGAAGAGGAATGGGGAGGAAAAGGTGAAAATCATAACCTTTTCCATCACCATACCCCTTCTCTGCTTCTTCCCAACTGTTTCCCAAAGCATGCTCCCCTCCCACAGACACCAACGAAGTACAGCCGTCCCTTTGGACCAGTGGGAGCCCTGGGAAAGGACGTAAGAGAGCAGAGCCCAGGTGCATCATCCCAGATGTCTGTATGCAGACAGACGTGCACCGGGCTCACTTGCTTTGTGTATGTGCAACCTGACACTAACACCATGAAGGCTGGCAGGAGCTTGCTATTTCAGAGGGCTGGTCTGGCAGCACCTGGGGCTGCCCAGGATGGCATTTAGAAAACATGATATTACACAATGATACAGGGCTTTGAGCTCTAGTCAGAGCAAAGCAAGTCACTCTTGGTGTGCTAAATTAATAGAGTTCTGACTAAATGGATTTTGAAAGAAATGGGAGCTCAGTAACTTAATGAAGATAAATCCTTTGAGCATAAACATGCACAAAGTTAATCTTATACAAACACTGCCAATGTGAAGCAAGCTGACATGCCAAGTATTAATAGACTGGAAGACGCAGAAAATCTTCAAAGTTCATTTAGCAAGAGCAAAGCACATTATATGGTAATTTCTGTGCTAGGTGGTCTCTGACTGGAGAAACAGATGGGACTGATACACAGTCCTCTGTAGGGAAGGCAAGGAGATATTTGCCATCTGCAGCTGTAACTGTGTGTATCTCAATAGCAAATCACCATCATCTCTGCTTCAGCTAGCTGCATTTACCTCCCACTTCACTCAAGTGAAGAGAACCCAAGGTTAGCTTTGGGGATCCACACCTCACCTTTCTCTCATTTAAACCCCTTCAAAATTTCTACTAAAAGTGGACACAGCTTTTTTTGTTCCTCTCCCTCTTTCACAGAGAAGTAGTTCTGGTCTCTTCCAGTCTTGTATGTGTAAATTCTCTCCACAAAAGCACCTTTTGGAGTCACCCCAGCCCAGCAAGACCCTTGGACTGAAGCAGTTCTGTAAAGGGACCCCACGTCCCTCTCCCTCCCATCACCCCGCAGGGTCCCAGGGCAGGAAGGGGACAAACCAGGTGCCCAGTCAGCAGAGAGGGACCAAGCAGCTATAGACAGCCCACAGGCAGAGGAGACTGTGGCAAGTCCTGCTCCTCCAATTCTTCTCCACCTCCCAGGTCAGTTATCCCCTCTGGATGATCGGACATCGTGGGCCTTGGAGATTGCAGGTGCAAAGGTAGGGAGATTTTTCCCAGGGAGCAATGAAGGTGCAGAGCTCGTGGGTAGGAAGGAAATAGGCTGAGGAAGTGGTGCAGGGTGGGGGAAGAACAGATGGTTTTGTCCAGCAAAAGGAGAAAGTGGCACGGAGAAGGGCATCTCAGGTCAGAGTTCAGCTTAAATTTGTGCTTGAAAGCCCCATTGGATCCCACCTGTCTCCAGCCAGTTCCTGCTCCGTTACAACGTGAACAAAACCCTTCTGCTCCAGCAGAAAACCGAGATCCCCACAATGCTGCAGCACAGGCTGTACACGCAAGCAGCCTGCTGCTAAACTGCATCGTCTTCAACTGGCTAACGAAAAAACCCGCAATATTCAAACGCTTTTGACAAGGCAACTAGCTGAACCGTTCATCTAAGGCAGGCAAAAAACATGGTTGTGTGGCCCAGCATGTATTTTAGGCTGAGCAGAGTCCATAACCTTTTGATGGCAAAGCATGCTTTTGACTATCAAGGTGGACAACGTCAGCATGCTAAGAATTAAAGTTTACTATGGCAACCGAACCCACAGACATCATCTTTTGTTTTGTTGAAACCTCATTCAAAAGAAAAAGAATTAAATGCCTTACTTGAAACTCAAAGGGCTGGGGAAAAAAAAGAAAAGAAACAAAGGAAAAAAACAAGATAGTCTCACCTTGCAGATCCAGACTGGCCAGGAAGGCTGGAATCAGGTATGTTTTAAATCCTCCAGATCTGTCTTAACATCTTCAAAAGGCTGCAACTTTGAAGAAAGAGGAGCATTGACTTTTTAAACTGATTTTCCTGTAATACATAACACTGTAAATAAACAAATTTTACTATCAGGCTGTCTCAACTTCCTTTTATTTAAGGTATTGAATGGCTGGGAAGTGGTTATGTACATTTTTGTCGTGAAACTTTGTCAGAAAGCCCTTAGGACATTCACCTCAGACTGAGAAACAACTTTACACACCAACCCCATGCACACCGATGTAACACTCTCGTGGTTTTTGTGCAACTGTTGGCTGTGCTCTGCCCTGCTCATTGACTGGGCAGGTGGCACTTCTGAATATTACATCCATGCAGGCACACATACTAATTAAGTTGATAGGAAAGAGTTTTCTACAGCATGCAGACCAGATGTTTACAGTTCCTATTCGAGATACCTTCCATTGATAGGCCGAACATCCCTGTCCCTCCAGGCAGTCCTGCTTCTTAACAGCAGCTCTACAGGCAACACAGACTCTCACCTTTGCTTCTCTGGGTTTTATTTCAGAGGAAGTAGATGATGCGAGTACCTCATACTGAGTTTGCTTTCTCCAGGGGACAGAAAAAACACTTCCAGCCCAAACCTCAGTCCAAAGAGACTTGTTAAAATTACCCTGTGTGATTTTGCTGCCTCCCTGTTCCCAGGCTTTCTTGTCTCGCAGATTTAGACTGGTGAGATCCTTTTGATTCATCTGTTATAAATACGCAAGAAGAGCGGTCTTGACTTTGAGCGGAAAATTTCCAAATACTGCACGGGAAGACAACCATCATATCCCACTCATTAGCTCAATTAAGTTTTACTCCCAGTTTTTATTCACATTTAATGCACTCTTTAGTGCCCCACACACAGTATCAAAAATGTCTCTAGATTTTGTTGCGCACAACGGAGTGAGGGCACAGCAAAGCATAACTGGAGTGTCACAGTTGAGACATGGTGGAGATACAATTTACAGAACATCAGCTCTCCACCCAAACATACCTTAGCTGGGGCAAACGGCCCAGTTTACCCCTTTTTTGCCAAGATGTGGAGTCCTGTCAGTCAGTTCAGACTTCCTTACTGGCAATGCAACTTCTTGTTCCTGCTCTTTCTGCTATATAAAGGCTTTAAAATATCTCATTCAGGTGTTCTACCTGACAACAATAAGTAAATAAATCAGCAGTCAACCTTGCTGATGAGCACATGAGTTTGCTGTGAATCCTGTGCAGACTTGGCAGCTATCAGAGGCTTTTAACTGACACACATCTGAAAGAAGGAAGATCGAAGGGGTTTAGAGTTTGTTTCGCCAAAGAAGTGAATGGATATCAAGTTTCTCCATATTACCTGAGTGATCTAATCACTTGGGCAGCAAGAAAAATAAAAGCAGTGTACCTTCCCCTTCATAAAGAGAATCCCACTGAAAAAGCATTTCTGGATTAAACTGTTCAGCTTGCCGATAGTTTCCAGTCCATCAAACACCACAGCTGCGTGCAAAGGAATCCTTGACACCTAGCTCCAGCCACTAAAGGAAAGTTGGAAAATGTTAAGATACTGAAATGGACAACATTAGAGCAAGAGATGCTCCATAGTTACCATGCTCACTCTCAAATGGGTGGTGAGTCCGTTGCTTCTCTCTCAGTCATTTAGTCATTTAAAAAAAAAAAAAAAATCAAACATAACACCAAACAACAATCTCAAACTTAGCAAGAGCAGTTCTGAGTGCTGCTGTAAAGCCTTGTACTGGATGTTACGATGCAGAGAGTGTCTAACACCACGGGTGGGTAAAGTTGGTGTTACTCTTGGAAAGAAAGTCATAACAGCTGATAGCAGTAAAGAGGATCCAGTCAGAAAGATGCTCTTACCAATATACAGGCTCATAAGGTATTTTGGCAGCTATGCGTTCACAGGGCACTTCAAGCTACATTCATGGCAAGCAGCACTCTCCCTATATTTGACTTCTTTGTAAGGACTGCCAGTCGTTAAATTGTTTAGAAGGAAATTCCACATTCTGTCAGCTGAAAATGAGGTCTGTCAGGCATATTATCACCTGGTAGCATGCTTGTATCCCTCCAGGGCAATGAGAGAGGAGGAAACACCTCATTTAGACCAACAGGCAAAAATCACAACTGAGCAAAGCCTGCCTTCACTAAGGAACATTTGTCGTATGGCGGGGGGAAAAAACCCCACATAGTGTTTTACCAAGCTCATTTTCTGGCAATACTCCAAACACAAGGGCAGTGCCAACTGCATTTCTATGCCTTTCTCATGTGCTTTAGGGGCAATGCCTTTCTTCTGAACAGACACAAGAGCTTCATGCTGCCAGCAGTAACTCTGTTCTACAGAGCACCTCAGCCTAGGAAAGGCACTCATACCCACAGCAAGCCTAAAGACTCTCAGATAAACAAGTCCCTTGGTTAGGTGTCAGCATGGGCCAAGCAGAGATCAGACTGGTGAAGGGACCAGATACTGCACTAAGGTGCCCTGCAGCACTTCTAATATCACTTGTCATCTCCATACGAATTTGCTACAATTGTTTTCCTAAGTTTCTGTTGTTTGTGAACTGTGTTGGCAACAAGTCCTGAAGTCTACTGTAGTCCAAAAAAACCAGTCAAACAAATCAGCATTTTTCCTACAAATAACGAAGCTTAGATACCTGTACAAGGTACATAAGCAATTTGCAAAAGAGTTTCCCTGAATTTGGCTGAGCCCACCTTTCAGCGGAATTTCTGGAGGAAAATCAAAGTAAGCAAAAGGGAGCGGCTCTATTCATCCACAAGATAGCAAGTCCAATTGGCGCTTTAAGCTTTCCTCAGCCACAAATAACCAGCATGAAACACATGTCCAAGCAGCACTTCTTACCTTTGCAAATGAAGGCTGAAGCAGCCAAATATGCACCAGGACAAGATTAAAAAATACTTCCAATTCATTTACTGTGAAACAAGACACTCGTCACAAAATATCTCTGCCCCTGTAGCTGGCTTCAAGGTAGAATTGCTCCTTCAGGTGAGTCAGGGTGATGGCTGGCAGCTTCGTAAAGACTGCAACAACAGAAGCTGAGACACAAGAAGGACAGCTCCAGTCTAACACCTAACTAGTTATCACTACGAGGAGTCACGACTGTCAAGAACAAGGGCTGTTCTCCAACCAGATACCAGAGTTTTGGGGAGTTATGTTTAACAGTCCCACTTCTGACCAACTTGCAGTTTCCAGACTTAGGTATGGTGCCCTTTCAAATGCCATACACATGGCATCTTTTCTGACTGGACTGAAACACCAAGCCAATTAGCACTTTTCCGTGTCACACAGTCCTGTAGCTGGGAACTGCTAGTTCTCCATACACAGCCCCACTATCCGTGAAAACTTGTTTTTCTGAACAAAGTGAAAGTTGCAATAACTTGCTTGCTTAGTGCTCATATTTACCTACCAGGTCATCCTTTGATTCTCAGATTGATTCCTCCATTCTCTCTCCTCTCAGTTTTCTATCAGGTCCCAGATGAAAACAATCAAAAGACATCATTTCTTTCATACTGAAAGTACAAACAGAGGGGAGATGTGCAAACTCTTGACCCTGCTGGTTTGGGCTTACCAGAGGGTGTGTGTGGGAGGACAGGGAGGTAAAGCAGAAGAAAGCAAGCTTTCTTTTGATTCACTGATTTTGGGTATTAGTAGCCTCCCAAGGAATGAGGAGGAAGGAATGAGCTTTGCCACTGCCCTTCCAGGAACACTGGAATTAAAGAAGTCAGGCTGCTGATGTGTGCCAAGGCTCTGCTCTACAGGGCCTCTCTCTCGGTCTGGCTACAATGCTTTCTCAACTCTTGTTCACAATAAACAAAAAACACCCTGTAGTATATGACCAGCAGAGGCTCTGTTGCTGTGTGTGTTTCCAATATACAACAGCCCTCAGCTTTTCCTGGGAACGTGCCTATTTTCCAGTACACCACTCTTATTAGGCACAGCCCCATGACTTGCAGAAGTGGGACCTGTCCCAGCACGCTCCAGTCCACATCAGCAAACCTCACAGAGCAGGGTGAGCTGACCCCAGGCCAGGGCAAACGCAAACACACAGTTCCTCTGGTCACTCTGCCCATTTCCAGCCACAGAGGACACCCCTTTCGCTGACGTTGTGTGGCCTTCATGAAGCCTTGCCACTAGGTAACAGTGGCCCTCTAGACCTTGGATGGACCATTGCATTGATACAGAACGTGTGGGTAAACAAGTACTTGGCACAGCATCATCCTCTGAAAGAGATACGGCATAAAGATAGCAGGGGTTATAACAGGGTTTAATATGAAACTGGTTAAGAGCTTAAAATGCACGAAGAAGTTGTCCTTAACCTGCACTTTGTATTTCCCATTTCTTTTTCTGGGTACTGATGCGTGGCTTTTACACTTGAAAACACACAAGCACAGTTTGAGGACGCACATAGTCTTTGTTGTTCTGGCTCAGAACTGAACACTGAAAAGAAGAAAACAAGAGAAACAGCTGGCTAAATAACACTTAAAAGAGTGTTAAGTGAGCAGGCAAAGGAAAGTTGTCTAGGTCAACTACCTACCTTCCAAAAGGAAATGTGAGGGTAACCCAGTTACAGATCTGTGTTGCCAAGATATCACCTGCAGAAGCCGAATGGACTTAAGATCTTCAAGGGTTTTCAGCTCAAACATGCTGAACTGACCCAACAGTGCAGGAAGTCATATGAGATGGGCTGTCCAAGATCACAAAGAGTCATTCCTGCCCCAGATGCTGTCTCCAAGTACAACTGCTACTGACTACACATGGAAAGACCATTAGGAAAAACCAAACCTTCCAGCATGTCCTCCCAGCTCGGGCAGTTTACAGGTTACCAAACTAGAACCCACTAAGCATTTCAATAGGTAAAGTGTTTTACATGAAGGGATAGAAAAAGAAGCGCAGGGGTAAGAGACATCTAAGCTGTATGGCATGCCTTTCTGCTCTTCCATACCTATCACTAAAAGCAGCCTTTCAAGGTTCAAGACTTTTCCAATAAAAATAGTTAAAAGCAAGTGTAGGTGCGCAAAACATGATGGTAATTTTTAATAAGAGATCCTAATTTCTCCTTCATCCACATCCTCTGAAGTGCTCAACACTCACCTTCCAAGCTTTGTAGTAACATGTTACACAGGGATTCAACAGTAAGACATACAGTGTACATCAGTCTTGTTTCTGTAAATTATCTACCAAAGACACCTGGATGAAAAATATTCTAGATTTTCACAGTCACAGGAGACACCAATAGACCATTCTGCCAACACACATGAAGGATTGGGAAACGTAGCAAAACAAGACTTGCTACACATCTATTCCATTGTACTGACAAAGCTTAAATACTTCGCAGCTCTAACCTGAGGGCAATGAAGCCATCCATCAACATGTCAGAAATGAAAGAATAACCATTATTGTCATAGTTTGGAAAAAAAAAACAAACAAAACAACCCAATCCTTAAACCAGAGAGCCATCACATCTCACTCTCTTCCTATTTCCAACCTTCCCTTTGGTGAGTAAGCTCCTTAGAGATGCAGGTGAGCAAGCCTAAGCCATCCAAGGCAGCATCCACCCTGAAGGAGATGACACATGCCCCAAGGATGCAAGTTATCAACGCTGTTTCTATGGCTTTACAGAATTCAGTATACAAGAGCAGTTGTAGGTTGGAAAGTTCCTCTCATTTCTTAGGTCTCCTTCACATCAAACACCTTGTTAGGCCTGGTTGCATCCATCGTTTATGGCTAGGTCATGGGGAGTAAAGCCATGGGACATAGGCATTCACCTGGGAAGTATTAGAATGCTCACCTTTGTACTTAGGACTGGGAGAAATATTGCACAAAACATCCCTTTACATTCACTAGTGTAAACTCTGAGTTATAACAACAAGCAACAGGGCAGTTCAAGCCCTAACCACGCTCCTAGGTCCAGGACAATGCCTTACTACTCAGTTAGTAAAAGCCCCAAATGTTTGGGTTTTTTTTTTTGAACCTGGCACAGCCACGCAATAGGAAGAGATGCTCAGATTACTCAGGCTGATATCTTAAAGCCTGTTTTGGTTAATGACCATGCTGGTGCAGCCACAACACACGACCACACCAGTAGGACACAAAGCATACTGAAAACTCTGTTACTGGGCTGCAAAACTAAACAGCTTTATGAGGCACAAGCAGATTTGTTCACAGAGGTTACAGCTTCATGTCCCAAAAGACACAGCCAGTTTGAGTGCTTTGAGAGACTGGATTCAAATGGTAGCTGGAAACTCACTCAAGAGCAGCAGGAGGATGCAGCTTAGTCAGGTCACCAGGGCCAGCCCTCAAAGAAGTAAGTGCAAAGTAGTGAATGCAAAAATCGTAGCTTCAGTCCTTCACATTGTGAATAGCAGAGAGCAGACTAGTGCATCTGGAGCTTTGGGAATCACAGAGATGAAGAAGTATTTTCTTTTAAACCAACCCAGAAGGAAGGAGCCAATCACCCATTGACAGAGATGAAGGTGGAGTTCTGACTCATGCCAACTCCAGTCAGGACTACCTAAGCTAAAAGAATAAGCATAATCTCCAGAAAATAATTAAGTAATGGCAACAGCAGCTTCTCACTGTTCTCTGCACTGGCACTACCCTGCACGATCTTCTCCAGAAGGAAGAGTTTCAGTCACACACACACCCCATCCCAAAAGACATTCAGCAGTGAAACAAACCCTGGCAGAAATAGGCTTTTGTCATGAAGGTACTTCGTGTGCAGGCAATGATTCCCTCTACTCCAACCCACACAGCAATCTGAAGTTGCTTTTGTAAGGTAAGTAGATAGAAACGCAGAGCTTGGAAACATGTGGTGTTCCCACAAATTCATTAAGATGCATTACCATGTGTGAAATCTGCCACAGCGCTAAAGGCAGCTTGCAAAAGGCAATTGTGATTTAGGTATTTCTGTCAAAGCAGAAGACAACATTAAATAGTACGGTTTATCTGCTGCTCACTTTCAAGAGACCTTTGATGCTAGTTTATCTAATCCTAACTCTCCTAGAAGTCAATAGTCACTAGCTTTAAAAATAATTTCTCCAGCACCACTTGCCATTTTCTCTGCAATGCTCCAAGTTTCTTGCCCTTCACAGCCACCACAAACCCATCAGGCATCTAGCCAATACCTCATAGATCCCTCTGCTTTCACCTCTGCAATCCAGAATTAAGTGACTCTGGTTTCAAGCCAGCAGTTCCCACACTGTTGCATGCGCACAAGAAAGGCTACCCCCAAACACATCCCTTACAAGGTATACAGGACTCGAGTACCTTTCCAGGCGTGCACAGTGCATCAACTTGAAATAAATGAAGAGATTGTTATCCTATGCAAACAACATTTTACTTAGAATCAATCATTAAGTGCTTTTACATTTGATAAAGGCATTAGCAGAATACTCAAAGAAAGCCAGTATATGCAACAGTTTGGTGCCTAAATCATTTAGTTCATTTTCTATTTCTTTAATGGACCTCTCCAATTTTGCAGAAAAACTTGATGTTATCAACACAGGGATCAAAACTGGACCACTTGGTACTCTTAAGCAAAAAAAAAGATTCAATACCAGTGTTATTTTCCTTCCCTTTTTTCATTCCATTTAAAATCAATTAACATCCTTCACAGTAGCATCTTCTGTATGTTGCATAAGATGCTCAAACATTAAAAGCTCTGATGAATTCAGGAGTTTGCTAGTCAGAAGTAACAATGAACACATTGTTGTCTACTGCCTTCTTCACTGGGTGTTCATACTGCAGGGAAGGAAAAAAGATAATGAAAAACATTTCATAAGTTCATACAAATGTGTATATTGCATAAGAAAAGAAACTGTAGCGATCCTAAGAAACATTTTTAGATTCAGCTTTTAATTCTCAAGCACCCACCCTGGAACAAGGTGCCGCAGGACGAGCAGCTCCCATGGTACCATTGCTCCTTCCTCAGCTCTGCCTCTCTTTAAAGGTTCCTCCATCAGGAGGCACCTCTGGTAAGGGAAAGGCCTGCGTCCCTGAGCAACTCATTGCTCATAATGGAAACTTTTCCTTTCGGAGAGGCTCAGGATATCAGCTTTGACAGCTAAGGGAAACAAGCTTTTCTAAAATCCCAAGCCCAGTCTACTGTAGTGACCACAGACATGGCTGTCCCTTCAACACCAGGAGCATTCTTCAGCTCTGTGTAGTACACACAGCATCACACACATCATTGTAATCCCCCAGCTTTATTACAGGAATGCCAAATCTCCGAAGTCATCAGGTCTGTGCATAAAAGCTGGAACAGCAGCAGTAGCAAATATATGTGCATGTGATGGGGTGGACAAGATGGAAGAATATTCAGCTTAACGTCCAAATTAAAGTGAGGGCATAAGTTAGTGATTAGCCTCTGAAGAGTTTAAGAACTTAAACAGAATGTTTAACTGGGATCCAAGGAAAATGAATTTTTTTAATTTTTTTTTTTAGAAATCAAACTTGGAGGTATCAAGGCTAGATGTTGTCAGACAAAAAAAACCAAACAAAACCCACACACATGTGAGAAA
This sequence comes from Aramus guarauna, assembly GCA_013400195.1. Classification (NCBI taxonomy): domain Eukaryota; kingdom Metazoa; phylum Chordata; class Aves; order Gruiformes; family Aramidae; genus Aramus; species Aramus guarauna. The sequence continues at coordinate 30,272 of VXBL01005734.1, read as the reverse complement.
GCATGCAAGGTGTTGCTATGCAGCAGAACTCCTAGCCACAGGATGTCACAGATCCACAACTCCAAAGGCAAGTAGGACAAAGTGACAGAAGAGAACCGCGTTAAGGGTCACTAACTGTACAGAAACCAGCCTCTGGATAAAAGAATCCCTGAGATATGAACCCAGGAGAAGCATCAATACCTGATGGTCCTTGTCCTTACCTTCTCCCTTAGGGAAGTGCTTTTTGACCACTTTCCCTAGTCCCTGGCAGGACAAACACTGCTTTCTCTCAATGCTTTATGGGCATCAGGACTGGGGTCCCACAAGGAACCAGCCCTGCAGATCAGCTAACCAAAGGTTTCCTCTCCCAGGACTTCAGAGAAGAATGCTTATCAGTCAGGCCACAGCTCAGAGTCCACCACCCGTACAGAGCTGCTCACGTACTGCACATACCGTTGTATTCTGGATAGTGTCAGCAAAACTCTTTGCTGTTTCACCCAGGGCTGAGTCAACAGACCGAATTCTGGAAGAAAAGTGAGCTTGGCTAGTTTATCTGTGAAGTGGTAGTACTTACTGATGAAACTTGAACAGAAATATTTACCAATAAAATGAACCTCAGGATTCCCCCTTTTGCAGCTTTTTGCCCAGCTTTTGTACCAACAGTATCTTTTATACAGGAAAGGATGGCATCCTTCCATCACCTCTAACCTGTAGATACAGACATGACCAGAGGGTACACCTCGTTCCAGATTCTGGTACAGGTCTCTTGAGGTATACACCTGTCATGTACTAAGGTGCCCTGCAGCACTTCTAATATCACTTGTCATCTCCATACGAATTTGCTACAATTGTTTTCCTAAGTTTCTGTTGTTTGTGAACTGCAGTGGCAGAGAGCCCCTCATTACACCCTAGACCCAGTTCAAAATCCTCATGAGGCTGCAAAGGCTCCATCAACAGGCACTGAGTGGAGATGCCACACTGGCTTCAGAATACTTCCCTGCATACCAGTGAGGGGATCACCAGCCTAACTAGTGCCCTCTGACTATCAGAGGACTTATGAACATGCAGGACAGGTAGCAGAAACATACCTTTGCTTTTGCTGGTTGCAGAAAGAACTCAGTTTGAGCAACTGCGCATTCCAGAAGTCCTAAAGAGATCCCCAAAGAAAGCCCCCATTACTTGGGAAGAGGTACCTCCGTGGGCTGACACATGAGAAGTTGTACGCACCATTGCGTCCTTCTCCATGTTTGCCAAGACTTGAGTTTCCTTCTCAAGGCTGGCAAGCTCCTCAACAACAATCTTCTGGAAAGTCTCCAGCTTACTCAGCCTAGTGATGGAGAACAGTAACAAGTTTGACACTTTAACGTACAATAGCACAAGACAGGTGACAACCCCTTCAGCACCAAACCTGCCTTTAGGCAGAAGCAAACATCCTTGCTGAACTACATGGAGCAGTTTTGGTCTCAGGTATGTCTCAGAGACACGAATAGCTGTTCTGGGTCAAACTGAAGATGAGTTTAGCTGAATAAGCCTGTCTCAAATAGCAGTCAGTAATGGATGCCCAGGACAGAGGGTACAAGTGGGTTCCCAGTGCAATACTTGCCCTGGATATTCTCCCGGCCTCCAGGGATTTCAGTAGAGATTTCCCAAGGTGAAGACAGCATCTTAGCACAAATAACTTCTGATGAGTTTTCCTACCATGGGCTTGATATACACATATGGCATTGCCACAGGATGCCAGTGATTTCTAAACCTTAACCAGCACCACACTTACTCACTTGGGTTTGCTACCTTTCCCCTGGCAGGGGGATGCCAAGCCATCATCTGATGGCGACTTTAGAAACTACCCTTTTAGGGTAGATTTGACACAGCTCTGTCTCCCTTATCTTGCAACTCTGGCTGACTCCACATTACCTAGTTAATAACTAAGCAGCAGCTCACCACCATTGACTCTTATCTTCCACCTCAAAATGTTCCCTGGCTTTGTTTTTGGAACACAAAATTCTCCATGTACCTTAATGGCAAGCAAATTCCGCTCAGAAATCCTATTGATACGCAGGATTTTGCACTTTAAAGGCTGTTATTTTATGCTATGTTTGATTTAAATACTGCAAACTGAATGTCTAGTAGATATGGAGGCCTGATAGACTTACTTATATCTCAGGTTGCACTTATATTTCGCTTATAACAAATCCGTAACTATTATAGTTTATTTTTTTATTTAGCTCCTATCTGAGAAATTTGACAACCGATAAAGCAAAATGACCTGCTCGAAGCCCTATCTGGTGAGTGCCTGTAAAGTCCTGGCGTTCATTTCATACGCATGGAAACAATCTACAGGAACGGATCTATATCAGACCCCTCACTTTTCTTCTCCCCTACTTCATTAAGTAAATCAGAGTTTGGCTTCTTTCTTAAAAGACATAGAAACAGAAGCTACTAATGGTTTTTAAACAGATTTGTGAACACTGATGACAATGAGAAGATGGTCTAAGGACTGCTTCATCAACTGCTCCTAAATCAAGCTTACGTTCATTAATCCACCCACTCCCCCCTTACAGGAAAAGCAGGATAAATCATAGGAGCTATGCTTCTGAAGTGTTTCTTACATAAAAGGAAGAGACACACATAAGCTATTTTGCTTTACAAACCATAATAAGTGCAGTAGCTTCTACTAGGTTCACTTAAAGAGGCATTTCTTTTCATATCAAAATTTACACAAAGCTGAAGCTGTTTTCAGCCAGCAGCAGACAGCTTACCTGCAGTTGTGTATCTGGTTCAGCAGGGTGGACACGTTCTTCTCCGAAGTCCTCAGGATGTTCTGCGCACTGGTCTCCATCCTTTTGTACCGGGTCTAACCACAGGATGTACCATTAGTGATGGGCAATGTCCCAAGCCAAAACCTAGAAGTCTAGTTTGCAAAACCTTTCCCTGAAAGGTAAACTCCTCCACGGGCTGCCTTTCAGCTTAGTGGAAAACATCTTAAGGCAAATTTAAACTGAAGTGAGATGACACATAGGCAGGGTACTGCACATATGAACTGATTTTTAACTCACTAGTTACACCAGCTACACCAGCAAACCTCTATGTAACCCATGCAACTTCAGGTTAAGGTCACGCTATCCAGTCAGCAAAGCAGCAAGTTTCACCTATACTCCAACACTCTTAATTGCACAAAACCGGGTCTTTGTTAGCACCACTTCAGACCAGCATTAATGCAAACTGCGTGTATTTCAATCATAACTGATTTGTAAATGCAACCACTTCCAGTCTTGACTCAAAGAGTGGTGTTAAAAGTCTAGTGTGAACACTTACCAACTTAAAAAAAAAACACATGGCTGCACAATATAAAGTGCTGATCCACTACAAATACACTCTTGGGCACAAAATGTAGACAGGATACTTACACCAACCCCCCGGTGATAAAAAGGTAATTTACTGTGAGAAAATGCCACACAAGGCGCACATGTTAATAGAGTGCGCATTACCCAGAACAATTTCTTTAGTTGGCCGATAAAGCTTTCAAATGCAGTAATCACCCCTGAATCACTGAAATCTTCACGCAGCATCTTGGAAAAAAATGCATCATCCACATCCTCTTCCATTTCCTGACCTAGGAGAAAGCGTATGCCCAGTTAGTACCATGCTGGAGGGCTTATTGGAACATAAACCCTAGTCCCACTGAAGGCTTCATCATTCATGTGAGCAACAACATTTGTTATCGAGCAGGAATTTGAGTTTTGCTCTTCTAGAGCTCACAAGCAGGAGGGCAACTGCCCCAAAATGGGGCTTGTTAGAAAGCAGCGTGGAAGAGGTGGCACAAAACTAACCAAACACAAAGACCAACATATTTACAGATGACAAAAGCACAGCAGTAGGTGGGGGGGAAGCACCACTGTTTTCCTGTCTTCTACTTACTCATTGCAAGGAAAGCCTAACCCCCTTCTGTTGGGAGTTAGTAGTGTTCTGCAGTTACTTTGTCCATCACCTACATGCTTTTTTCAGTTTGGGGTTTTTTCCAACAGCTCTAGACAATCACTATTCAGAAAGACTAGAAAGTGCTGGCATCATTAAGCATCTTCCCAAGTGGATTGTGGTTAGGGAAACAAAATTTCCTTATTCACACCCTCTACATAGAGGGTATCCAATGGCAGTGCCACAATATGTGCCTTCTGCTATATTTTAACTTTTGGAGAAGACATCTTCTGTACAGATACCTCCCCAAACTTCCACATGACTGATTTTCACCTTAATTGCCAACCTGACTTTACCTGTTTGGGTCTCCCCTTCCTTCTCTACCGAATCAAAAAGTTTCCTTGGTTTATAGGAAGTGTCAGAGGACAAATGAGTCGTTTCCCAACTGGAAAATTTAGGCTTTTTTATGACAGTTCCGCTTAATATATCTGGAAAGAGAATAGATGTTTCAGAACAGATCTGTTCTTTTGCACGAGGTACATAGCAAAACCAGCTGCTCAAGTAAAAACCACCGCTGGAATTACCAATCCTGCAGAAAAGCAGGCAACTTCATTTTAGGGTCTAGCATCATACTTACGGGACAGAACAAGACTTCACCAGCAAGTCTCTTCCCTCACAAAAGCAGGCAACTAGACTGCCTAGTGCTACGCAGATAACTGGAAAGTTATGTATCTACATCTTAAAGACAACTTCATTTCTTGCCCCGCTGTTCTAACCAGAAAGAAAACTCTTGCCCAGCTTCTTCCCTTCTCTTTTCCAGCCCAAGCTCACAACCTGTTTATGCTCATTTGTTCCTGAGTTAATTTCAGCTGTTGCTTAAGAGCGCATAAATACATAGGAGAGAGAAAAACCATTCACACCCATAACAGCCTTCTTTTCTACAGCTTCACTAGAGTTGCCATACAATTACTTTTAACCCAGGAAAACCCTTATGAACACAGTGAGGGAGGCTGCAGCCCATATTTTAAGGAAAACTTGCTGGAAAAATCATCCCTTTATCTTACTGTCCACTTTTCTAAGCTCAGTGAGGTGTCTGTCTTTGACCAACCACCTCTCTGGAGTCTACATGGGGCAGAAAGCAGGAAGGTGGTGGAGCCCAGGACAAGCAGGACAGCTGGACCACGAGGAGCACACTGAAGCAGATTTAGGGTTCACAGAGCAAGTGCTCAAATGCAGTCACAGACCTGAAACTTCTGAACATAATCTTACTCTTGCCTTTGCATGGTATCAACTCCTCTCTCACTGTAAGACTGTACACAGTGATAAAAAATGAAGCCCTCAGCATTCATCTTTCCCCAAAATTAAGCACATATGTTGGTGCAGCAAAGGTTATATTCTGCAAATGCTGAACAAGTAAGACACATATTGGGAACATGAAGGTAGCCAGCTCATAAGAAAGGGAATGCTTTTGTCCGAGACCAAAGTTTCAGTGCCTTGGTTCATAGGCACAACAGTAACTTTAAGACAGTCTCTCTCTATTTCATCAGCATCAGGAACATTAGGATGAAGACAGCCCATTGCTACTCAACTTCCTGGAGGTTCAGTTGTTTCCAGTCACAAAGAGACTGTGTTACAGTTTTGAATTAGTTTGTGCAAGTTGTTTCATTAGAGGAAGGTCCTTAAATGGCACTTAAAAAAAAAGCTACAGCAGTTATACAAATCATCATTTCCCAAATGCTTCTAATGATAGTCTACGTCTATAGTCTTAGATATAAAGAAAGTCAACAGCTTTCAAAGATGCCTTTTTTTTTTTAATGAAGTTGCATTGCACTTTCAAATAATTAAAAATTAGTTTTCAGTCTGCTTTTACTTATTTCGCATATTTTCCTTTGGGTCACTGGGTTTTGTAAATCCCTAGCTCTTAATAGCTAGGCTAGTAGTTCCCCTGTGATCAAGGATAGCATTTAAGAGTTAGCGATGAACTCAGAAATGTGTATATAAAACACCGTGCAATAGCCTGTCACAATATACAAAATGGAAAAATGGAAGACATTTCTTTACAAAAAGTATTCTTCAAATATCAAAAATCTCAGTCCTTACTTGTCTTTGAAAGAAAAGTGACAACTTCATCTACACCCCTTTCTACTTTTTAAACAACTCTATGTTATCGAGACTGACAAACCTGAGTCCTTCCGCTTAAAGCTTTCTTCTTCTCCTGACAATTTGCCAGATGCATCAGGAAACTTCTAAGGAAAAAGGAAAAACACGATAAGAAGGCACCCACCCTGCACTGCAGACAAGCTGTCAGGGGCTTGTCTCGTTATAGGAAGCAGAGCGACACAATGCATTGGTTTTAGATGAGAAGTAGCCTGACGGCAGATCAGAAGGAGTTTAAGCGTTGCATACTGCACCTGCGTGGCCATCTCATCAATGGAATAACCCTTGGCAGATGCATCAAGTGACAGGGAACCCCCTTCAAACTCCTCTAAGAATATTTCATCTGTGTGAGAGATCAGCCAAACAACACAGGCAAGAGAGGTTGAATCCTGTATTGACTAGAAACTTTAATGACATATAGAGAAAAGAACAAACAACCACCTTCTCCTTCATCTCTTCTCATGTGGAAGAGACAGCAGCTCAAACACAGTCCAAAGACTGTTTTAGTTCTGGCTGCCAGTTAAATTCATTGATTCACCTCATTACCCCAGCTAATGTCCTCCCCGCTCAAGAGACTTTATCTACAAACAATATCCAGACCTCATAGCCATTACAAGAAATATCACAAGGCAGAACACTTATGAAGAAAATGTGAATTAAAAAGGCAAAGTTTAAAACCAAAACCACACCTACACACACATCAAAACAACTTTTACAATGTGCTGAAGAAGAAGAGAAATACCATCAAGATCCACTGTAGGTAAATCATCTCTTTTGGAGCTGGATGTGCTTCTTTTCTTTAGCATCTCCTTTTGAGCTCTTCGCCATGATGCTCCTTGCTAAAACAAAACCAAATGTAAGAGTTTGTTTTATTTAAACATTACTACAGAACACTGGGTTTTTTAGGGAAGGGATTTCTTTGTCTAGTTTTTAAATGCACTAAGAGTGGAAATACACTTGAAATACGTCTAAGATACTGTAGTGCTCTCCAACACTGAAGGAGATCTGTGTCCTGAAGTTCAATGCATGCGTAAAAATTCTCCCTATAGTCACTAGGGTTGTATGGTGGATGAAGCTTTTCATAAGCAGAATCGAAAGATTTCAGTCAAGAGAGGAAAGAGAAAAGGCTTCCAGGGATTAAATAAAAGCTTTTAATACAACTACCAGTTCTGGAGAGTTTTTTCCCCTTTCCATATATGTGTGGGGACCTTGCCAAAATTATTTGATACACAGCACTTAACAGCTAGGCACTGGAAAAGTCTGGCATTGCTAAATTTTTTGCTTGATGCATGCCTGATCCACTAATTCCCCCATCAGTATAATCCATAGTCAGTTTTCCCAGAGCTATAGCTGAAAGCTGAGGACAGTGCATGGACCAGGACTCAGCATCAGTATAGGACTTGGAATAAAAGCCCTGAAAATTGCCAGCAAAACATAGAGGAGAACATGAGCTTTCCCAAGGCACTGGCTGGGAGGACAGCGCAGAGGAGGACATGGGGACATAGCCTGGTAGGACCCAGCTGGGATTTCTGCAGGTATTTGGATAGGCAGCTCTAGCTCCTGGCATGCCCCTACAGCTGAACTTATTCCTGTTGGAGCAACACCTGCATCAGCCAAGGCAGGTATCACACCAAGTATGCCAATTCCTACCTGGTTTTCCATTTATCACAGGTAAATATTATAGTTTTAGAACAACTTGCTCAGGACTGGCACACAGTTGTTTCTATGAAATTTCATGCATCTTCTTAAGACCTCCATGTTTCCACAGCCTCCAGTAGACCAACAGTCTCAGCAACAGTAGGAAAATTTGTCCACCAGAACATTTGAGAAGAAAGATAACACCAGTTTGTTTAATTCCCACTCATTTGTACATGTTTTGCATACGTAATATTTCTAAATATGAGCATGACACGTCCTTACCTTCTCTGTCTGGTAGTCACTGCCACTACTTGCAGAAGACACTGGAAGCACTGCAAGGAGAAAAGCTTACCTGGTCACTAACAACGTAACGGCATGCCTTACCCCGTTAAGGTTTGCATGACAGCCAAATAGTCCAGTTTTGAGTTTGGTTTTCTAGGCATTTACAAGAGAAAGCTTCACAAAACTTGCGTTAAGCTTCAAAACCCCTTTCTAACAAAGCTTCTAAATTAATCAAAACGTACACAACTCATTGCATCCAGAGTGGCTGCCAAAAAAAGGGACAAGCTCAGCAGCTTGTCTGATGGTCCCCAAGCCCCAGCCAGGGTGCATGGGCTGGCACTTGAATGAGAACTCCTCCCATGGAAACACAGCATAAAGCATAATTTCTCCCTCAATTTTCTTTTGCTTTTTCATCCCTACAGAAACCAACAGCTACCCGATCAAGGGTCATTCTCCACAAGAGGGACAGAGACATTCCAACTCTTTCAGGGCAATTTAATTTGAATTTGGAGGTCCCAGCAGCCAACACAGCTGTGGAGCACAGCCACAGGGGAGTTTTGCTGGTGGTGAGGCCTGAGCAGGGGATGCTATCAGATTATCACATCTGATTCTGTGAATCACTCTGAGGCCTGTCAGTGTACAAACAGGGGAGCAGGGTGCCATGGTCTGCGAACTGTGTGGTTTTTCAAGGTTTATTCACCATGTCAATTGTATTTCTGGAGAGGTGAGGAGTGGAAAGTCATAGGGAGGAGGTAGCGCAGCTCCAGAGAGATCTTCCTTCTCATGCGTTCAAGAGCACAAATGCAGCCATCTGCTCAGCACCCACGGGCTTTTTGGGCCCATTACAGAGGGCTGCACCCACGCAGACATTTAGGCACCAAATTTCTACCTGGACATTCAAACTCCAGTACATTCACTGAAGAGAAGGGGACAGGAGCCCAGTTTTTCAAGCACAAAAGTGCACTATTCACCTCTTCCACCACAGGGCATCCCTCACTGCCAGCCTCGAGCCTGCTCTCTCCTACCCTGTTAAGAACTCAGCCAAATCCTCCTTCTCAAATAATCATCAGCCATTTCCTTATCTGCAGTACATCTGTCACACATAGTTAAGTGTCAACAAGCTTACCTTTTAATTTACTTCTCACTCTCGGTCTTTTTCGGGTGTAGTCAAGAGATTTTGGCAACGACTGTTTCTGAGAGTCAAGGATCCAGCTTTTTTCACTCTGACCAGTGCTTGTATTTTCATTGTTGCTTTCAGAGAAGAGATGTTTCCTGTAACTAGACTAAAGATGCTTAAGAGTGAGTCCTGCTCAGTCAGCTTGCTTTGTCCACCCAGAAGTCCCCCAACCATTCCCCTTCATTTACGAACAAATTATTCCATTTCTTCCTCCCCACAGTGCAACACCTGAAGTATTTCAAGCTGTGAAATCGGCCAAAACAGCAACAGTTAACTGGCAAACCAGCAGCATAAAAGATACCAAGAGGCAGATGCTTGCCCTTGGCCAACACAAGGTTCACAGCACCCTCCCATCCTCAGGTCCCTCTCCCCTCCTGCATCCAAATAAAAGAGCTCTTGCAAGGAGGAAAGCCTTGGCATGCCCGAGTTGCAGCCAAGAGCATGGGGGAGGGGGGGGGGAAGAACGAACACAGACATTCACTTGCTGGTCTGGCAGTCCTGGTGCATCCTGAGCACCACTTTCAGTAGCCATGAGTGGGATATTTTGAGGTTTCCAGGCTCACATTCCTCCACCTCTGTGCCGGACCAGCCTTAAACTTCATGGTATTTAAGAGTGCGACCAATTCATACAGGTGGATACACACATCAATCAAAGCATGCACAACCTACCAGCCTTCTCTCGAGCTTGTTTGATTCCTCGTTCTTGTTTCCCGTTTCATAATTCCTGCTAAGTAACTCATAAAGACCCAAGTTAGACTAGCAGATGCTGTGATAGCACACATGCTTCAGAGTTAAAGTCTTATTATTGTCAGAGCGGACAGGAGTCATTATTGTCTAGCTTTTATATTCTCAGTGCTGTTTAAATATTAGTTTTGATAACATCCACAGATACTGTGGCAGCTAAGCAAGGAACTGTTTTATTAGAAACATCATATAGCCTTTTTGACCCCAACTTAAAACAATTTAACTAATGAACTCTTCTTTCACAGAACAAAAGGTTCATAAATGGTGCATGTATAATCCTATACCTCTGATTTTGTGAAGAGACTTTCTGGCCAAGTATCTTTCCTTTGGCTTCAGCGACCTAAAACAGAAGCAGGCACTTGTCTTAAAGTTCAATTACCCTGTAACATAATCTACAAAATTAAAATGTATCAGGACTCAAAAGGGCTAGAGGAGGAACAGATTGAGTCCAGCATGGAAATTCAACTGTTTAATGGAGTGGGATTTGTCAATTGAAATGGTGTGATGAATAATTATGACAAACATTTGGTTTCCTAAATGGAGTTACTTTCTCTTTTCCTTACTTTACAAATAATGCTCATTTTAAGCAATAACGTCATAATAAAAGTCATTTTAAGCACTAACACCACGAGCAGCAGCATGCTGTAAATGCAGTGTACAGTGCACAGTGCCTGGGCAGCCTCCAGACCCGGCTGCTGGGACACTGGGCCGGGGACCACGAAGCAGGGTTTTATGCTGACACCCAGTGGCAGCAGCCAGAAATTTGGGACATCCCATTCAGTACCCATCGCCTCTGAATCAACGGGCAGCAGTGAAAGCACCAGCACCAGGGAGGAGGCTGAAAGCCAAAAGGTTTGTTTGGTGGAGCCACCTTGAAAGAAGGCATCAGGAGCAAGTTTTCGGCTTCCTGGGAAAACCCACACTGGTCAAAGTTTCAAAGTAGTCAGAGCGACTCATTTTTACTCAATTTTTCTATCTACAATTTAAGTCAAGCTGAATTTCCAACAAAAGTTTTGCAATGACTGGCTTTAACCAGGGATACCCAACATGCCAAGTGTGGCTCAAAACAGATTTCAGCCTAGGAAGACTTAGCCTAGGAGTACAAAATGAAGGATGCTCAGCAATTTGCTCTCAATATTCAGTAAAATGCAAACAGAGGTTGGCCTTCAATCACAAAGGTATCCCACAGCCTCACTCAAGCAACTGCTCAAATTCCTATTGCAGTTGGTTTTATCATACAGTACCCACCCCCACCACAAGAGTCAAGAAGTGATGAGCACTCTCCCCACCCCAAAAAAAGATTTCCATACATAGCACCATACAGAAACACAGGAACCTCAGATTCTTAGTCCATAGCATGTCCATCCTTACTGCATTTCTGCAGCAAGAGATATCCCCTGCTTCAAGTTACTGCTCTCTGTTAGCTGCTGAGCTGGGACCTTAACACATCTCGTAACAGCTTCTCTCTCAACTTTACCTTTTCATGACTGGCAGAGTCTGAGTTTTCAAAGTCATAGATTTCCTTCCTGCAAGACAATGTTTATGTGGCAGTGTCATACAATCGTAAAGAGTCACCCTATAGAACTTCACTAAGAATAACATGGAGGATAACATGGTTTGTTTCCACCCCACCGACCTCCACTATACAGTAAGCACTCATACTTCATACGCCTAAAAATGCTGTTTTCTCAGCTTCTAAGAAAACCCCAACTTGTTCCTTTCCTACTTAGTCTCTATTATTGTCTGTCTTGATTCTCACTCTTTCAATTGTAAACTTCTAATTTTAAGAGAAATATTCAGAAGATACAAGATAGCCTATCCCCGTTTATGTAGTGGGCATTTTGTTCCCACATCATGAATAACAGTAGGTGGTAGGAAGAAATCATTAAAAGATAATTTTTTGAAAAAAATCCATTTAATTCCCTTTTGAAAACTCATTAAATTGAATCTTTGTTCTCTAATCATTTCTCTGTATACATCTAAATTTTGTTTTCATGTCTTTCAACATTTAAAGTTAACTGTAACTTTCTTTCTCAAAATCGTAGCTATTTTGAAAAATCCTACAATTATTGATCAATACACAGTACACCCTCCCCTGCTTACTAGTGAAATAGGAAGACTAACTGAGCTCTCTTTAAAGTTTCCTAAGGAAAGTATCGCTCATTTTCAGATGAAACGCTAGAGGGAGCAGAGCGACCGAACTAAGACTTTCTCCATCTCTGACTTCTACACTGCTACTCCTTTCACAGCCGGTATTTGCTGCATCCGGTTATTTAATCTTAAACCCCAGAACCTCTAGTAACCATGAAGTTCTGCATCAATTCTTCCTGCTCTTATCTACAAGCAATTAAAAAAAAATCTAAATATTTGGGTGTTGTTCGTTTTTTTAAAGCTAAGAGCCAGTAGACTGAAGCAGGACACCCAAGGGAGCCCTGGACCAGCCAGAACTGCAGCAGAGATCCTCTCGCACAGTTCATTTGCTCTCCTGCCCAGCAGTAGACATTAACTTGCACACAAACACTTGGCAGAACATGCAGGAGGAGGGTGCAACAAGACAGACTTCCAGTGCCGCAGACTGCGTATGGCCCTCCAGCGCTTCTGCCCGCAGTGCCACTGGCTTCGAACATGAGCAGACCAATGTACGGGTGTGAGGGAAGGGGACGGACTGAGGAGGACACCATCCTGAAACTCTAGGGTGCACAATGCCAAAGAACTGGGACAATATCTGAAAAAAGCTTAGATGTTTATGAAAGAAGCCGCCACTCATAACAACTCACTGGAGGATGGGAGGATTACAGTTGGGCAAGGAAAAAATGGAGAAGCCAACACGACATAGTATCACAGAGGCGAGGGCTTTTTTGGCAGACTAGAATTAGCTTCTGAAGCCTTTGTTGCTTTGGGGACCCAAAGGTTCCCACTGAGACAAGTTATGATCCTTCATAACCTCCTGCTTGTTTTGCTGCCTGTTCTGTTCAGACAGCCCACCCCGTGGGCACGTGCACACACCAGTGCTAGAAACTGGTCTGAAGTCACCTGGCACGCCAGACCCTGCGTGGGCACAGGGCTTGTGTCATACCTGCCTTCAGTCTTCTGCTTGGCCAGACTTGTTCTTCTGTTTCTTTTTTCCCAGGCAACATCCTTCTGAAAAGAGTTGCAAAAATCAAAAATCACAATATGCAAGAATCACATTCTTACCCTAGAGCCTGCTGAAAGCAGAGATAAGGCGTGCCAGGAAATTTTGTTCCTCCAATCGCAACAACTGCCCAGGCACAACTGTTTCCTGCAGTTCTTTCCTACCAGGAAGTAGGAAACTTCCCAGGGGACTTAGGGGGTGAGGATGCAGAAAGAAGTAGTTCAAAAGCTTTGAATTCATTGTGCAGGGGGCAAGTGTTTCAAAACTTTTCAACTGTCAGTTAAAAATAATTTAAAAAAATCTAAAACTAGAACCTGGAAATGTAAACCCAAGAACAAGCCTAAAATTTGATTTCTTATATAAGCAAAGTACCTACTCCAAATTAAAAGTGTTGCTTTGGGAACTTAATTTCTCTGGTGTAGTGCATATTTTTTTTTTTAACCTGGACACATCAATAGAAATTTCCAAGTGCTCAAGTTGTCCAAAGAAATACAACTGCAGCTGGTCCCAGTTACTTGCTAATTTACTCAGGTTGCAATCTCCTATGCCAGAGACAAATTTATTGTGGGAGGATCATTAAAGCTCAGATACAAAACTGAATAAATATGTCTGTAGACTTCCAAGACTCACTTCCCTTCAGGAAGCAAACCTTTGCTCTTGCAGACCATGCGTAAGTCTTGTGACATACAAGTTTGTCCCACACGGGATTGGGCTGGTTGCCCGTATGCTGTGCTCCTGCACACAAGCACAGCACACCACTGCCTAGGGCGTATATACATTGAGTAAACTCAGCTGAGCTTCAATTACTTGGTTGGGACACGCAAGAATGAGGTTGGCAGCTATTACCTCTGCAGCTCACTCCTGGTGCTAAATGGCACATTACATCAGATATGACACTGCATAGGCTCAGAACATTACTCAAGGGCAGGAGTGGGTCAACCCATCCCAGATTTCTTCTACAACTCCACCAGAGCATCTCTTCTCTGCCCCATGTCTCTTCACTCAGGTGGGCCTCAAGGTAAACATACCTTTGATGTTGACTCCTCCATGGGTTCTTCTTCTAGAGGCTTCTCACTGAGGACAAGAGAATACAAGAGGAATGCAGTGCTGAGGGGCTGTTCACTGAAAGCCCAAAGAGTCACTTTGCGAAGTTCTAAGAGGAAAAAAACACCAAACTTGCACCAATTAGCATCAAAGCAATGGTTTAAAAGGTGCGTAGGGAAGAAAGCTGATCAATAGCTCGACAGAAGTCGAACTTGTTAACTATAAGAAATGCTGTCCTGCAAATCTCTGAAGAAAGGTATTACTAATGCCAAGGTGAACCCAAATTCACATGATCTTTCACAAAAGTCATGTTCCTCATTATGAATAGCTATGTATCTGGTGAGGTACAGTTACACAGCTGAAGTTAAACTCTCCTTAAATACAGCTGTATGCTCATCTTGTATTTGGATCAAATCAACCATGAGAGAGAAAGGACACACCAAAGCAGCAGCCAAGCCAGTAATCAAACATCACCGTTCTGCAACTCCAAAGTGCTGTAACTCTGGGCAACCAACCTTGCTAGCCAGGGTGTTAAAAACAAGATCTTTTTCCTATTTAATAACTGATGGAATAAACTTCAAGATTACATGCATTAAAACCCCAGGAGAGGGAAAACAAAACCAAAATTAAAACAACAAACAAACAAACCACCTTGCAACTTTTTGTCTGCAAGACACTTACCTCGGCTTAGCTTTCATCCTTGGAGATGGAGTTTTGGACTTTTTTGCTGAAGGAGGCAAGGAAACTACAGCTTCACCCTCTGGAGCTACTATTAAAGGCTTCTTTCTGCTCTTGCTGTAAGGCCCACAAAAGCAGAGCCTTCACCATGTCACCTGGGTGACACTTAACTGGGTCATACTTAAGGAACTGAAGGGAGCCATGCCTGACCTGAGCCTTGGTTAGCACTTTCCGCATCAGTCTGCTGGCTCACTGTAATCATGGTGACACCAGAGTTAACCATTTTCTGCTCGGAGACATGAAATCATGAACAGAGCATGCATATGACCAATAAAGTAGCAGGGTTTGGGTTTTTGGGTGTTGTTTTTTTTGTTTGGTTGGTTTTTTTAGGAACAGAGATTTTCAGTGCTAGCCTGTGGCAACAGCTGGATATGGTTCATTACAAGCCACACAAAAACATTTGAGGTTGCATTAATACTATGAGATTCTCACTAAGATCATCCCATCATCTCCTTATAAGAGGAAGTAAAATTTCTTCTTTCTTTTTAAAGCGGTTTTGCCAAAGTTGCAGCTCTGAAGGCAAGTGTTTGGGCTGACTTCTCACCAATACAAGATAGGATTTGAAGATATTGTCAGATCTGGGTACAAACTACTTTTCTTTGAAAGAAAATTTTAACCACATCTATAAAAAAAGTAGACTGGAGGAGGGGGAAAAGGGGCACAAAGACTGTTTCACCATACACCAAACACTTACTGCTACGGTGCCTGTTAACTGTTGGCTGTGCTGAGAGGTTAAGTTGTCTGGTAGAGAGCCCATGTTTTCAGAGTTTGAAGGATCTTTCCTGCCCTGTGAATTAGTGGACTCTGGTATCACTGCAGAAGAGCAACAGGGTGAAAGCATCGTTGCAGTAACTGCACACACACGTGCATTTCCTTTCCGTTCTTACACATGTGCAAAAAAGCGTAACAGTACCACTTATTAGGCACAAACATCTTAAGATCTTGTTTAATAAAACAAAAACATCTCCACGTTACCTAGTGAAGACCTACGATGCATTAGCTATAGGCTGGTGAGAAGAAGGAAATAATGGCTATTGCAGGCCCAGCTAAGAGCCTTTCCTACCATAAGGCACACAGTATGTTTGTAGTTGGGGTAGACACAGCTCTGTGGCACGAGGTATTTATGGCAGCGCCCACGATGCCCTAGGTATGGCAGCAGGTCACCTCCTGCAGAGAGGAGCTGTGCTGCTGCTTATCTCTCTATGAACAGGGACTGAAGGTGAGCGTTTCTGCTCTCCCAGCCACGCTTCCACAACAGCCCCTGGCATCTCCAGGGCATCATCTGCTCCGTGTGGAGTAAAGGGTCCAGAGCGCGCCATTCTATCACATCATGTTGTCAGAAAGAAACCAAAGTCACGTCCCTGCAGGAAGCCTTGGCAGAGGTTGCGCCACCACACACGCACACTAACCGTACAGAGAAGAGCACATTAAGTGCCAAAATGCAAGCGCTGATTCATCAATCTCCACGTGCTTCCACGGGCATGTGGATGCCACTGTCCCCTCCTGCAGGGAATCTCCTACAGGCGCCCGCACAGCACAGCCAAGCCAGGAACCACGTGCGGGGCAAGCAGAGTAGGATGGATGCACGCATCCCACTGCAACGCAGCGGCAGGTGGAGAAACACTACCACACACTCTCTGCGTGTCGGAGGCCTGCCAGCAGCTGAGATGTACCTTGCTAGGCTACCTGCCAGCGTACAGACCCAGCCTCTGCGAGCTGTTCCCCTGCCCGTGCAATCCCAGCAGCACACGGCCATGGTGCCTCACCCACGCTCCCCGAGCTAGAAGGACTCGGCACCTGCCGCAAACACCAGTTACCAAGCTTACGAGATACAAACAGTAGAAGATTGAACTTGGGGATCCGTTTGTTGTGAGGGTTGGGAGTTTTTGTTTGGTTTTTTAAATGCAAAGCTTTTAAACTGCAAGCAGAGGTAATAATTTTAAAACAATTTAAATTTCCTAAAATAATTGAAAGACCACCTGCTTCACTCTGCCTGGCTTGCTTCCCAGCATGGACAGACTCCTCTTCAGCCACATTTATCTGTTGGTGTGAAAGAATCTCATGTGAAAGTGACCTTAAAAAAAGTAGAATCTTTATCTAGTAAAGTCAGCTACTTAATAACAAAACTAACAGTTGCTAATCACCAACAGCAAATAATTGGTAAATCATGGGATGCTGGCTGAGCTGACTGTTTGGCTCCTGCAAGGATAAGTGACAGCCACTGTACTACGACTATTGCCTGTCACGTAAGGTTATCTGCAACTCCCATGGTCTGTGGATGAATCACAACTACAAAAAATTAACATGTTAATATTTAAAAAAAAAATTCACATATCCTCTGTGTTTTTACATTAGCTTATAAAAACCTTGAGGTTTTAAAAGTACTTTTAATCTAGAAGTACTATTACAAAGTCAATCTAAGATTTGCATCTTGCAGCAGCCCTTTTCTCTTCTCCAGGTTGTAACACTTTGAGCTGATGTTAAGAACACATTTATACTTCAGGTTATGCAATTAAATGCCATAGCCTTTATTTCCTTATTTCCTACTTCAAAAACTCAGCAAAAGTAATCACAGCACACTGAATGATTAACAAACCAGTTTAACCTTGCAGCTTCTAAACCATCAGATTGAGTCCCTTGAAACTTCTTTCTTAAAGTCTCTAACCTCTACTTCAGGCCAAAGCAAAGACTTCCATATGGAGAGTCACAAATCCTCAATGGGAAGACAGATATATAATAAACAGACATAAACACACACCAAAAAAAACACTTAATGTTTTTTGCCCAGTGCATATAGAGTAAAATACAGTTTAGAAGAAAACTGTACTAAGAGCTTACCATCATTTTTTCATCTCCCAGGACTTTTCTAAGTATACTTGAGATTTCAAACTCAGCACTGAAAGATATTTTTATTTTTGTTGCTTCTGTTTTGTTAAGAATAGCAGGAATCTTCATATAAATTTTAACAATCTTTTCTCCACCATCCTCTGTGGAGAGAAAAAAAAAAAGTCTGGTTTAGAGCAAGATATTCAGTCTATCACTCAAAAAACATTTAAATAAGTGTTTGGGTTTAAAGCAGTCTGTTACATCTTGCCCACACATTTCCAATTACTCAGTTCACTCATTTCTTTCTCCTTGGATCTAGATGATTATGATATTCCCTAGCACATCTATAAACTGACCCCTCAACGTGCCCTGCTTGGGTAGGGAGGGTAGGTTAATATGCTAAATGGGCCCAAAGACAGTCCAACAAGCAGAGCGAGTGTGAGGTCACCACTGAAGTGCACAAGGGGGAGAGGGGGAAGACACGGTAACGGTGAGATTTGAGGTTGGCTCCATGCATCTTGTGAACCCACAGCCAAATGGAACATACCGCCAGTCAGGAAACCTTACCCTTCAGGCTGTAACTGCTGACCGCTTCCTTTGACAACCTCACAGAGTCCCAAAGAGCACCCTTTGAAAACCAAAGCCACCACATCAGAAGGGCTGAGCAAGCATCTGCTGCATTAGACAGCTAACCCAGGGCTACCTGGGCTTTGCTGTTACCTCGTTACTGTCCACGTAGAAAGTCACGCTCTGGCTGCCGGTGTTGAAGTCAATCCAGAACTCCTCCAGCTTCTCGTCCGATGGCTTCTTCACCTGGGGAAGCACAGCAGTGGTGCTGCCATTCCCAGAAAAGCCCCACAACTACTGTATCATGCTCAGTTTTCTTTAACCAGACAACACTGGAAAAAGTCTTCCTACATACGCATGTACGTGTATGCATACTTTACAGAAATAAGAGTGGGTATCAACTTGCGAGTTGTCAGCCTACTGCCCACCCAACCATACTCAGATATCCCTCTACAGCAGCCAAGGAAAAGGCAATACCAAATGCTTGCACGTTTGTGGCAGGAAGGAGTCTGGGAAGGTTTTCTCTGTTTCTGAGCACTTGAAATAAGCAAGAGCAGCGGAACCAGCTTCCATCGAGCTGGTTGTGATGCGATACAACTGTCAGGAGCAGCACCACAAATATGTTTACTTAAAGGCCAGTAGAGCAATCTGCAGGATCCGTAACTGTGACTATGACCTCTCCTACACAGGCATCAGGCTAATCCGGGGGTTTGGCAGTCTGGGAGCAGCTCTGCCTGAGGAGTCAGAGTTGGCCTGTCCTCTTTAGTTTTTAGAGATCTCTCTTCTGTCATCACCATGAAGAGAAGTGCTGCCTTTATCACTTGTTGGATACAAAAGCTAAGTCAGCAGCAGTAAGTTGGGAACTAAGTGACAAACAAGCAAACTTTCCAGCTAGACTCAAAGGTTACACTCTGCACTGTGGGAAATTAAGCTCTTCAATGAAAAACAGGAAGAAAAAACCTCATATACCACAGAAAACAACATCTTAACAGTAGTAGCATTGCAGGGAAGGTGTGTCACAGTGTTAAGGACCGTTACCTCATTCATGTCAGCAAAAGCAGATATGCAAGGAAATGAATAGACTCTAGAAGAAAAGCAGACTTTGCATGATACATTGAACATCACAGTCCAGCTTTATGAAAGATAAAATCATTAAGGTTGGTCACTAATCTTGTTGTTCAAAAAAGAATTAATAAATTCCTAGAAGTAAGTTAAGCTTGGAGAAGCTTAGAGAATATAGTATTTTAGTAGTGATGCATTATCTTCATTGATTTTAATTTTAAAAGAACCTCCATGAAAATGAATAAAATCTCTTTAAGAACTTAATTATTCACATGTGATGTAAATACTTATTTTTTTAATATAACGCAAGTCAGTTTACAATCCTAGTTCTTCCCCTCTGCAGTAATAACTGCACCAGTTTAATTTGTTGGTTCACAGCCTACCTTCTTTCATCCCCAAGCCTTTCATTGAGCTGGTTAAGAAATTTTCTGCAGTCCTTCAAGAGAAATGACATATTATAAAAATCAGGCTACATTTCCTTTGCAAAGAGTTATTCTATTGGGCTGTGTAACCTCTACTCCAGTTATAAGCTTTTAATTAGTCAGTGTGATGCCAAAGGCCGCTGAGGAAGAAACACTCAAGTTGCTACAAATGGTTTGATCCAACTTAGAGCCAGTAAACCTCCAAACATAAAACCCACAAAAATTAACCTATACTTTAGCAGTCAAATATCTTAGCTAGAAGAGCTATTTTAACAACATGCCATTTTATATTTGCCAGATTAAAAAAAAGACACCGTCCACAAATAATTAAATAACTTTGTGTATTTATAAAATGAATTTTGTAGGAACTTCTTGCAAGGACACCCTGACTGAGCTCAAACAAACTAGCCCCTATGCAGAAGAGACAAGTATGTTTTCAAAATAAGGACCCTCACCGTCTCAAATTCTCTATCCTTGATCTCTTTGAAAGCTTCAGCAAGATAGTTATCTTCAAACCAGTGGTGAACAAGGTCATCCCTCCATTTTTTTGTCATTAACCTACAAAGTGCTTCTGAAAGGGCAACCTGAAGGTCATAATCTACATGGCAAACATAAGCACATGATAAATATCCACCCCCCACAGCATAACAGAGGTTTGTAGCATTGCTAGTCTGGCACTA
>VXBL01005733.1:34124-100839 GCA_013400195.1 Aramus guarauna | reverse complement strand
GATTCTGTGATTCTGTGAATTAAATTAAATTGCTGCAATCTGAAGTATGGAAGCTGAGTAGATGCTTGCAGATCGTCTGTCTCATCACTGAATCTGCATTCTTCAAAGCTGTTTAACTTTGAAGATTGCCTATAGAGGTAGTTTACACTATTTCAAATAAATAACGGTTTGATCAACCCATCTCTATTTTCATTTCACAGTGAAGTCTTCTGTCTCCTGAAGAATGAATTTTATATTTCTAACAGAAAGTTCCTTTGTAATGAAATTGCAGGTTTGTCAGCCAAAAGCTGAATCCTGAGGTGTTAAATGATTTTTTTTTTTTTTTTTAAATTATGATCATATAACATTGAAGATAAGAATAGAAATTTTTAACTGGACTCAACATCCTTTCTGAATATGAAAAATAGAGAATGGGCTTGTTGTGCTTGTTGTAGTCTCTGTTGCAGAGACAGGTTGTAGATGAAGTTTTCTAGAGGTTGCCAGGTCCATGATTAGTTCTATTGAATTGCTGTAATTTAGATAGAATGTGATGAAAAAATGAGTAACTAATACCAAGTCCCCGTCCATCAGGATAGAACAGGATTGCTAATCACTAGAGCTTGTCTGACACAATCAAGATCATCCTGGCTCAATGTAGTTTTGTGATGATTTTGAGCAGCTACACTATCTGCAGGTAGCATTTTGGGAATTTAAATTACAGTAAATCACTGTGCATCTATTTTAGTAGAGCAAAGAAGAATGCTTATAGGAACAAGAGGAATATTTTCATTCAGAATAATTTTCGCACTATAATTTTCCAGTGGACGTAGGTTCCCACTGTAGTTAGGGACTGATATGAATATTCTATTGCAAGTTGTTTAGTCAGAAAATTAAGATTTTTAATTTTTAATTTTTATTTATTTATTTATTTTACTTTCCCCAGTAATTATGATTTCTAAAATGTTTGCTTCGGAGATAACTTTGCTGATTATTCTCTATTTATTGGTTCTGATTTGTTGCCTAAGTCCTGTCAAGGTTTCTTTGCAGACTGCATAACTCAATGTCTTGTAAACAAGCAAACCAAACTCAGGATTTTTTTTTTCTCAGTTCTACTCACAAACAATAACATGTGTTAGGGTAACCGTAAATCAATTTTATATTATGCCACTCATGATTTATATCAGGGTGTGACAGACATTAGGCATGTCCTGATGTCCACAGTGAAGACAGCTTCAGCAGACTGCATCATAGATGTTATCACTGCCTGGACCTTTGATAGCTCTGCCGCAGATGATCATCCCATCTCCAGGCCTACTTGGAGCTCATTTGCTAAATCACTGACCTTAGACATAATGTCAGAAAACTTTTTTTCTGGGGTGTAGTGAAGAGGAGGACATAGAAAAAAATTCTTTGACTATTACTTTTTTCTGTGGCACTCTCAAACTCTTTAACTTCATACAGAAGAAACAGATAACAGATTTTTTTTTTTTTTTTCAGATTCCACAGTAATGTTGTAAGAGAAAAATTTATTTCTGAAACAGCATAGCATTTTTTCTAATAGCAGAAGGGAAGCACCAAGGCTGACTTTAGCTTAGGGCCTCCTGAGAGTAAATGGAGAGAGAAAGGATCATTCAAAGAATGACTCTTAGCAATGATTAGGCTCCCACTCTCAATAACTCTCTACGAGGATTAGGTCAAGTAGGTTAGATACCTTTGTAACATACACTCCTTACTCTTATCAGGGAGTCATAAGGATTCAGTCTAGCAAAAAATTCCCCATGTGAGAGATTTTAGCTACCTTGCTTTTTATCACAAAGTTAAGTAGCCAAGTAAGGATTGGCAATATATATTTCTAAAGACCCAGTGTATACAAGAGGAAAGCTGATATAAGGGCCTTTTGAGCTAAAGAATACATATATATTTGGATTTCATTGTTCCTTTCCTCTTCTATCTTACCTATAAAAACCCCACATTCTATTTATTCCTAAATTTCTGTTGTTGGCCAGTGCTACCTTTGATGTGAGAACAAACATGTAATTTATTTCCTATACAACACAAATTTAGGTGGAAACAAGAGAGGGAACAAATATTATGTATAGATACCCTCTAAATAGTCTAATGTAAATTAAGATTTGTACCCTCATGAGCAAAAGGCATTTCAGTGAGTGCCAAAATGAGTCAGATGATAATCGGGTGTTCCTACCCCAGGAACAGGTAATAACACAGATGATAAATAAAACATTTTTAAAATTCCACAGTAGTCTGCCATCTAACAGTGATAATCCATGAGATGTCCATCGACATTTTTTTTCACTGTGCTAGCAAAATCATGGGGTAAAGTGGCACAACAGGCAATTTCTGTGTCATGCAAGGTCCATATGCGTTCCTATATATGTTAAATGTACAGCCATGGTAGATTAAATAATCTCATGTTGCCTGATACAGTGCTATTTTGAAATGGAATGGGAAACTGCATATGGAATGCACAATGCCTTTTATTGGGCAAGGTTCAAGGAAGGTGGAATCACTTTTGCTGGTCACTATTTATTATTCTGTTACTTGCTTTGCAAACAAAAGAAACCACCTGTAAATTTTCTGATAAATGAGCTGAATGGATGCCTTGTTTCACCATAGCTTCCACATCTATCACCATGTCATGTTCTGAGTTATGTTATGTCATAAATTACATCTTGACAAATTTTAACAGATAGAGCTATGTCTCATATCAACATGCTAGTAAAAAAAAAAAGGTCATTTGTTGCTCTTTGGGAAAAATCCAATGATATTCTGGAATCTCTGAAATCCTTGTGAACAAATATGAACCAAACCAGAAAATTTGAAGGTCTTTCTTCTTTTAACTCTCTCTGAATGATGGGAATGATTAAATCTGGTGCTCCTCCACTTTGCAGAGTACAACTGAGTTAAGGGAATTAAAAAAAAAACCAAAAAATAATCATGACTAGTATTTACCATCATGTAGAAAATTTGAAAGTTCCTACATTTATAGGTACACATACACACTAGCTTTGTAACACTGCAGCAAAGGTAGCATCAGGGGAATAATTAGGGAAGCAGATCTGGCAATAATGCCAATTTTCAATCAATGACCTGACAAAGAGCACTTCATTGATCAGTCAGATTGCCTACTTCACACGCTTAAAGCAGGTGCAGAGGTTATAGCAGTCAGCTTTGGATGTACCTCTTCCTCTTCACTGAATACAGAGGGAATTTAGAATTCTAAATTGAGATATTAACAACTAGAGTTCAAAGTACATGACAGAACCTCCTGCTAGCCCCTTCCACCTAAATCTTTAGAGATTTTTGAAGGCTGTATCTGGAATTGTCTGGTCTCCATATGTAGCTGTACCTCCTGATGCCTGGGCAGGAGTCTAAATCCCATATCCTTTAGAAAGACTCGCCTACTCCTCTCCAGTCAAAGCAGAAAATTACATACTCCAATAGACATCCATACGGATGGTATTAATGGGCAAAGCTTGCCAGTATGAACTACAACATGAGGCAAAAAGTTGTGCTAGATATAATCTATGTGACAACACAACAGCCTGAAACTTGCGTCTGTATCAGAGAGCTTTGTGATGAAAATGTTTACTTGTGTCCTTCTACATCATCTCACTTTGCGAAGACAAATAAAAGAATTTTCAAAATTAATGTATATTGAGAAGCTCCAGATAAAGGTCCATGCTGCTAGCATTGGTTAGTCTGTTGTACATCACAATAATTTAACTCCTGCTCATCTTTAATTGACTATGTTTTAGCTGTGTCAGTCTGGCTTAATTCATAGCAATGGTGGTGGCTGTCATTGATAAAAATATAACCAAAAGTTCTTAAAAAGGGAGGAACGGCACACAATCAAGAATAAGCATTTGTTCAACACTTTTACTTAAGTAGCACTTGATATGAAGTATTTATAACAAGTCATAATGGTTTTGTGCAATGTGTTTTGAAGATTAATATTTTTACAAGATCAACAATATTTATTACATCAACAAAACTCTATTCAACTTATATCTCTGATATCCAGAGAAAGGTCTGTTCTGAATAAGCATTTGTTCTTATTTCCCAGTAACAGTAAAATTTAGTGTAAAGTCAAACTTTTCTGATATCTTTCTTAGAGGAAAAGTGTCAAAATGACAAAAAGCAAGTCTTTGAGAATTGTTGTTTGTTTGTTGAAATGTTTGTGTCACATTGGTTTATCTTAGGTAAAATAAAAAATGGGCTGAAAAAGTGAAATACCTTGCAAGGAAACAGCAACTATGCTTGAATTTAGGACAGTTATTATCTTTTCCTTTCATTGTGTCATTTGGTCCTCATTTTTAAGGTCTCATAGATATCAGCCACTCCCCTACCTGCCTTCTCCCCCACCCCCACCCGCTGTCCCCTATGTCATCAAGTTTCATTCCATGCTTCCCACTTCACTACAAATAAGCTGCATGACTTGTCATCCTCCCCTCTTAGTTGCTTCATGGCATTTAAAATTCTTTGCATGGTGTTTTATGTCTGGAACAGATATACCTCCCCCAGTTCCTGAAGTTCTTTATTAAATCATTTTTCTAAAATAAGGTTCCTTTCAGCTATCTCACAGTCTCCCTCAGTAACATCAACAGGGAGATGACTCAAATTCATTAATGTTAAACATAAACTGATAAGGCTCAGAAGTACTTAGGTCTATTGACTGCAGCTGAGTCTCATAATATCATAATGGTTTTTGTGCATATTGTCCAAATGAAGGTCCTCACTGAAGTGACATCAAATGCAATTTTCTTCAAAACAATTCAGTAAATTGTTATTCAATGGAAAAGTGTGAAGGGTTTGAGTCATCACATAAGAAACTGAGTGGAGAGGACTGCAGATGGCTTTTCCCTGCCATCCCAGTCCCTGGCCCACCCGTACTATGGGTGAATTGCATTATATATCCAAAGAATAGCTATGCTGTTGCTGTCCCCCTTTATGTTCCTCACCCTCCTTCCTCCCACCCCTGCCAATTGTTGTCATCTTTAAGACATAGACTGGGTAAGATTACACACAGAAGCAGATCCCAGGATATATGCAGAAACCACTTGAATTCAACAAACTTCTTGACTCAAGGGAGTTTACCACATTGTCAGGGGCTAAATTTATATGCCTGAGTGATCAGGGAGACGGTCTTCATGCATATCAAGGAGGAAATACACTCTACTTAAGTGATGTATATAATAGAGCTTTTCTGGTGGGGAGGGTTGTATTAAAGTTATTCAAATTTAGATCAAAACCACTGTATTTTCATAAAGTACATAAGCAGATAGTTAATTATACCATTATAGAGTACGTAAGCATGCATTTAACTTAATTGTGTACTGTAGCCTTTAGATCGATCAGATATTAAATCAAATTAAGCAGTTAGTTAAGCATTTAGATCGATGAGACTTAAACTTCTGCTGAAGTACTTTTGTGATCTGGACCTATAGATGTTGTATCTCTTTATTCATGCTATTCTGCACTTGGTATAATTTAAAGGACTATACCGTTATTTCATTTTATGTAAGTAGCATTTGTTCATGATACTATGCAAGATAAATTTTTGTGGAACTAGAAATACACTTCATGTGGTTCGCCATTATAGAAATGAAACTACTTACAGAAATGAGTTTACTAGAAATTCCCTTTGTGATTTCCTGCTGAAACAAAATAACTACATAGCTCAGAAGTTTGACTTTAAGAATATGAATCATTCACTGGGCTTTTAGTGGGACTCTTTATGTGTTTAGAGTTAAGCATATGAACACAAAATTGCTGAATGTGGGACAATACATGTGACTGAAATGTAATGTGTTATTTCCATTGCAAGAAAACAAAATATGAAGCAAATTGTTTATCCTATAGTTTAAATGTTGAAATGCAGCCTGTATTTGTGTACTCAGATCCCCAAATAAATGCAAGCAAGATCATCAGTTTGCAAAAATGACTCTGTCTCAATTTATGAATTTTCTTTACAGTAAATTCAAATTTTAAAAATAGCTTCCTTTTTTCAAAACATCAGAGAAATAGACATTGTTCTTTATTCCCAGTGAAATTGCTTGTCTGTACTTTGCATTTTTATTTGTACTTGAATCCATTTCACAGCCTCATATTAACAGGGCTTTTTCTTTGCTGCTGATTATTTAAGATTTTGAAGTACCTGTGCTTTTCTTTTCCTTTTAGCTTTGAAAAAATGTGTCCTTATTTCATCAAGTTCAAATATCTTTGAGTAGTGCAACTTGAGCCCATGAGTGTTTGATCTTATGAAAGTAAGTTCTTTGATCAAATATACATTTTAATGTTGTTTGGGTTCTGATTTCAGAAATTATTTATATGCAACAAAATGAAGTTAAACTTCATATGACAGCTTCATAAACTGTATGTATTCCAAGCCTCAAATAACATATTATAATATATGTAAGAATTAATGGATTGTTATCTTGGAAAAACAAAGGAGGAAGAAAGAAACTAAAAAGAATCTATGTTATGATCCTAAGATAATTTCTGCAGTAAAATGACTTTAGACATATGGAGAAAAAATGAGTCTAGATGAAAAAATGGAGCAACAATCATGTCTTTAAAGAATTTTGTTGGGATTTTAAGATGTTTTCTATAATGAAAAATTACTTTGGAGCTGACACAGTAGCACTACAGCCTATATCAAAGGATAATTGAAGGAAATCTCAATTATTTTTCTGATAAAGCCAGTTCCAGTATCCAAATTTTGCGATACATGAGGGTAATTTTTCCTAGGGCTAGGGAGTGAATTTTGTTCCAGGTGGGGAAGGTGCAAATGGTTCTAGGATGTCAACAACCTTTGGGTCACTACCATAGTTTATACAATTTAAATTTTTAAATAAAGTTTAGCAGGATCAAAAGCAGTAACTGTTTTTGAAGTTTGAAAACAATGTCTTCCCATAGGAATGAATACGAAAAATATGTCCACTAATTAATGCTGTATGATTTTAAAGCCTAATGCCACTATACATAGATTTCTGATGTATTTAACACATGATTGCACAATAATTTACTTTTCTACAGATACTGTGCAGATATTCAATGGGACAAAATAATTTTCAAGTTTTTTAAAAGAAACTTTGGTAAAAACATGTTGCAAAGTTGTGTTGAGATATGGGTCTTCCAATAACTTCAGGGTTTTTATAACTTCCCAGAATTACTACATGGTCACAAAAGGAATATCTTTGAGAGAACAGATTAAGAGAGGATCATTCTTCAATACCATATACACTCATGATTAGAACTTCTCACACAGCAGCAGGTGATCTGTGATCAAACCCTTCTTTCATTAGGCGGGGGAGTAAATTTGTCTCTCAGCTCTGCAATTTTTATCTGCCCTGTGAAATAATTAACTTGGATTAGGGTAAAGATCAAGGAACAGTCATGAATGTGAATTCTGAATGGAGGGTGTGGACTTTTCTGGACCACAGTGGAAACTTAAGTCCTTCAGAAGATTAAGGAAGGTCTCATCCTTGTCTCATCATTTCTAAGTGTGTAATCTAGAGAGATTTCTTTTCTAGGTGTGGAACTGTGGTAGACAGTCTTTCTTTAGGTACCTTGGTCATGATGTGCCTTTCAGGTATCGCAGGTGCTCATTTCCAGGCTGTATGTTCCCTGAGGCATCCCAGAACAGAACTGGTGGCCTTTTTGCTGCTCTACCTACTAGCCAAATACTGGGATGCCCAAAGGTGAAGTTATATTGTCACTGGAAGCACTACTATATTTCTTTAATCTCAGTGATTTTTTCATGTCATTTTAAGTGAGAGAGAAAGGGTGGGACATATATTTTTAGAGCTGAATAAGTACAGATAGAACAGAAGGTAATGTTTCTGTTCTCTGTGAAGCACAGCATAATTAGTTGATTTTTCTGCTGGACCTTCTTTTAACATTCCTTATTTAATAAAACAGGAGATAACACAATCATATTCAGGGAAACACTGCCCTCAGTTCAACTATTACTTCAAAGAAGAAACTAGCAAATTTATATCCTTCACCTAAGATTCACTGAGTTCTGAAAGTAGCCATGGAAAGAAAATTACATATCCATTATTTCACTACAGTGCGTACTAAGGGATACTTAAAAGACACATGTAGTTGTATTACCATAGATGTGCACTTAGTCCAAAAGAAACATATAATTAAGGTATAATTTAATTTATATATGAATTCAGACACATGAAAATTATAATAAAAAATCCAGATTTAGTAAAACTTATCATTAAGTATATTTTTCTCCCTTTGGTATTGCAGACTAGTTTTGGAGTGGGATATGGCTGTGTTATGGTCATTGTTTTATGTAATTCCTGGTTGTCTATAACCTCCTCATTTTATAATTTGCTTTTAGGATTTGGATGAGCGTTTAGTAGAGTTCTGAAGAAATTTCCCTACTGACTCCTCAAGTTATAAATTCCACATCAACAGCAGAGAGGTGTTTTTTCCTTTCTTTGATATGCCATGAACTATATAGAGGTATTGAAATCTTTCCAGTATTGCCTTTTAAATAAACATGAAAACGTGAAGAAGACATGAAACCAATATCCTCTTTACCATGTTCCTAGCTTATATCTGAATTTAAGTTTTTCACTGTCTTTAAATCTGTTTAATCAGTTGATAAAAAGGCAATATTCTGTAGCATTTACCTCTTTGGCTTCATTGTCTTGACAACAGTTCTGCAGATAGTTTTCAAATATAATTAAAACATTACACATAAGGTGTGGGCATGATGCAATAGCTGTGATATAACTTCAGTCTGGGATTCAGGCTTTAAGCAAAAAAAAAAGGAAAAAAAAAAAAAAGGAAAAAAAAATCCTTCCAAACCCCAGCTTCCTAATCTTTGTTATCTAGCTAGATTGCGTTATCTCCACAGCTTTCTTTGGACCTGTCACATTGCAGAAGCTCTCACTTGCCATTGTTCAAGTTGACAGCCTGAATGCTGATCCTTCATCCAGATTCACAACATACTCTTTGCATTTTCTGTGATTAACTTATTCTGCTTACTAGGTGTAATAGCACTCAGTGTGAAAAGTATAGGGGAATGGAATGTTTTTCACCTGATCAAACTCAGGGGGGAAACAAGTTAGTGAAATGTATTGAATAGTTTCAACCAGATGAAAAAAATGTAAGAATTGGGATAGATTATGATGTTTTATTTTAATGGAATATAAATGGAAAGTGAATTTTTATTGGAAACAAAGAAGTAAAATATTATGATTTTTATTTCAGAACAATCACTTTTTTAAGTTTAAGTTAATTTAAGGTGTAGCATTTTCCTCTTATCCTAAGTGTAAGAACTGTATAATGATACATGGATCTTTTAGGCTATATGATTTTTTTTATTTTTCCACAACCTAAAGAAATTCTAGTTATTTCTAAGTTGAATATTAAATAGCAAAAGTGCTTCCCCCTTCTGCCACCCATGAAGGAAAAGCAAATTTGCAGTCCAAACCAGGAATGTAAAAAACCCCTCAAAACCTGATGGCCTTTTCCTGTACATCTATGCCTGTCCTTCAAACCGCTATTTTGCTGTAAACATAGCAATTTCTTGTTCACATGTTAGGTGAAAATTGATGTGCATTTATGGCAGTACGTAAAGGGAGACTGTGAGTTGTTTGATTATTTCAGTATTTTACAGTAATGTAAAAATGGGCTGCCACTCACTGTAAAAATGAATCATGATTTTGCCTCAGACAGAACAGATTTCTATGACCTTTTTATCTGCTAGAAAATATAAATAATAATTCATTATAGATGTCATCTTGTCCTGATTTCTCTTAAACAGATTTTATATGATGGGTTAAACTTTCACACAGAAATCTCTTATTTTCATGGATGACTTACTCTGTAGATACATTTGCCACAGATTATTGATTTTTTTTGATTGATTTTTTCATGTGGCAAGGGCAATATGAGACACTACTATGTAGTTAGAGTAATAGATCTAATCCTTTGGGACTTACTGACATGGACAGTCTATACCAGTGTTACATTCAATATTGAAGCTGATTTGCTGTAGTGTTTTATTTCTGTATTTTGAAGAGCTACATATCTCCTAGGGTCTTCCCTGCTCTTGAAAATCCCCCGAGTTCACTTATAACTAGAGTAAGAGGTGAAAGTGTTCTCATTACTTGCAGGTGAATCAATGTAATTTTGAATGCACACATTTGAAAGAGTCAGTCTGTGGATAAATATTTTGAAAAATTTTTTTTAATTATGTAGATTAGTTGTATTTCCTCTTTGTAAGTGGCAGTGATAAGACCAGAATTGAAGAGAGATTTCTTTTCCTTCCATGACAATATTCACAGAAATTCTTCATAAGAGGTGGAGAGAAATCAGGTAAATGATCTCAATATCAGCTGTCAGACTACAGGTTGGTTTTGAGGAATTTGTGCAAATGTCAGAGTTGCTTCCACGTTTACAATACTTTGGCATCATCCATATCAGAAATAGCCTCTTTAAAAGTAAAATGATGCTTTACTCCACTAATCGCCTATTCCAGCTATTTGGGTGTGGTTTGAAAGTGAAACCAAGATGCTTCCTGTTCATATACTGTTGACAATACAGCTCAAATTATGCCCGTGGTGTCACCTATGCAACTTCTTAGCTTTGATTTTTTGCTTTTACTGACACTTATGAAGCACCTTTTTACCTGTGCTAAATAAACAATTCTGTTGGAGTAAGAAAGAGGATCAGTTGCTCTCAACTGTTTCTTTTGAAGTGATGACAGAAATATTTATGTCCTGTGGTGCCCTGAGACAAACACTACTGAAAAAAAAGGTAACTCATATTTTATAGAAATTGAATAAGAGTGACAAAATGAATTCACCTAATTTAAAAAATGTCAGATGCACTTTTACTATTAACATGACCAGTTATGAGGCTGAATACAAGTTATAAATTATGAAGTGCTGGTTTTATAAAACTGAATTTAAGGTTAAAAAACCATTTTATATTATAAGATATTCCTGGATTGTGGACAAGTGGGGAGATGTTTGGTACAGAGCAAATTCATAATTTCCTTGGAAGTCAAGAAGAGGAAGTAATCTGCATTTTTTTTTTCTGTCAGATTAGAAGATGGAGAACAATGGCTTTTGTACCTGACTGCCTCTTTAAGTTCATAGACATGATGTTTGAATTTCATATTGACAATAAGTTACAGAGCTATAGAAATCATTATACAGTGTGATACTTATCAAATGGCTTATGAGATTTAGGTTCAATAAACCAATTCTGTGGAAGCAAATAAACACAGGACATATTAAACTATATTTTCAAACCATAGACAATAGACTCAATTTTTATTTGACAATTTAAATGTCAAAATAATGGATTTATTTCTGTTGTATGAAATAGCAATCTATGTAACACTAGACTGAAAATTCATCTTATAATACAGGTAACTTATAAAAAAAATTACATAATGCAAGACTGAATTTGATTTACTAACAGTTTTCTTATTTGTGAATGAAGGTACAACTAAGCATGTACTGCATGCAGGCAATTTATGAAGCCATAGCCAGAGATTGCTGGATCACAATTCATGGAACGATTTTCAATCATTTCCTAAAAAAAAACCCCTCCAAAACCAAAAAACCCACCAAAATATGCCATTAGAAGTCATGAAACAAAAAAATAGTCTAAGAAAGTTTGAAAAAGGGTTTCAAAACCCACACTGGCTTTCGGATGGCTTTTGTGAAACTGATTTGCCTCTCAGATATTAGAGTAACACTTGTAATATTGGTAGAAAAATGCTGAGGGCTGTCTAATGGTGGGGAGAGAGAGAGAGAAAGAAAAATAAGACTCTTAAACCTCTTACCAAAGCCATTGCACTACTGTGCTACAGAGTTCTTTCAGAATACTTTCTACTAGCCTCTCAGTCATCTCTTTCCATTGCTGAGGTTTCTTCTTCTAACTTATTTAAATCCTTACTGCCTACTGAGAGGAGGCATGCGATTGGAATAAAAATGACAGTAGGATGTGGGAGCTGGGTTTATTTTTTCTGGTTTAACCAAATACAGGTCTAAAGTTGTTACTAGTTTAGATAAAATAAATTTGAAGATAGTATGTTTTCCTGCAAAGTAAAGCTTTAAAACCCAGTATATTTTCAAGTACTACTAATCTGGAAAACTAGTTTTTGTGACAGAGAAAATGTGAAATATTCCCTTTCATCATCAGGTACAAAATCTGCCATCATTTCTAACCACAGGTAATTAAAGGTGTTAGAAAAAAAAGGACAAAACTAGTTGAATTGTCTGTTTCTGCTAATGAAGTAGGATGATTAATGAAGGCAAGAATCATGTTATCATTAAAATTTTGTATAAAACACCTGTAAGCAATGCTTATCTGGATGCTGAAACCAGGGTAAAGTCTTTTCAGTCTTATATTGCAATTGCACAAGTGAGTTGAAAAAAAAAATAAAAATTAGTGAAAGGCGTGCTTTAATTTGGCATTGTGGGTATTTTTTCCTGGCTTACTTGCCCATGGCCACTTGGAGGGAAATCCAAGATTGTCAAAGCCGGTCATTTTTATTGGTCACTTTTCTGGGCCTGGTACCAGTGCATATCTTTATTAATTAATCATTATAATAACCAGATTTTATACCTGATTCAGTAGAAGCCATTTTATTCATAGTACTAGTTTTACTAGTGGTGTGATATGATGTGGCTTTAATGTAATTCTTAACTTCCATCTTCAGGGAGAAAAAAAATCCAATAAAATAATGTTGGACATCGATAAAAAAAGAAATATGAGAGAAAATCTCTCACAGAAAAAACATAGAGTCTAAAATGTGGAGTTATAGAATGTTTTTTCCAGACTAGTTTTTATGCTGTGTATTTGCTTAAAATCACAAAGAAACGATAATACAGAATGAAAACCTCTGCTATCATTTGCTAGGAATATAGGATAAATATACTTGATCACTAAAATAACCTTATTGTCGAAAATTAAAGAATCCAGGGCAGGATTTACAAAAAAACATTCGCTATTGACAAAACACTGAAACAAGTACTTAGTCTAGACTTATGCTCATTAACTCTAATAGACATAAATTTTGTCCTGTACTGAATAATTGGGAAAATTTAACTCACGATGAACTTCGCATATTCAAAAGGGGACACAAACAAGGGGAGAACTGCATTATGTGCAACAGCAAGAAATATTTCAAATCTTCTGGGAAGCGAAAATGTCTCTGCTGGCCACAAGGCACCTCAGCATTTCTGTCTGTAACAGTGAAAATGAGGAGGCTGGCAGTGACTGTAAAGTGTAGCAGCTATGCAGATTCACTGACTGTGAATCCCAAGTTTGTGCCATGCTAGAAAATTGCAGTGTGTCTGTGAAGGTGTTTGATAGGGTCCTGCCTGACAGATATTTTAAGCGTGAGACTACATTGCCACCCTCCTCTCCTTGCCTTGCTTACTCAGGCATGGCACACAGGGAGGCTGGCACTCCCTATTTCAGGGGCCGTTTTCAACTTACTGTGTTTCTGTCTGAGAATACATTTTATTTTTCAAATTTTCTCTTTATCAAGCTGTTCCAAGATATTCAATTTACATGCAGAAATCAGCAAAAGGCTTAAATTGTAAAAAGTAAGCTTTATATTACATACGATATTCTTCTAACTCTGTTTTTTTACTCTTACTTAGTGTGATATGGAACAGATTTCATATGGTATATGTACTGAACAATTACTTTGTTATGCAGAATATTTTGGTACTAGAAAGTTATTTGGTAACTGTTGGGTTGCTACGAACTCTAAAAGCTGGGATGAAACAAAGTCACTGTCAAGAACATTTTCAGTTCTGACACAAGGATGCTATGAAGTTAATTGGCAATGGAAAGAAATCTTACAAAATCCAAATATCATTTCATCATTGAAACCAAAATGACTTCAGCATGACCCTGTAAAGCAGTGTATTGATTTTCAACTTCTGTTATTACTGTGCTTTACCTACCTATGATTCCTGGTCAGCTCAATTTTCAGAAAGGTCTTAGGTCAAATACAGATTTACTCTTCCCACAAAAGCAAAAAGAGAAGGTTTAGATGTGTACACACAAAGACTAAATGCATAAAAGAAATGATTATGCCACCATTTGTGTTTATTCTTTATTCTTATGGCATGATTTTATTGACAATTGTTGGAGTACACTAAGGATATAGGAGTACAAACAGGGAAAAGCACACGATCCATTGATCTGTACAGCATTGTAATTTCATATGTCATCCTTTAACCCCCAGAGGTGTTTGAGGATACAGAGAGGAGAGGTGCTCTGCTGGGTTGGGAAGAAGTTTTCAGCATAAATGTGAGAAATGGGATTTAATAAGGGAGAAGTGAAAAATAGAGAGATTTAATAAATTCCCAGAAATTTATGATTGTATTGTAATTTCATTGTTTAGAATTCTGTTTATAAGAATTATAAATTAAGGCCAGGTTCCCAGAAGGGTAAACACAAATGCACTTACTTGAAGAGATTACAGAGGACAGGACAAACTGAGTATCAATACTTACAGTTTACAAAGTAGAAGTTACTGGGAAGGTCCAATAATTCCCTGGAAGGTAGGCCTTGAAAAAACTTGTTCAACAGTCAACAGTGAACTTGAATAACAGAACAGGTTCTGCAGCCTTTATTTATAAATAATGAGTCTATTTTATGTGTAAAATTCTTTTTTTAATATAAGTATAGCCAGGTGAATCTGTTGTGTTAGAAACTGATAAACATTTCTTCACTGTCTCCTAAGCTCAAAATATTCAAATTAATTTTTCTTGCATCCAGAAAGATAGGATTGTGATGAGACTGAGATCAAATCCAATCCATTTTAACCCCACAAATAAAGAGTTTACAAAGTTAGAAGGTATGAAAAACACTGCCCTTTTAAAGTTGTATTTTACTTTAGTAACTGCATGAGTAGTCCAAACAAACCATTATGGTCTGAAACGAACATGTGTGAACAATTATCAGTAATGTCAACAAGGGATTTATGTAGTAGCTCTAAATTAGTATTTCCTATGCCTCATTGCTTATGAGTAAAGGTGGTAAGAAGAGTCCCCTATGGAATAAGCGCAAAGACTGTCTTTTCATGTCCATGGAGGGGGATTGTTTATATGCTGCGTTCTCCTGCTCTTGTCAAAATGGCACCAAACCTAAAGGGAACTTACGTGACAAGCCAGCAAGCAAATCAACCCCTCTAGGTGCTGTGGCAGTTCTACAGGAACCCATTTCACTGTCCTGGATATTCCTTTAGACCAGAGCGTGCATATGCTGCTCCCTATTCACCGTCCCCCGTCCCCGTCCCCGTCCCCCGCCCCAAAATACGTGTAGAAAGTGCCACGTGACTTTAAGCTGACTGTAGCGAGTCCAGCTTCACATCTGTGTTTCACATAGAGGAGTTCGGCTTAGGAGCGTGCTGCGGTCTGGCTCAGGGCTGAGTCATGCTGAAGTGTCAGCTGCTGGGTCCCTCCTGCCACTGGACGTGAAGGTGAAACACCCACTGGCACTGACCTTTCTTCACTTTGTGAGACGTAACAGCCAGAGCTGGCAGGACTGCTGTCCGTATTAGAAAATGTCAATAGATATCTTGCTGTTAGATTCAGGGTCTATTTGTACAACCTTTAATCAGTATCAGACATGACATAGGTCAATGCAGTATCTTTGGCACACAGATTCAAAAGCTTTACTTTGAAAACATTACAACACAAATCATACATCTAAATGTTTATCATTCCAAACATCAGGTGACCATGCTTTCGAAATGTCAGAAGGATCTATAGCTTGTTTTCTTTCTTTCTGTCTCTTTGACAGTTGTAGCTACAATGATTTCTCGTGCTTGATTTTTTGGGTATATCTTACACAAAAGTAACAAAACAACATACAAAGGAGATTATTTTCAAAAGCAAAACAACTTTTTATGTTATTTTGTTATTTTTGTCCTTGTAAACCTCAAAAAATAAAACTACATTAATTCCTTAGAGGGATTATTGTTTCTGATGGATCTGTTTTTCAATCATTTGGAGCATCAGACAGACACTTCAGATTTTATAGACTTTACTTCAAAGAAATCGCAACACTGCCTGTAGAAGAGAAGTCTTTCCACTTCAAATATACACTGTGTATTGAAATTCAGATACTCAAATTGCAGATTTAGGTCAAGTGCTTAGGAAATGAAACATAGATAAATATTGAATAATTTGAAACATCTATTAGAAAAATAATTTAATACAATAATCATATAAAAAAGAGATAATATTATGTTTCCATGCCTCTGCCAAAAGTTTGTGATTTGTTTGTTACTGCTCTTTTCCAAACTCAGTCCGTGTATTGAGGGATACTTGTGTACAGTTTTCTTAGGAGCTCTTGAAAATCGGCTTGTCTGGTGAAGTTCATCATTTCTTCTAGAATGAAAGTAAAAAAATGTTAACAGCTACTTCTGATTATTAAAATAGAAAAGGACACTTCTCTGAATAATAAGAGCATAAACTGTGCTGTCTGTAAGCTAAGGACATCAATAAAGAGATTTCTTTTTTCAGGAATCTGACATTGTAATGCAGCTGTAGTTACTGTGGCAGTCAGAAATAGAAGTTGAATTTGTGGGCCTGATGCTGATCTCAGTTCCTTCACTGACATCTGTGTAGCACTTAGTATAATCAGAACCAAATCCATTGTGAAGAACACAGTACTAAAGCAGGAATTGCAAATATCTGCTTAGGACATTTTCCTGAGGTTTAACCACTGAGATTTGCTATAAATTGTTTTTTCGTTGTGTTTGTCATGCCTCTTTCTTTACTGGGTCATTACTGCCACAGCAAGGGAAAGTGCAGTGCTCCTTTGAAGAAGGAAGACTGGCAAAAAAGACGCAGGAATGTTGCGGTGTGATTAGTCTCTTCTGACTACGTGTCTGCTACGTGGAAGTCTGCTTTGGAGCTTTTAGTCAGTAGAGAGAAAGAGGCACTCTTAGGATGCGGTTCATCTGACTTATTTTAGATGTCTATTTTAGGGTAAGATCGATTGCTCCTCAGAAGAGCCTGTTTCTCACTATGAGCTGTAGAGGAAAGCTAGACAGTTATTTCAGAAGCGTAAATCTATGTTATAATGCCTATGTTTTGTCAGATGAATCCCACTGATTGTCTACAGTGAACAGAAAGAACCAGAAATTTATTTTATTCTAATAAAACCCTGTGTTCAGTGTTA
The DNA here is from genome assembly GCA_013400195.1 of Aramus guarauna. NCBI lineage: Eukaryota > Metazoa > Chordata > Aves > Gruiformes > Aramidae > Aramus > Aramus guarauna. The sequence continues at coordinate 83,646 of VXBL01005733.1, read as the reverse complement.
GAGCATTATGACTCTGAAACTGATGATGATAATTTAGATTGAGTCTTTTTGCACTGTTAAACATAATAGAAGAGAAGCAGTGGAAGACAAAGCGGCAGAAAGGCCAGTGTAATATTAAGCATGCAATTGGTCCTACACAAACCAACAATGCAATCAACTGGGTGCATCTGGGAGGATATTTTTTCTTGTGCCACAGGGGTTTCTAGAGCTGCAGAAATGAGATGGCTTCAATGAAGGAGTGAGGACTCTGTAAGGGATGATAACCCAGCATGTATCCCAGAGCTCACACTCTACAGCAGTATAGGAGGATGTTTTGCTTCACTGTGCAATGTAGCACGGTGCAGAGATTCCTGCGATAATTCTGCTCAGTGTAAGCCAGGTGACAGGCAATGTGTGTCGCATCAGGCAGTGGCTTGTTTACACAGCTCTGACTCTTCAGGAAGCTGAGACAGCACTTCTTGGCGCTGCACTGTACATGTGCCAGGCTCGGTGTGGTGAGGTCAGGAATCTCTGGGCTCTGCGTCAGTTTATCATATAAATATACAGCAACAAATGGCTGTGATGCCCCGTCTCTCTGCAATGCTACAGTCTGGACTGCGATTTGTAAGGAAGGCCCAAGTGCTGGACATCAATGAATTATCCAGACGCAAAAGTTGAAAACCCCTGATTGTTATAAAACTCTATAAATGCAGCTTCATAATTCTTTATTTCTAGTATAAATGCATGTCAGTATTAAGAGATCAAATTTTGTGGACTGGAAGACTTTTGGCAGTCAAATTATATGACTCCTCTCAAAAACAGATATGTCTGAGAAATTTAGACATGATTTAAAGTACAATAGTTATGCATTTCTGCATTCTGAATGAATCTTATTAACTCAGAGGAATTTCAAATTCTCTGCACAAAAGTAAGAATAAAAGGGACAATATTTTCTACGTATTTAACTATATAGGGATTTTTATCACTGGTTATTTATATACTTATATATATAATATATATGCTACAATTATATGTGTATAGTTATAGATGTATAAGTGTTTGGATATATCTCTCTGGAAATATTCAAAACCCAACTAGACACAGACCTGCACAACTTTTTCTAGCTGACTCTGCTTGATCCAGGGGTTTGGGCTAGATGATCTTGACAGATCCCTTCCAACCAAAATAATTCTATGATTATGTGATATTAATGGGTTTAAATAAATTTTAGACAAAGGAGAATAGAAGAAAGTCTGGCTTAAAACTTCATTGATTTTCCATTGATTTTTTTCCTCTAAAGAATGATTCAGAAATATTATGATAGAAGCAAAGTCATGCAAAAAATCTGCATAGAAAACTGCAATGAAAAGTCCATATTTCATCATAAATCACAGATTTCCAGTGTGAGACTTTGGATCAAGTTTGCATTTACCTTTCAATGATAAACTCTAGTCAGAACTTTGTTTTACCTAACAGTCAAGAGGTATTCTCTTTTGAATATCCATGATCTTTCTCAACTTTGGCAGTATCCAGTTGTCATGTTGTAATTACTTTTATTTGTTTTATCAAGTGAAAACTTTGGCAAAAATTACTGTGAAAACAAAAGCCAAAAATACAGCCACAGATTGTATAAAATCATACGAAAAATCTGACAAGGTCTAGAAAGACATCTGTGATTAATGCTTAGTTCTGCTGGAAGTTCTTCTGTAAAATTCACCAACAATGATAGCTGATGACCTTATCAGGCCTTACTCTTCTGATGAAACCATCTCCTCATCACTTCCCTGCCGGAGTTGTGTGTGTGTCTGCTGTGAGACTCTATGTGATGACATGGAAGTTGCTGCTCTTTCTTGCTTTTGAATTCTAATAAGAAAGGAAATCAGATGACTCAGTTACAGTTCATTGTGGATGCTACAGAAGATGAGAACTGCAAAATTTCATAGTTTAAAAGTATGCAAGATCAGACTGGGCTTGCCACTGTGGGTGAACAGAGATAAGAGCGCAGTAGAATTGTCTCCTTCCAAATGCACATACTTAGTCCATGCTAGAGCTGCTATCAGATCTGTGGCTGATGTAAATCGACACAGCAGTAGAAATGTAGCAGTTTCACTTTTTGATATCAGATAAGGATGGGTTCCAAAGGAGCACAGGAGACTGGGAGGTAGCACCACCAGCAGTTTTTGACTCCTCAGATCTTAACAAAGGCTAATTCCAGACTGAGACATAATATTGCAGTTCATTAGTGAGTGTTGGCTATTGCTTTTAAATGATAAACAAAATGACAGTTTATCCCAAGAAGCCTTGTCCTTAAGTAATATTCATATGCAAAGTATAATGTAGAGGAAGAAATGTACACTGCCTTTACTGTTACTATTTATAAGCACTTTTAGAATTATCACAGTTCCAATTTATTTCAACTCATTATTTTCCAAGTCACAGCTGAAGCTGTGAATGGTTATTAAAATCTGCATGTGAGACCCACATATGTAAATCTTGTGGGAGTCATAAATCATTAATTGTTTAGCATTATCATTGAGTAGTATCTAAGACATTACAGATTCTTCTCTCTGTTTACAGGAAGTCACCATTTTATAACATGCAAATAAGTTATTTACTAGTGATCAGTGCAAGGTATCGCTTGTGCCAATATTAATCTAAAGACTAAAAGGTGCCATCAGAGCTGAGATGTCCTATGCCATGACTCAACTGCCATCATCAAAAGCATCTAAATTTATTTTAAAAAATCCCACAACACTGATTAATCTTCCCTCCCAACAAAAAGCAAAGCAAAGCAAATGAAAACAAAACAAAACAAAACAAAAAACCAAAACAGCAAACCACACACACAAAAAATGTTATTGGCTTTGAAAAGTTTCCAAGTACTTCCAGTATAGTCTCAGAAAGATCCAAAATTATCAGGTGTGATCACTGAGTGATGATCAGGATTAATCCAGAAACCCAGCTTCCCCTTTACAAACAGGGCCTGGCTACCCAGGCAACTTCCTGCAGTTAACTACAGAAAACTGGGGATGCTTTTCCATTGCTATTTATGTCTTTCATTTGCACTCATATATTTTCTCATTTCACACTGTTTGGAGTTGGTTGGTTGGTTAGTTTTTTTGGATGTGATTGCAACATGCACTGGTCTAACAGGTCTAAAACAGTTGGGTATTTTTTCTGTTTGTTTATTTCTTTCTTTTGTTTCTGTTAGGTATAACTGAGAAATAGATGTAATTATTACTCACATAAAATATGCATAAAACTAATCAGATTAGCTAGCATTTTAAAATAACTTCTATATTCATCTATAGATAAGTTTGAAGCAGTATTGTGATTCCTTTTACAAAGTTTTGTATTATTTTAATAGTGCATATGGGCCTTAAATGAATATGCTATATTATTAATGCCTTGTTTTGTTGTCACAAACTAATACTTAATGCCAAAATTAAGATGTATTAAATGACCTTAGAATAAATTAATGTTAATTTGGGCAGCTGCCCATTAATAAACAAAGTGGACAAGAAGACTCTGAACTCTTATTTGTATCTCTTAGGAATATTAATTCTAACTACTAGCAAAGAAGAACAGAAATACTGTTTTGAACCAATGGTATATTTTGGTGGTGAGTAGGCAAACACTGTAGGTGACAGAAATACATCAGTTAAGTATTCCTGTGGAAAGTCCTCCTGTAAACTGTAAAGCTTAATATTTATTGCATTTTCTAAACAATAATTATTGTTAAGGATTATGATTTACTATTTTAAATACATCCCCTACAAAACTAGCATTCATAGGTGTAATATTTAGTTCCCAGTGTCTTAACCGGACCATACGTCCTATGAGAGCTCCTAGGACTGGAGTCCCCCGTATTAGCTGCTGACTGAGTTAGGACAACAATAAATCTCATGCACACAGTTATTGGAAGATATGATCCTTCTAACTCCCATTAGAGAGCCAAAAGGAGTAGCAGGGAAGAGCTCTACTGATCAAGCATCTTCTAGGAGGAAAAAATGTACTCAGTAATGGCAGAGGCACCTATCCTGTGTTTCTACCTTAGATCCCTGATGTAGGCACACATAAGTGTATCTTAGATACTTTTCCTAGGGAGGAGATCCAGTTTTCCTAAAATGAACACCTGTAGTTAAAGCCAAAGCTGTGAGAGTAATAGATCTTCCTGAAAATCTTCCTAGGCTAGTGCTCTCGCTGGGATTACAAAAGATGCGTGTCTTCATCTTCAGACTGGAAAGCCTTTAAAAATGGGCTCATAATGCTGTTACAAAAGCACTCCTGAAAAGAGATGTGGATGAGTTACCATTACAGTTCACTGACAACAGAGCTTTCAGGAATGCAAAGCTTTGGAGTCTGATTGTGATCTCCTCTACATCTGTAGAACAGCATATATCCAGGAAATTGTTCCTGATTTACTCGGAGGTATATGAGACAAGACATCAACACTATTGGTTTTAAAATGACAAAATCATGTCTGAAAGCCATTCAAGACTGGAGCGACTACAAAGAATGAGAATGACACTGTTGTCTTTCCATATCTCTCTTCCCCTTTCAGTTTTCTTTTAACAGATCAGATTCCCAGACAAATTCTTCATTTTCCTGAATCTTTGGGAAGTCACTTTGGGAAGTGTCTATGCAGAGCAAGCATACAATTCTAGCAGGCCAGTCAGAGATGCACTGGGTTGGTTTGGTTTTTTTTTTTTTGTAATTTCCTTCACACTGTTGTAAACACTGAAGTCAGAGAACAAGGAAAAATAAAGATTTTAGCACTTAATATCATTGATGTAATTTTTCTTTTCTTCCATTTAACTTTTAAAATGTTATTTCCTTTAACATATTTTCACAAACAACTAGATTTTTTTTTTCACCCACTCATATTTTTCTCCTTACCACTGGCTTACTAATTGAGCACTTGCAAGTAAGCAAAATTTTTAAATGCATGTACTGCTTCAGAACACAAAACAAAAACAACAGAAAAATTCATTCTTTCTCTTGAAATAAAGATTTATTTCTTTCCAATAGTTTACAGATTTATCCATTATGTATATATGAAGACTACAAGTAATGTTCATATAGAAATATATCTCAGTTGTGGTCTTTGCCAAATGCCCCATCAATATCTGCTCTGCTTTGTGTGCCCTTAGTGCTGGGATGAATAAAGCATCTCTAAATGCAGCAACAAATTCACAGTTTAGAAAAATATTTTTCAAAGTCTTTTTCAAGGTTAATAGGTGCAGATGATATTGAAAAAGATGTCCTATTTCCTATCTCCAGTTTGTCCATTCCTGCACACTCTAGAGATATATCTCTCAACAAAAAGCACAGCTAAAGAAAAAGATTTGCTGTACAGATAGTCTGAATTAAATACTCCGAACTATGGCACTTACAGGTATTTCTTGCCCTTGCACCAGACATCTTTGGTACAGACCTTATCTAACGTGTCAGGCAAAAAGCAGCAAAAGATATAGTTTATTTTGGAAGCACAGTTTAAGTTTGACAAAATATTTTTTTATTTACTGATTTTCAAGAAAAGCATTACAATCATTCCTAAGTTATAACTTTCTGTCCTTGTTCTGTTTTAACTCTGATTAAGTGGAATATTTACTACACAGGAGTCCTCTGAGAGAAAGCATGAGGAAGATCTTTATGTCCTTGAAACTAAAGAGATTTTTTTCATTTATTATAGTAGGGTCTCAGTTTCACCCAAGTTATCAGCAAGTTATGATCAGGACCTTATGCAGTTAATGGAAATGTGCTGCCCAAGCTCTCATCCTATGTAGAAACCCCACAAAGTCAACAAGACATTGCTTGTGAGCGGGTTTGCCAACACAGTTCCAAATGCCTTATTAGGTACTTGAAGGAAAACCAAACCAAAGCAAGGAACATTGAGAAGCAAATTCACAGAATGAGAGGAGAAGTATGTTTTTAAGGTGGGAATGCCATAAATGTTATCTATATAGGCTTTCTGAGGTAGATGTGAATCAAGAGCAAAAGAACTGGAAAGTACCTAAGTGCCAGTCCTCTGGTCATTCTCACTGTAGGATATTCTGCATAATCCTTTGTGGCAGGAAGGGGTGACAACTCTGCGTTTCAAACTGTGCAGAAATTATGCAGCAAAATGTTCAGCCTGCCCGAATATCCCCCATCTAGCATCAGGTCATCCAAGTTTTGGTTCACCCAAGGCAAACAGAAAACTTCTGGCCAGCTTGGCTTATACTTAGAAGCTCATTTGTCTCATTTGAAATAAGTCTATAAGGATGATTTAATATAAAATTAAGATGATCGGACAAGTTTAAGGAGATTTGGAGTCATGTCCTATCTCTGCTATAGATTTTCTTGAGATTTTCTGTCTGCCTTTACTTACTCAAATGGCAGCGGCAATACATCTCTTCTGTTACCCTTTGTCATTCTTGTTTGGCAGGTCACTCCTATGGGGAGATTCTCTCACTGTAAATTCCTTATTAATTATTTATACAGGACCTGAGGCCTTATATTTTGTGTATATGTATATACACAGATATAGAAGTTACTCTGCAGGTAACATCAGGAAATGCTCGTGCTTTACTGATAATTATCTTTCAGATCACATGTGATATGGCTAAATATCTAACTGTAGTACAAAATATTATTTACAATTTTGTTTTTCTACTTGCAAGAAACACTATATTGCAAAGAAGATATCTTTTTTTTTTTTTCTAACAAGCTGACTTTTTCATAAGATATTTTGAAGCTGCTCAGAGGTTTGCAATGTTAGAAATTGTTTCTGGAATGATAAAATTAATGGGCAAAGTGTAACTGAAAAAGGTCATAGATCTGTTATGTGCAGATAGAAATATCAACATCATTTTTGCTCAGACTTGCAAAGATAAGTCATGCTGTTGACAAAAACAAAATGTGTGAATGTCAACCCAAATATTTAATCTCTCAAAATAAAATGTAAATCTAAACCACATACTTATAATGGAAAGCTGTAGGGAAAATTACTTATAAATGTCTTTATTAATTAACCAATAATAACATGATCCAGATGTTGCACTACCATTCTGAAGTGCGTTTGAAAAGAACTCTGAGGTACTTATAACTAAACTGAATCTTAGTAGACCATCATATAAATGAAGACACGAGGAGCATATGTAGGAGAGAGAAATGAGTATGTACACACAATTACATTCGTACAACTAGTATAAGTAACAAATGCTGACTTTGTTCCAGTCAAAAGCCTAGTTAAACTTACTTAAACATAAAAAGCACTAATGTATAAAGAACTCTGGAGGCAAAATATTTTAATGTGCACTTCCCTTCAAAAATTACATTGTTTTATGTAGAAATTATTCAGTTATCTATCTGTTTTGATGTAATTTTTAATATCAGGAAACTCAATGTGGAAACCTGAAACCTTTCCTCTTTGTCATCTTCCTTCTTCCTCCATTTCTTTTTTACAGATATATCAGATAAAATAAAACAATGCAAGATAAAAATAACCAAAAACATGTATAAACATGAAATAATTAGCTAGAACAAAAAATATATTCCAGGGTGTGATGGAACCAATGTGGTATTTCATCCTGGTGTCCCAAAACTGCTGTACAGCCTATCAAGTTCAACATTTGGCTTCTCACACTAAAGAAATTAAAAACAAAGGGATATAATCATGGAGTTTGCAATAAAGCATTTTTTTCCACACTTTTCCTTTCTAAGATGAACATTGTTAATGCTCAGAGAGTACATTCCCAACACTGTGGTTTCCCTAAGGTCAATAAGATGCATCAGTGCTGTTACAGTAATCAGATATGACCTTTAACAACTAATTTTTTTTCAACTATAATTTGATGAAAAAACATTTGAGAAAAACATTATAGTTTCCTTATCTTGCTTGAATCAGTCCATTTTGTCTAAGACAGGGCATCATACTCATTAGATGGCGTATTTAACAGGTTCGTATGTGGTTTAGTTTCCTTTCAGGCTAACGGCTCTGGGATTATAACGTTTTAAGGGATTTACAGCACCTATTTATGGTGCTTCCTGGTTATGGAGATAGGAATGAGGTGTGCAGAGGTACTTCCAGCTGCTCAGAGCAGGAGGGAGCAATGGAGATGGGGAAACCACAACGTATGGGAAGTTGAGAAGAGGGTTTAGTGGGATGCTGTTATTTCACCTGTTCTCTAAATACAGGTAGAGGCGTAGTACAAAACACTTTATGGTTTATGGTTCTCAGAAGCTCCTTGCACAACCTCAACTCTTTTTGCACTCTCCCATATTAATGCTTCAGGCAATGTCAGAAAGAAAATTAGGGCAAAATGTTCAGTCAGAACAGGGAATTTGAAAGACAGGAGTGTAACGAAGTTGCAGAAATGATGAGTTTATGTATCTAGATGAGACTAAATCCATATGGTATTTATCAGCATGGTGAATTTCCTCAGATCTGTTTGGGAACAACTTCTGCTTTCTGTTGTTTGCTTACTTGGCAATTGCCATCTATTTCAGTGGCAGTAAAAACTGGCTAGATTTCGGGATTTGTTCTAGCTGTTGGCTTCACTTAGGAGGAGATCGTTCATCATTCAATGTGTATGCTTTTTCCTAGACTCTTGCAGTGCAGGAATATTATGAGTGGAAAAGAAAACCATTTTTTTAAAATCTCATTTTTCCCCGGGAAAACATTTATCTTCTATGTGGTATTTATACACAAACCAGACATCTGGTTCTCATGTTGAGTAGCTTTCAGAAGTGTCAGGTAATGATCAGATCATTGTTTTTTATTTTGCACTGAGGTAACACCTCTAATTGGAAAACCTCCAAGAATTTGAAAATACATCCATTAGCTGTTTCTGTAGCTGGATTTTTCTGCCTGTCCATTTTAGGAATAAAAAAAAATAAAGTTTTCCTCTGTTTCTGTCTCTTTTCTCATTCATCCTGTTGTGGGATGATGTAACAGGCCTTTAATCCTGTTAGGCTATGTAAAAATAATTGTGAAAAAGGATATTAACTTCATCTCATATACATATTTACTATGGAGCTTGGCTAGTTAGTCAGAGTCCTGGCTTTATTGACTTGACTATATTAACTCTAATTTTGGTCTGAAGGACACCAGTGTTTCATTCTTGCTGCTGCTGAGTTTGTGGTATGCGTGTTTGAATCCTGCAAATTATTGATTGACATTAGAAATCTCAACGTCCTGATCCCTCTGTCCAGTTTTTGGCCATGACCACAGTAGCAGTGTTTATGTCAGCCTACTACTCGGTGCCTGGTTTGCTCTGTGGTACAGGTCTTCCAGAATCAATGCTGAACTCCAGCTAATCCATAGCCAGTGAATAAATACTCCTTGAAACTGCGTCTCCTGGCACTTGGAATAAATAAAGATTAGCTGTGAGTTACTGAGAACCAGATTTCTTAATATTTTAAGCCCCTAACTTTGAAGCACTGATGCTTGAAAATATTGTCTGTTATTGACCAAGATTAGGTAAGCTTCGATCACTTTCCTTCTCCTCTTACAAACATGGAATACCGTGTGTTTTTCTTCCAGATGGGTATGCAGGCATGGTGGTGGTTACTTGCTGAAAGGCACGCAGAGCTGGTGGAAGGGCCTGAAGCACAGCCCGGGTATTAAAAGAGTGAGTTCTCTGAGTTTTAGGACTCCTTGTAGTACACTCAGAAACTCCATTTGAATTTAGCCATTGGCAAAAACATTTGCAGATGTGGAAATTACATTTTAATTAGTTTGTATGACTACACAAGGTAGGTTTGTTGCAGAAGTTACCATAATTACTACCAGCAAAATTGATATAATAATGGCCATATGGGTATTTTTCTGTAATTATCATTATTATCTAATCAGCTTCTAAACACTGCCCTGGCTTCTGAAATGGTCAGAGATGACTTCTGGGGCTAGATTATTCTCTTGTTGTGAGATAAATGAATGGAAACACACTGAGGATATTCTTCCCTAGACCATTTTGATTAACAGCAGACACTGTTCTCATTAGCGCTTTGAGCAATTGATATTTGGGGAAAAAAAAAACCCAAAACCAAAACAACCCAAAATCAATGTTGCCCAACTTCTTTCATTGCTGCTGCTCCTTTTTGCTACTCAGTAAAACAGCAACAGCTGCTTCTTTCAGAGAGGGGTCAGCTTCTCTGAACCGTGCTGCACGGAGCCCAGGGCGATGTGGACTGCAGGTCACTTCTTTGGAATCTGGGTTCTTGGGTGAGCTGCGAAATCAGCCAAGCTCTGGATGCAGGCTAGGAAGGAAAAGGATGCTGCAGAGGGAGCTCAATGCACAGCGTGTCACTTCTCTGCATCCATCTCCTGGAGATGATTCAGGCCCATGAAATTACCTGACAGCTGCCGATATAGTTAGGATGATCCTTTAAGGCTCTGCTTCACTCTCTCCACCTGTCAGCTTCCTCTGTGCATGATATGCCTGTAAGAAGAAATGTACCATCTCCCCAGAAACCAAATTAATACACAGCTTCTTTTGCCTTTGATGTAAAGATGTCACTATTACTTCAGAAAGTGCTATTTTCTGAAAGTAGTTTCAAATGCATGTTAAATTTTTATTAAGGAAGACATCCTTTTGAAATAAGAGATGTAAAAAAGAAAAATTCTATTTCTTTTCCCCTGATATTTGCTTATGCTTAAACCCCATCCTTTCTGAGTTCAGTTTTATGCATTATTCCTTAATGAAATAAATTTTGTCTGTTTGAGTGAAACATCTTCTTTAAAAAAATCCTTGTATGGACCTGAGAATTTCTTTTCTTCATTGAGATCTGTTACTTAGCTTTCCTCAGAATCTTTGCAGATTTTGGATTAATACTAAAAGGGCTGCTATGGAGCAGCATCCCATCCTTGCTGCTGTTTCATAAATATGCAAAGAAATGTAGCTTCTTATGCTTTTTTCTACACTAAACTAGCTTCCAGGACAAGAGGCTGATTTCTTTTTTCACACCTTCAACATCTGGTCACTATTGAACCTCTGCATTTTTTGCATGTTTAGTTTCTTGCTGGATATACGCCTGGGAGATCAAGCAGAAATTCACATCTGGGTTTTTTTGACACACACACACACACACACACACACCCATAAGCAGTGTACTTGCTTGAGAAATCAAGTGGAAATACACATCTGGGATTTTTCTAACTGGTCTTAATATGTCTGCAAGTGTTTCCAACAAAGAAAGCCAAAAGAGTAATTAAAGGATGGTAGGAGGTTAAAAAAAAAAAAAAGAATACTTGAAAATCTTTGCTTGTGTTCCTAAGGAAGTTGGTTTTGGTTTTGTTTTAAATTCCTTTCATATGCAACACTTACATTTACTTTCATCATTATTGATGATGGCCATTAGTTTTCTTCATTCCTTTTCTCAAAAATAAACAAAAACCCCTTCACATGCATCTGCTTGTAATTTTTAATTTTTGTACAGGTTATAATCATTGCTCTTCTGAAAATAGAAATACTTTCAGTGAGATTTATGAATACATAGTTATTATTTAAGTTTTTGCAAAATTGTAATTCACATTCAAATGTAAGCAGTAAATTAATCTCCTTAATTACAAAGGACTGTTTGAGATGAGCAAGTATATTTTTTCACTCTCATTAGTCGTCTCATGCAAAGAGTCAAAGCTGTGAGCCTTATGCTAGTAACCTCCATGATACAAATGTCGGAGAGTTGGATCCTCCAAAGTTAGGGTCATTTAGGTGCCACTATTTCTGTTTAAAAGACATAAAAGTTTCTGAGGTGCCATGACTTAGTACATTCAATAGAATTTTGCGAGCAACAAAAGTCTCCTCAGTATGATGAATGAGCTGAAAGATAAATTAAGTTCCAATGCTGCAAACTTTTACATATGTATTGTGAAAAGTTCCATCCATGTCTGTGAGACTGAGCGGCCCGTGAAGTTACTATGTGCAGTGTTTTGCAGCTCTGGTACTACAGGTCTACAGACACACTTTCTTGATGCTCATTTATGGTTATTAACTTTCATTCCATTTAAAATTATTTTAAAACTCTATTATTGTAACTTTAGTCCTGCTCAAGCACAGTAACTTTTGTATTTAATTGAATAACTGATAATTATACAATTAATATAGATGTCATTAAGTGTCACTACCATCTGGTATAATAGATCATGGTATTTTCAGAGTTACAACCTTTTCAAAATGACACAAAGGCATAAATAAAAACCTCAATCACTTCATATAAGCAGACGGATCTTGAGTTGAGAAGAGACAGAAAAATATATAGACATATTTTAAGTCTAATAGATATGACAGAAGATCCTTGCTATGAAGCATTTACTGTGTATATGCTCACAATAATTTATATTTTGAGCCTATATTTTGACACATGATAACAAGAAGTAAATTGTGCTAAATGCAGGCAATTAACAGACAACTACTTTACTAGACAAACTGAAAAGTACAAACCACTGTACATAGTAAGAAGTCATCCAGCTATGCAATTATTAAATCAGTTTTTATCTTTATAGGTTTACAGGACAGACTTGGTCCAAGTCCTGCATGAAAATTCCCTGTAAGGAGCTGAAGTGATTAAAGGGTGACAAGAATCTTTGGCCTGTAAGATTACCATAAAATTGTATAAAAAATCAGCCACTGCTGTTGGGCAAAGGGCCATATTCTTTATATGGCTATATGTCATTGCTACAAAATCCATGACTGGATTCTACATTCATGATCACTGGCTTCTTGACTATACTTCTCTCATTCAACCTCACTAGAGTAAAATAGCAACACACCACATTGTGCAAGGTTTGGATAAACAGATTATGTTCTTTCTCTATCATGTCACTAGTGTAATGATAGAGAAACAAAGGTGAACCTCTGCTTTAACACAATTCAATCATAGAGATTTGAGCAGTGCCAACATAAATATTAAATATCCCACTAACTTAAGATACATTCTGGTTCATGACCTCGTGTACTGAAAAGATTTTCTCACACTCCTGTAATAAACTCCCTTTTTAGGATAGGTTAAATTAAGGTCAAATTCTGCTTTGAATATGGTTATCCATTACCTATGCATTAAGTCAGTTTGTAATTCCTGAAATAGATCCCAACAGTCTGAGTTCATCTAAAAAAACCTGCCATCCTTATAAAACTATATTCTGTGGCTAATGCAACATCAAGTGCTGGCTGCTACATTTACTGCAAGCAAGCCACAGAAAATGTATATTTATATTATATATAAATATATATATTTATATTATATTCCCAACACTATGTATTTTTCATGCCAATGATTCATGCAATTGTTAAGCAAGAAATGCACATTTTTTTCTGTGACTTCAGAGAAAATAAATTGATGGAAAACATCACTGCAGTATATTTTGAAAACTGGAAAAATATAGAGAGATTCATATGGTCAAGGAGAATATAAATTTAGGATGAAATAAAGATATCTCACATCTGCATGGACCTCCAGCATTTGTTACACTTATCTAACAGCTGCATAATACAGCTGGGTGTCAGTGTAGGCTAAGTAAAGAGAGGTAGAGAACTGAGCAGTAAGAGACATGAAAATGGTGTAAAAACCATGATGGAAATGGGTATAGAGTGGAGTAACATAATGGTGGATATGATTTTTGAATAGGACGGGAAAGAAATCAGAGCACTACACAATACGTACAACAATGAATGATAAAAAAAAGAAGGAAGGTTTTATGGTGTACTAATTACTAATTTAGCAATGTACTGAAAATAGAAGAACATTTTGTCTTATTATTCATTAGACATTATAAGACTGATGTATATGGAAGAGAAAAGATGTGGTGGGTTGACCTTGGCTGAATGCCAGGTGTCCACCAAGCTGCTCTGTCACTCCCCCTTCTCAACTGAAAAATATAATGAAAGGCTGATGGGTCATGATAAGGACAGGGAAATCACTCACCAGTTACTGCCATGAGCAAAATAGAGTTGACTTGGGGAAATTAATATAATTTTTTGCCAATCCAAAGTCATAGTAGGGTAATGAGAAATAATAAAAAAAAATCTTAAAACACCTTTCCCCCACCCCTCCCTTCTTCCCAGGCTGAACTTCACTCCCGGTTTCTTTGCCTCCCCCACCCAGGGGCACAGGGGGATGGGGAATGGGGGTTGTGGTCAGTTCATCACATGTTTTCTCTGCTGCTCCTTCCTCCTCAGAGGAAGGACTCTTCACACTCTACACCTTGGGGTCCCTCCTATGGGAGACAGTCCTCCATGAACTTCTCCTCCATGAACTGCTCCAGCATGGGTCTCTTCCACAGGGTGGAGTCCTTCAGGAGCAGACTGCTCCAGTGTGGGTCCCCCATGGGGTCACAAGTCCTGCCAGAAAACCTGCTCTGGTGTGGGCTCCTCTCTCCAGGGGGCCACAGGTCCTGCCAGGAGCCTGCTCCAGTGCGGGCTTCCCACGGGGTCACAGCCTCTCTCAGGCATTTGTCTGCTCCAGCATGGGATCCTCCACAGGCTATAGGTGGATATCTGCTTCATCATTAACCTACATGGGCTGCACGGGGACAGCCTGCATCATCATGGTCTTCTCCATGGGCTGCAGGGAAATCTCTGCTCCGGGACCTGGAGCATATCCTTGACCTCCTTCTCCACTGACCTTGGTGTCTGCAGAGCTGTTTCTCTCACATCTTCTCACTCCTCTCTCCGGCTGCAAAAGCTCTCTCTAACTTGTTTTATCCCTTCTTAAATATGTTATCACAGAGGCGCTGATTGGTTTTGCCTTGGCCACTGGAAGGTCCATCTTGGAGCCGGCTGGCATGGCTCTATCAGACACAGGGGAAGCTTCTAGCGGCTTCTCGCAGAAGCCACCCCTGTAGCCCCCCATCTGCTACCAAAACCTTGCCATGCAAACCCAATACAAAAAGATATGAAAACACAAATATGAAGTGGAAGAGAAAATTCCCTCTAGAGAAAGAGCTCCATAGGATGCAGGAGAGAGGAAGGAAGATAAAGAGATTTCAGTCTGTCCCAGACTTCTGAAAAATATAGTACATGGCATTGCAGACACAGTAAAGTGTTCCTTATGAATGAAACAAGTCAGAAGTAATATAATTAAAAAAGATAATATTTCCTAGCAATTGTTAATGCAACACCTCAAATTAATAATGGGGGATGTATTCAACCACTGTCAGCTTGTTAATCAGTCCTCAGCCACATGAAAGAGTTTAGAACAAATGTGAATAAAAAAATCATTAAACTTTCTAAAAAAATAAAAATATGTGCTGAAATTGATAACAAAAAGATTCAGGCTTTATTCAAGGTCTAGTATATCACACAGGAAATCCATGGTCATACTGAGGGCTGTAGAAATAACATGACTCAAGTACCATGTGGTTAGGAATATTGGATACTTACTTGTCTCCAAAATTTGTGATCTGAGATTTCTGGCTGAAAAGGAGTTTGGAGAAGATCTTAATATAATAGTTGATAACAATCTAAATATGATGTTCCAAAGCATTCAGTGGTGAAAAGCAGAATCTCAAAATATATCAGAAATGGTATTTCTAGCAGATACAGGAAGATTCTATGTATGTTTCATTACACCTGATGTTAGCAAAATCAAATGTGTAACAGTGTGCTCAGTTATGGGTATCTATTTGCAAGAAGGGAGACTCGAACTGGAAGATCATTTATTACAAATTTGAATGGAATGTTGGAATTATGAGAGTGAGAAGAATTTGAATTTTAAATTAAATAAGGATAAGAGGCATGTGACTGTTTAGGACTATATGAAAGCAGGTATATACTGGGAAGAGCGAAAAACTAGATTATCCCAATTCATGAAAACTTCATATGTAATCAAGTTGGATTAGTGTGAGAAATTTTGACTAGTATTTGTAAGAGGATTCCTTAACAGAGGTTCTGGGACAGCCTTTAAGTTAGAGGAAGGGATGGGTACATGACATACTAATTCAGGATGGAACTTCCTAGATTCATAACAGGGATTGTGTCATAAAGTCACTTCAGCAGCGAAATATGTGATTGGAAAGAACGTGACTTCCAGCCTTCTAATGTTATTCTAAAGGAACTGGATGTGCTCAGGATTTCTGAATCTCCTAATTTCACTGCAGAGTCGAAAAACCTGCTAATTGAGGGAGGAAAGATTTATCACACACACACACACCTCCTTTTAAGACTGGTCTGTGCTGGTTAATGGACTTCTGCCTATTACATTTTGGGTCAAGTGGTGTAGATGTGTATTTTGGATTTGAACATTCCTGTGTTCAGTCTTCTTGATGGCAGATGTAAGGTGTTAAACTTGATGTAGAAGTTAAGAAAAGCAAATGTCACTCCTATCTTCAATAAGAGCAAAAAGGAAGACGCAGGTTGCTACAGGCCAGGGATCCTCAAATCAGTCCCTGGGAAGGTGATGGAGTAACCAAACCTGAAAACCATTTCCAGGCACATGAAAAGCAAGAAGGTGACAGGGAGTAGTCAGCATGGATTTAGAAAGTAAAAAACATGCTTAACCAACCTGACAGCCTTCTACAATGAGAGGACAAGATGGCAGGACAAGAATCTGTAATCACAAATTAAAACACATTAAATTCCATCTGAAAATAAGGAAAAACTTCTTTACTGTGAGAGTGGTCAAACACTGGAATAGGTTACCTAGAGAGGTTGTGGAGTTTCCATCCTTGGAGATATTTGAGGCCCAAGGTGACTTGGCCTTGGGCAACCCATTCTAGATGACACTGCTTTGAGCACGGGGATTGGACTAGATGATCTTCAGAGGTCCCTGTCAACATCAATGATTTTATGATTCTGGGAAAACTTAGATTTGTTTAAACTTCCACAAAACTTTCAGAAAATGGCTTCAGAAAATGTGAAAGATGCTATACATTAGAATTTTATTATATGATTAGATAGTGTTTCTTTCTGCTGCATTTAGTATTTTTTGATGGATGATGTTCAGTGGATGCATTAACTTTGGTCTTCATAGGACCTTTATTAATTTCTTAAGAAAATTGGATAACATGCTTTGAATTCAATTGGTCTAAAACTAGAAATATTTTATGGAAAGTTTTGATTTTCTGTGATAAATTTGTGTCTTTGTAACTTGAATACACTATTATTCCCACCACAATTTCCCATTAAAAATAGTTATTTAAAAAAATAAAATACAGTAATAGATAAAAGTTACAAGAAAGCTTTTCTTAGGAAAAAAAGATCTTTTTCATTTTTTAAGAAAATGGGAAAGTCAAACAATATGCTTGGGCTTTTCATTTTTAAATTTCCATGTTACCACAAAACCTTTAAATTTTATTTCTGAAAGAAATAGAAAGTCTTCTGTTTATTTTTTAATCTGTTTATTTTTTAATCTGTTTATTTTTTAAATCTTCATTAAAAATCTGGAAATTTATATTCACAAATCTAGTAGTAAATGAGACATGGAATCACATAAAGAAATGGTATACAATTTTGATCAGCCAAACACATTGAAGAAAATGCAATTCTATTTCTGTTTGTCAGTCATGCTAGAAAAATGCATCAAATTTGTATATATATAGACACACATACACACACACAAACATATATATATTCATATGAAATTTTTATCAACCTTTTCACTGACACTCAGCAATGCCCTCATCCTTCTTTATACACATTCATACCTGGCATCTGATAAAACCTCTTTCCTGTAACTGAAGTGAGTGGTAATATGAGTAAGAAAACTGTGAATACCCTGAAGAATCAGAGAGATCTAAGGATAAACGATGGCAACGTTTGCGAATGGAAGCTCAGTGCAGACTTTCGACAGTTTGATACTTAGTCTCCATTCTTTTATTTTCCATCTGCAAATGGTGATACCAAGTCTGCCTGCCTTCATGAGACACACTAAGAAGAAACTAATCTTTTATCTCTGTAATACGATAATGACTCTCCTAGTAAGGTGCATAAGGAAATGTATAATTTTTATTCAGTGCAGGGCTTAGAGGTTGTGCTTTAAATAAGGTAAGAATTTAATTAAGAGGATAAAAAAGGACATTGATTCGTTGTGACCCATGAAGAAAGCAGCATTCATCCTATGTATTGATTGAGGAAAGGGTCTAATGTTAAAAAAACCCAAACCACAAAGCAGTCAGTCACCTGATTAAAGATTGCAACATCATACCTGTACACAAATTGTGAATGTTTTTGTTATTATTTTTCATATTAAATACTTCTTTAAAACTAAACATATATTGTCATGATTTTAACCAAAAAAGAAATGTAAGATTATATTTGTCTAGAGGTAGATTCCTGGATTTTTTACTTTTTTACTCTAACATAGCAGAAATAATTCACTCATGGGTCTCTAAAGTCTGAGAAAGGGAAAGGTTGAAGATAGGTAGTATTTCTGAATACTAAGTTCAGATCATGAGTCATATGCTCCTCCTTTCCTTTGAATTGGTAATGAAATACCAACTCTGGCACAAAGTCATGAGACATAGTGGTTTGTAACTCAGTCTGACCATGATGAGCTGCTGGTGCTGCGGAAGAGTGGAATGCACCTCACTCAAAAGAGAGAAGCAGCAATATGTTTTACTGAGGTAAAATAATAATTTGTCAGAGTTCAATAAATTCTATGGAATTTAACAAAGTTTAACAGTGGTTTACTAAGATCCAATAAGTTTGATGGCAAGATTCATCTTATTAATTACTGCACGGAAGAAACAGTGAAAGAAATATTGAATTTGTGAAGCTTACAAAGTTTAAAAAACTATTGGTCACTTACTGAGGATCTGTTGCAGCAAGGAATTTCTCAACATTGAGGAATGTCAATGTCATCGAGAGCTGTCAATGTTGAGGAGTACAAGATGTCTCAGCCTTGGGCAAGGAAGGACCTCTGAGTCTCAGGTGAGGAATCTTGAACCCTGAGAGACATCCTTGCTCAAGGGGAGAGTAATCTGGTGGCCATCTAGCTGTAATTCAGGGGGAGCTCCAGTAGGGCTCATCCAACCATCTGCTGTTGATAAAAGGACTCTCTGCCTTGAGAAGCAACCTTGAGAGCTGTCTCAGCTCAAAGGGAGATCACCGCCCTGTAGCCATGCTGCCTAGCAGGGAGAGCTCAAAAAAGCTCGCTTAAGGTGTCATATTCATGGAATAAAGTGGTTGGCTCATAGTCAAATAACATGTGATGTAAAGCTAGGCATGAGACTCCCTTTACTCACAACTTTTTTTTGTTTTTCGATAAATGAGTTTTGGAAAAGCCATCTGTTATTTATGGGTTAATGGCACGATCGGTGTTCCAGACTTGGATGTATTAATGTTTACTGTCATTCTGCTCCTTTGTGGGTTTTTGGAGAACAGGTTGAAACTAGAGGAGTTCTTGGCCCGGCCTTTACCTCCTTTGGAGCCTGTACCAAACTACCACTAGTTTGGTTAAGGAGTCGAGTGCATCTGTCACAGGCTGGAAAGAGGCCTTGGTAGGTCATGTTTCGGGAAGGGGGGTGGTTATGCAAGTGGCTTTCAGCTGTGTTGTGCGTTCTTTGAAGCCCAAGCCCTGCCAGCTGGCACACACACAGCACTGTAGTCTCTCTCTTACTCCATGACTCCATCTGCAGTGAAAGGTGACAATCAAAGTTTCAATTCACAGAGCAAGGTAAAAGTCACATTAACATTATATGAGATAGCTGTGAAAGAACATGAGTTGAGTCCAATTGTGTATTCCACCTGTGGTGTGGGACTCAGCAGGTGTCTTGTGCTCATGATAATCTTTAGTGGCAGGAATCCAAAAGAGATCCTTCAAGCTTGTGATGCTGAGCATTACAAAGCCTGAGCTATGGCACTCAGCTCTGCCAATAAAGTACACAGCAGTGACTGACATCCAAAGAAACCTAGATACAAAACACAAAGGAGTTAGGCATCTACTAGATTAGAATTTAGTACTTCCACAACAGGGAGTTTATTCTGGAAGCTGTGAGTGTCAAAGATGTCACTAACATAAGCAAATGATGCAGCACTTTTCTGAAAGATACTCTATCATTTCACTTCAGCTAAATGGCAATTGGATGACAGATCCTCAAGGGATTTCATACGCATAATGACAATAGGTGAAAAACTTACAATTCCTTACTTTTATTAGTAGAGTCACGTTTAGGAATAATATTTGTAATTTTAAAACCAGAAACAGTCTTTTACCTGATGATTTTAAACACAAAAAAACCCAACAGCATTCCTTTCTTGAAGACAAGCATGCATTGCTCTGTAGATACCTTCACCAGAGTTTAATTTTTGTTGTTACCTGTAATCTTATTGATGTAGCTATCTGCAGGCTGGTCCTGGAAACCTTTGTAATGTGTCTGTTCTTGGTTCAAATATATCCATTGATATTCTGTTCAGATCTCAAATATTGTTTTAAATTGTATTCCCAGGGAAATTCTTGTTGTTTCTCTCACCTAGACTTTCACTTCACACGTTCATACTGAAGGTGATGCTACATTTGTTAAAATATTACTGTGATAGAAAAGGAGATTTATTATGATCCTTGGCTTCTACTTGCTCACTCTTACAAGCTTGGCATAAAATGGAGCTGCTGAGATGAGCAGGACGGACTATACACAAATCTGCTTCATCTGCTGCTTGTAAGAAGCAGAGTAATGTGTATTCCTGCGCCAGAAGAGGATTATGATAGAAACTGGATATCAAAATCAGAAATAGTAATTTTGACCTTTGTTTTCAAGGGAACTGAGGAGTCAACGGAGGTCCCCACTGCATGTTATGAAATTACTTGCACTAAAGCACTAGAGCAGGAAAGATAAATAGGATAAAGTGGTATGAATAGTATAAATGACTAACAACCTACAGAATAATAATGGTTAAGCATCATACTCAGACTATTTAACTGGGTAGTCATAGTATACAGTTCAAGAGAAGTGTAAGAAAATCAGACCACCTGCTCTTGAGATTTTTCTAAACATCACCTGTTACATAGCCAAGAGAGAAGTAGTTGCAGTAAACCATTTAAATAGTGAAAACATTATTTCAATAATATTAAGCTTAAAAAAAAAAGGAAAAAAAAAAAGACAAAACCCCCCCAAACCCAAACCCTAAACCACAGCCTGGAAGGAAGGTAATGTAAATGTCTCTTTGGTTATGGAATTATCCAGGGTCGTTTTAGAAGCAAGAGATTTATATTTGGCAGGAAACCTTTTAGTAGGACTGTAGAGGAAGGTTTAACACAAGATAATGCATTTGTTTTAGTGATGTTATATTTGTAGGTGCAAGACCAGTTGCTTGGAAGAATCACAATAGGGGAAATCAGAAAAAGAAAATCTGTCTCAACTGAACTGCACTTGTTGATTCCAGGACAACAGATCAGCCAAATAAATAGGAAAAGTTTAGAAGAATGGTAGGAAATAAATAGATTACAGACATGTTTCTTGTCTTAAGAGCATTTTTGTTTTTTAATTTGAAATAACCTTGAGTGTTTTCTTGAGTGCTTTCTTGAACACACTTCTCCTGAGCCAGTTTAATGAACTAGTTGCAGTGGTGCCTTTCATAGTATCACAAGAAACCTGTCTTCAAACAGCTCTCCCACCATGTAGTTCTGAGGATTTCAGAGATATATAGAATCAGCACAGCCAGCTTCATTTATAGATTGGGAAGTAATACATCTTGCACTTCTTTCTGCACCTATTGATACACAGAATTTATTGCCTTTTTCTATTCTCTTTTCAATTTCTTCACTGCAAAATTAAACTCCAGGAAGAAAACCAACTCTACGTTAGTAGCACAGGACGTTGTGATTTTGATTAAGATGCCAGACAGGAGACAGAAATAATAAAAAATATTCTTACCTCACTCAGATTTAGACACAAATAAGAAAAGACAGTGTGTTTGTCTTATTTCATAGATAGCAGGTTTAGGTTCACATATATCTTATGTACTCTCACGCTACCAAAACCATTTTTTTCCCTTCAGTCTGAAATGGACATCTTAATCTAACATTTTGATGTCACTTCCCCTTATGGTGATTCACTTGATGATGCCTGTTGTCATAACAAATCTAACTTGTGATCCAAAGACTGCAGAAATGCTTATAGAAAAGCCATCGCCTGGAAATATTTCCTAAGAAAATTATTTTACATAGGCTATTTTTAAATAATTTTTTTGGTGGGAACAAATAAGAAAAAAGGGGGGAAAAGGCAAATAGCATTCAACATGAATTCTTGGTACAGATAAAGAAAGATGAAGAGCATACTACCACTCCTAATTTTATTCGAATTTATTTAAATGGGAATAAGTCACCTAACTTGTTTAGGAATTTTTACGTAAAGCTTTAGTTATTTCTATGCTTCTTTAGGCACCTGTATATACTCCTGAAAATCTGTTCTAAAGTCTTGATGAACACTTCTTTATTACTAGTGGTCTTTCAGACCTGCTGAGGATGTGTAACTCCTTTTGACTACAGCAGTATTGACTACCGCTGAAAGGTAAATTTCAATGTTCTTTTATATATATATATACACACATATATAAATATGTGATTCCATGATTATACAATTCTTAACAGGGTTGTGTGGGGCTTTGTTTTGGGTCCTCCTTTCCCCCATTTCCCCTTTATTTTAACCGTTACCAACAGAGCATTGTTTTATGCAGACAGGTAAAGACATTAAAATAAGGAATCAGTGCTAATCTTTTTATGTCTTTTGTTCAAAGAATAAGAAAATTTGAAAATAAAAATAAAAATTTCAAAAGCATCTAAAGCTTTTCTTGGGGGGAACTGGGAGCTAAATTGGTAAAAGTCTATAAACATACAGCACTACAAAAGACATCTACGTTCTCTTATTCAGAGCTTAGCATCACAGTATAATGACAACAATCACCAGATGCTTGAATGGTGAACAGGCTAAATCCAATAATTATACTGTGATCACAGATCCAAAACATAGCACCATACAAGCTGCTATGAAGAAAATTAAATCTATCCCAAACCAAAACCAGCAGATCCTGAGACAGGTAGAGTTGAGCATCTCATTTTCCTTACATAAACTTTCCACAAAGATAAATGTAGTTGTGAAGGTAGGATCTTCAGAAACCTTACCAAAGAAAATGCAATGTCTTATGAAATTTATGAGTGGTAGTGGTACCACCCCCATAAAAGCTCAGATGTGCCTGGCTTTCAACATATCTTATGCTAATAAGACAGTTCTGCATTTCTGAACAGGCTTTCAAAACACCGTGGTCCTTTTAAAAATCTTTGCTTTGTTCCTGAATCAATACCTCTCAGGTGCTTGAACCTATTAAAGAATAATGTTATTGAATGGGAATTACAAGGTCAGCTTCTACCCTCTCACATCTAACCTCCACAAAACTATGTGTGCTGTTGCATTCATACTTGTAAATCACCCTGTCCACACTCAGGCCTTACCTGGAGTACACAGGAAATCTAGTATGAGATGCTGGTACAGGCAATCTCAGTACTTCTAAATTATATTGGGTCAACAGTATCTGCTAGTGAAAATGTTCTACTTGTAAAGCATTTATCCATTTTAGAAAGCAATCTACATGTTGGGTAGCTCCCTCAGGTAACTGATGAGAACACTACTATATTTCCATTTCAAGCAAAGAGCAGATTTTATTTCTTTGCAGTACAAGCATCTTTAGAAATCAACCCCTGCAACAAGTACTGTGGCTACTCCAACCCCTGTTACAGGCACCCTGTGGTTTTATCTGCATGACCACAGAGAGGACATAAGAAAGTGGGAAGAAAAAACCTACCTTGACCCTAGAGGCATGGGTACGTGAATTGCAAGGAAAAAAATCTCAAGTCTTCCAGAAAAATTGCTGCAGTTCCCCAGACAGAGTAGGTTGCCCATATTTCTGATCATATGGAAGGAGCTTCTGACTCTTATTTAGAAATTAGTATTAAGGATGAGATTCAAAACCCAGATGTGCCACACGAACCCATTCGTTGGTAACGAATACTATGACCACGATTAGAGGAGCCCTGCCTCCAGCCAGGTGGAGAAAAGGGACAACCAGGTTTACTGAACTGTGTGGCTTCGATGGCCTGGCACATCAGAATTCCAGGAGTATAAGGCTCTAGTGGACACCAGTGCACAGTGTACCCTAATGCATTCAAACTATAAAGGGGAAGAACCCATTTGTATTTCTGGAGTGACAGTTAACTGTACCGAAAGCTGAAGTGAGTCTAACAGGGAATGACTGGCAAAAGCACACTATTGTGACTGGCCCAGAGGCTTAGTGCATCCTCAACATAGACTGCCTCAGGAGAGGGTCTTTCAAGGATGCAAAACTACCGGGGAGCTTTTGGAATAGCTGCCTTGTAATCAAAGGAGCATCCAGTAGACCTGGAATTGACTGCCCCAGGGGTGGAAACACAACCCCATCATTTGCCATGGACTGATCCAGACTGCACTGGAACAAGGTGAAGCTCCAGAACACCTGCAATACATTGATGACATCATTGTACGGGGCAACACAGCAGAAGTCTCTGAGAAAGGGAAGAAAATAGTCCAAACCCTTTTGAAAGCCAGTTTTGCCACAAAATGAAGTAAAGTCACGGGACCTGCACAGTTTTTTGGGAATAAAATGTCAAGATGGATACCATCAGATCCCAATGGATATGATCAACAAAATAACAGGAATGTCTCCACCAACTAGCAAAAAGGAAACACAAGCTTTCTTAGGCATTGTGGGTTTCTGGAGGATGCATATTCCAAATTACATCCTCATTGTAAGCCCTCTTTTGAAGTGACCCAGAAGAACAGTGATTTCAAATGGGGTCTTGACCAATGACAAGACTTTGAACAAATTAAACAAGAAATGGTTCACGTAGTGGCCCTGGACCAGCCTGGGCACGATCAGATGTAAAAAATGTGCTCTACACTGCAGCTGAGGAGAATTGCCCTACCTGGAATCTCTGGCAGAAAGCACCAGGGGAGACTTGAGGCTGACCCCTGCGGTATTGGAGTTAGGGATACAGAGGATCTGAGGCCCACTACACTCCAACTGAAAAAGATATATTGGTAGCTTATGAAGGGGCTTGAGCTGCTTTGGAAGTGATTGGTACTGAAGCACAGCTCCTCCTGGCACCTCAACTGCTGGTCCTGGGCTGGATGTTCAAAGGGAGGGTCCCCATTACACACCATGCAACTGATGCTACATGGAGTAAGTGGGTCACACTGATCACATAGTGGGCTTGAATAGGAAACCCCAGTTGCCCAGGAATTCTGGAAGTCGTCATGGCCAGAAGGCAAAGATTTTGGAATGTCACCAGAGGAGGAGGTGACACATGCTGAAGAGGCCTTGCCATATAATAAACTATTAGAAAATGAGAAGCAATATGCCCTGTTCACTGATGAGTCCTGTCGCATTGTGAGAAAACTTTGGAGATGGGAGTCTGCTGTATGGAGTCCTACACAACGACTCACAGAAGCTGCTGAAGGACAAGGTGAATTGAGTCAATTTGCAGATGTGAAAGCCATCCAGCTAGCTTTAGACATTGCTGAACAAGAAAAGTGGCTGGTGCTCCTATGGGGGTTGTTACAGCAATAGAACCAGAGCAACTAGCAGTGCAGAGGTAAACTCATCTGGGCTGCCCCATTGTGATAAGATATTGCTGCCCAACTAGAGAAGCTGGTTGTAAAAGTATGTCATATAGTTGGCCACATACCTGTGTCACCAAGGAACATCAAAACAACCAGCAGGTGGATCAGGGTGCTAAGATTGGAGCGGCTCACATGTATTTGGACTGGCAGCATAAGGGTGAATTGTTTATAGCTTGGTGGGCCCATGACACCTCAGGCCATCAAGGAGAGATCAACATATAGATGGGCTCGTAATCAAGGGGTGGACGTGACCATGGACACTGTTGCACAAGTTATCTGTGAATGTGAAATGTGCTGAAATTAAACAAGCCGAGAGGTTAAACCTTCTGTGGTATGGGGAATGATGGCTGAAATATAATACGGGGAGGCCTGGCAGATTGATTATATCACACTCCCACAAGCCTGCTAAGGCAAGGGCTATGTGTTTGCAATGGTGGAAGGAAACACCGGGTGGCTGGAAACATACCCTGTGCCCCATGCTACTTCCTGGAACACTGTCCTGGGCCTTGAAAAGCAATTCCTGTGGTGACATGGAACCCCAGAAAGAGTTGAGACAGAAAATTGGACTAATTTCTGAAATAACCTCATAAACCCCTTGGCCAAAGAGCATGGCATTGAGTAGGTATATCACATCCCCTATTATGCATCAACCTCCAGGAAAATCAAGCAATACAATGGACTGTTAAAGAATACAGAGAGCTGGCTTCAGCAACAAGCACCCAGCAAGTTCCTCAAGATTGACATCTTCAACCTGCAGACTGTGAGCATGGACTGCGCTGGATACATCAGCTACGAGCTCTGGATGCAGCATGCAAAAATCCAACACCACACACCATTTCTCCTGCCCTGAGATGCAGTTATGACAGATGGAGCCCAAAAGTTGCAGACTAAATGAACTCAACAGACATTATAGAAGTGTGGTCCGTTGACTAAGAGAATGATATCTGTGTATACGTATCTAAAGACAGGAAAAGTAATGGTGATTAATTGTAATGTATTGGGAAGTATAGGAGCTGGACGTGACATAGATGGTATGGAATAAGGGATGGATACTGCCCTGGTTTCAGCTGAGAGTTAATTCTCTTTCTAGTAGCTGGTATTATGCTGTGTTTTGAATTTAGCATGAGAATAATGTTGATAACACACTGTTGTTTTCAGTTGTTGCTAGGTAGTTCTCGTGTTTTCACTAAATCAAAGGCTCTCCAGCTTCTCACACCATGCCAGGTCCACAAGGAGCTGGGAGAGCACAGCCAGGAGACCTGACCCAGACTGGCCAAAAGGATATTCCCTACTATAGAATGTCATGCTCCAGATAGAACTGGGGAAGCTAGCTGGGAGGCAGGATTGCTTCTTGGAAAACAGACTGGGCATCGGAGATTTTTTTGTATGTGGTGAGGAACTGAATTTGTGCATCACTTGTTTTTTATTATTATTAGTAGTAATATTAATATTGTTATTGGTGGTTTTGTTATTATTCTTATTATTTTCCTTTGTTATTTTATTAGACTGTCTTTATCTCAACCCACGAGTTTGTTTTGTTTTTTTTTCTTCCATTCTCCTCCCCATCCCTTTGGAGGGGGAGGGGTGAGCAAGCAGTGCTTAGTGGTGCTTAGTTACTGGCTGGGGTTAAACCACAACAGCAAAGAGCAGATTTTATTTCTTTTCAGCAGAAGCATCTTCATTATATCTGCCAGCTGATGATGTGATCTAATACAATAAAACCAGATTTTTGTAGTAAACACAAAGATTCAGAATCTACTTATGCTATGAATGAAATGGTGATCACATTGTTTTCTAAAAGCTATTCATTCATATATTCCAACTATTCTCTAGTTTGTCATATACAGAAATCTCTGTTGAGTAAAACAGAATGGATAGGCTGCTAGGCATCCTGTATATTAGAAGGCTGTGCAGTGGAAGAGTTGGGCAAGGGAGTTTGTGTACAACTTTCCATCTTTATGCATAGATCAATCCAGCACGTTAAAACATTTAAAAATTCTATAAATAAGCTTTCATTACCAAATTTTAATGTAAAATGACTAACTGGAGTTATATAGATGTAAAACCAGGTTCTCTTGAATTACAAAGAAACTCTGCTTCACAGAGCATTTCACTGGGACATGACTGGATAAATATATTAAGTTTGAGAACTTTTAAAACATGGCTTTCTATCAGCAGGTTTTGCAGAGGCAAGACATCCAGATGGCACTCAAAAAACACAATGACGAATTAAGCCTTTAGAATGCAATATTCATCACATTATCAGATATAGCAAGTTTTGCCAACACCTGGTAATCAACAAATTATTCTTGCAGTAGAGCCATTAAATGGACTAAAT
Source organism: Aramus guarauna (assembly GCA_013400195.1). Classification (NCBI taxonomy): domain Eukaryota; kingdom Metazoa; phylum Chordata; class Aves; order Gruiformes; family Aramidae; genus Aramus; species Aramus guarauna. Next base: position 55,759 of record VXBL01005733.1, on the reverse strand, counting down.
AGAAACTGTGGGATATCTGTTAACAAGGTCTTCAGCTGAGGAGAACGTCTGGTTTTCTTTTCTTCCAACGTTTATAAATCACAGCACACAAAACTACCAGAATATTAATTTCAGAAAGAAAAAGCTTAAAAAGCATTATTTAATAAAATAGTTTACTGAAGAGAAAATAAAATTTCAGAAGGAAAAGGAAGTTATTACAAGAAAGTGTTTCAGGTCAATATTTCTGAACAAACAAATAGGAAGGAAGTGCTCAGTTCTTGCTGGCTTATATTTATGTTCCTTGAAAAAATGTTCCTTCTGCCTTTAAAATTTCCTTATTAATTTTTCTATTGTAATCTATATAAACACACTATTTCATGAGAGTATTTATATCAAATACAATCAGGAAAGAAGCTTTGGTACTGATATGAAAATGTTTTTTTTACAATTCTTAACTCTCATGTGTCATATAAAATAGTTTAATTGATATTTCAATCTACCACCATTGTAATTTTGTTTCAAAACTAACTGAATATTATTTAGACCTCTTTTTATGGAATATTATTTAAAATATTGTGAAAGCTTTCTAATTACTAAATATAACTAAGGAAAAAAACTCTATGGTTAAAAATTATTTCAGATCAGATTGATCAGTTTATTGTAGTCACACAGTATATAGAAGAATACTTGTAAAGAAAACTATTGGATGTTGTGGATTTTCTCAGTGTCTCATAACTGGAGGTGAATTTCAGCTCTCAGAACTTTATCAAGATACCAATTTTCCATTACATAAAAATAATTGCCGCTGTTGAGCAATAAGTTGCCCCTCAGTTTGAAGACACAGTACAGACAGCAATCTGATTTCCATCGTATGAGTCTGCCTTGAGCCCAGTTCGAGAGGAGATCATCAGAGCAGGCTGACCTCCGATCAGGGTAGATACAATTTGAAGCATTCAGTATGTATGCGTTAGAAGGCAAGTGAGTCCATGCAAACTTTTCCGTAGTGTCTCCAAATCTAGTATATCCTTTTAAAAGAGCAAATATAAAAGAAATACGGTAAGAGGCAAAGGAGGAATTCCCAGCAGTGTGTACAGTGTGGTTATATTTCCGGGAAAGTACATGGGAATTCTTTTCATTCATACCCATTGACCCAGGCCAAATAGCTTTACACCTTTAAAAAATATTTAAGGACTCCAATTACAACACTTACAATTAATTACATGATTCAACACTTACTTACATGATTGAAGGTTTTATATCCCTGTATAAAAGGAAAGTTATACTCTCCTTGGTGTGGTATTCAATTGTAGCCTCTAGTAGCCTTTAGCCTTCATTTTAATTCCTGAATGCCTGTTTTATTACAGGTTTTCTCCTTGTCAGATTTCCCAGCAGGGATACACAGATCCCAAATGATTTGCATTACTGGCATTGATGAAAATCTATCAGCATTTATCATAGCCACATTTCCTTCATATTTCAGTTTGAAGAAGAAGATCAGCTATTTTGTTTCTTATTAAACCAGATTTAATTAACACTTCTGAATTCTTCTGTTCCATTTATGTCCAGCCATCCCTCCCTCTTAACCACAGCTTTCTCATTGGAGGGAAGACTACAGATCTTGTCAAATCTTTTGCAGTTAAGGCCTTTTTGTGCAAACTGAGAGACATGAAAACACTGGAATCTTGAATCTGAAACAGGTTAAGTTTGGCCCACAAATAGAACAATGAAAGTAATCTGAATTGACACTGTACTGTGGCTGTTGCTTTTTGCTTTTCATTCTGGTGAGAGATTACAGTAAAAGGAATACTCTATTACACATATTCCATACCTCACTGTTAATCTGAGGTTTTCTTAATTTGCTTTTTAAATTAACATAATTGTTTAGAGGACTGTTTTGATTTCCATAAAATAAACATCCAGTCCCTTGCAGCCATTTAGTTTCTATTTCTCTTCCTTTCAAGTAAACATGCTGTAACTGAAATCAATTGAATAATTCACATACTTAAATTTCATCCTATCTGTAAGGTGATTTATTTTGACAGGCACCCTTTATAGACAATTAGTTCTTTTTATCTTTGAACAAAAGGAAGCAACCTCTAAATGCCAATTCTCTCAACTGATTATTAAAGGAATTTAGATGAAAAGCCAAGGAAAAATATCTAAACTTCTGAGGCCTAACCTCAGAGGTCTATACCTAAACTGTATTCCACCCTAAAGCTTTGGGACAGAGGTTGAACTAAAAAACAAAAAACAAAAAACAAACAAACAAACAAACAAAAAGTTATTTAATTCAACTTTATAAATTCAGCTCAAGGAAGCCTATTAGAAACAGAATATATCTACATGCATTCAAGTACATTATTATGATTAGAATATTAGGCATGCAGAATTTTTCTTCTTGACAGCAGACTTATACAGTCTCTAGTCTAGAAGAAATACTTCTTTTTGTAAAAGAGTGAGAAAAGCTATAGTGGGTATAGATAACATAAAGAGGAGATGTAGAATTCCAGCTAGGTGTTTCTAGCTCTCTCCTGGTAATTGCGATAAAAAAACCAAAACAATTAGACATATAAATAATTTATTCTGAATCAGATACAGTGACAAAAATTTTGCCACCAACTTCAAATGAGCTACATAACAATCCTGTAGGAATCAAATGATGCTTGAGTTTATGTAGCTGCTCAGGAAATTTACACAGATTGCTAATTCTCAAGATGTTAACTAATAATTTTCAAGGTTAAGAATTCCCCCTTCCCTCATATTGTACTAGATGAAACTGAATTTCATCTCCCTCTGCAGCATCTGGTGCTAACTGTTGCTAGACAGAATATTGGACTAGTAGAGCATTGGTTTGTTCTGCTGTAGCCACCTCTATGTTTAGGTACCAGTGGCTAAAATAAACAAGTAATAAATTCAAGAAAATAGATTAAGAAAAAGATTGATGCATTTCTAGCTGAAATGAACTTACTGTAAAAAGACAGTTTAAATAAGTGTTGATATGCTCGGTTGACTGCTAGTCCCTAATCTAACTGAGAAGTGAGAATGACTCCATGTATTATTTAAATAAAGAGAGCAGGTACAGTAACATACAATACTGCAGCACATTTAATTTTTTTCTGTGAATCATTAAAATCACAGTATAGCACCTGGTGTTCATTTCAATCAAGACTGAAAATCCTCCACCTACTCTCTTTGCCATTTCAGTTATACAGTCCACTGATTCTTAAATTTTAGAAGATCAATCACTGAGGTATTGATTTAAAAAAGGTATAAAAATCAAAGCTGAATGAACACATCTGACTTGTTCATAATGCATGGTCAGCTTTGGGGAAGAGAAATTGTGAAATAACGTGGTGGTGAAGAAACAGTTGGTCTGTGACTTGAATAAAGCAGATTACGCCTGACAACAAATCAATGATAGAGCGGAGCGTTCCATTTCATGCCTTTTGCAATAGACAGATGCAGAAAGGGAGTGTGGATGATACAGTCCCATCAACATTCCATTTTCTAAGCTGGGCAGGAGAATAAAAATGCATGCAGGCTCCAAAAGAAAATGGCATGTTTAGATATGGAGCTGCAGCAGTTATCCATCTTCAAACCCAAGTTTTGTTTGGAACTGAACACTTCTGCCCACCACATTTGATGAAGATGTATTTTCACAGCAGGAAGACTGTACAAGTTGTAAAATAGTTGCCAGAATTAATTACCTACAGATAATAAGAAATGACCTGCTTCACTAGCAGGGTACATTTCTTTATTAAACTGGAAAAAAAAGTCAGACTGATTTTTCTTTATTATATTCCCTCTCTCTTTCTTTACTGCCACCCCTCTGCTTTAAAATTTTGTACCAAGATAAGCTTTGGGCAGGATTTTATGCAGAAAGTAAGAGACGAGTTGGAAATGAGGCAATAAAACCTGAACATAACAGCTTAGAACACATGATCCATTCCTGCCCTAAAGACAACTTCATCCATTCCAGCTCCACAAGTGTGGTGAAATGAGAAAAAGAACCTGTGTGTTCTGACAGAAAGAAGAAAAAGAAAAAGGTTTGGTCTAATTTAAATTTGTGATTGCCCCTTAAAAACAGCTGCATATGAAGTAAATAAAAATATAGGGATATGACTAAGAGCACATCTGCTATAAGCGATATAAATTTATTATTTAAATCATAATAATCTGAATAGAGAAACAAGCATTTCTGTGTACTTTTTTGACAGAACAAGCTTTCTTACATAATCTAATGTATTGCAGAGAAATTAACAATAATATATTGCTAACTAACATATGTCAAATAGTTTGAGAAGTATTCAACAGTCAACTTTTAAAAGGGAAGAGCTGACTTATTTGTTTTCTTTTTTTTACTTTGTTAAGTGAACAAAATGAACAAAACTTTGTAAGATAAAAAGTCTTTTCGATCTCAATCAAAGGAGTAAACCAGTGTCCTGAAATCCTGTGTACTCCAAGGATTTCCTTAAAATAGAGTGTGGGCATATGGGAAGCTTTTTTTTTTGTGTGTGTGTGTGTGCGTGCACGCATCTGTGTGTGTTTCTTTTTTCCCTCAAGCAAGAGGAAAGGAAGGAAAAAATTCTCAATTAGTAGAAATAATGGGTGGCAATGGAGAGCTTGGCACACAATCTAATTTTATTCTGACCCAGAGGCAGCAACATCTGGAGAATATTTTCCAAAATATCAAAGACATTTCCTCTCAGAGACTTATAACCTTGGACATGAAAGTGAAAATCCTCAACTGGCACAAAGCTCCATGTCAGCTAAAATGTTGGGAACTAGGCCTGTAACATTCGTTGTCTGTTTTAAAAAGCTTGGTTATAAGTATTTTTTCCTGATTCTAGAAAATATCACATCAATTGTTTTCTTTAGGAAAATGCAAACCAAGAGTTTAAAACTTTGTTAGGTTTTACTACTTGTTTTTGACAATAACTTCTGCTTTACAGTGTCTATAACAAGAATAAAATGAGAATTCCCACTAAATTATAGGCATTTTTACTTAAGACCTTTATACATAACATGCGGGAAAAAAGTTCACTTCTGAGCAATGTATATATCAAATAGATTAACATAAAATTCTTGCAGTTCAGGAATTTAAATTGTACTTCTCTAAACTGAAATTTCTCAAAGGGAGAGCAAGAGGCTGTTCATGTAAAATCAAGGCTTTTCAGTTCAAATGGAAGAGAAATCCCCAAAGTCAAAGATCTTTCCTTGAGACTTTTCAGTTGCAGCTCTGCTGTAGAGCATGAATAATCTCTGCTTTGAACATAACTACAAAGCGGTATCATACAGTAATACAATCTCTCAAAGTAATATTCATGGGTTTTAAAATAATCATACAGTCATGCAATTAGTAAGACAATGCTTATCACTGCCCTGGTCATGTTGCTGATTATTTTTTTAGCTATAATTTGTGAAATCTTTCAGGTTTTACATTCATCAGCAGGGACAGTTATGTCTCTTATAAAGCAGCTAATGCATTTACAGTAGTACATAAATTAAAAGCAACCAAACAACAAAACAAAACAAAACAAACCCCAACCAAAAAAACAAACCACAAGCAAATTTAAAAAACATAACATTCGAGTTGCCAAAATCAAACATTCAGAAAAATCCAGTCCACCAAAAAGCAAGAACAAACAAACAAAAAAAGAAAAACAAAACCCCTAAGCCCCACCCAAAACCTCTGGATTGTATTCTGTTTGCATACAATGGGGAAAGAGATTCAGGGAAACTAAAACTCTACTAAAATCAACTGGCAAATGCATGTTCCCTGACATGTGATGGAGCATATGTGTGTGATTGCAAAGCACCATTCCCTCTCTTCTCCAAAATCTCTCTTCCTTGCAGATGGATGACACATCAATACTTCAGATGACACAGGTAACAGCTACTTATTAAATATTGATTTTGTTATCGTTATTCAGAATTTTATCACCCAGATACTATATGCAGTGTAGAATTACTCATTTCCTTAATGTTTTTTCCAGTTCTTATTTCTTGTATATGGGTATGTTTGTGTATTTCTTGTGTGTATGATTTTTTGCAGTACTTTCCTGGAGATCAGAATTTTCAGTGTACTTATAATTTATAGGACTTCATAGACTCACAGCAGACTGTTCATCACTGTTACTTCTCATTGTGAGTTCACAGAACCCGTGCAAATCACGTGGACGTCTTGACTGGTATGAGAACAGCTTCCCTTACTGCATGCTCCTGGATAAGCCTCCAAGTGGCTACGTGCCAGGCACAGGAAGACGCCTGTTCTTGTTGAAGCTTACAAAATAAGAAATAAATAAATAATAAAGTAGCCTGAGGCAGCTCATATGCTTGAAGCTTGGCAAAGCTATAAGCAACTGAAAACAGTTTCGTAATGGGAAAGTGTCAGACAAACATAACTGTAGGCATCTCTACCTGGGTCACCTAGAAGAATAAGAACATAAGTGAAAGCTGTTACTTCAATTTCCATCTAGAAATCATTCCCTAGTGAATAACATTATAGAACACTGCTTATTATATTTTCTTCACATGGAACTCAGTATAGCAATCTGGCTGACACAAAATTTATTAATTTTGACAGTTTGCAAGGGCTGTCAATGAGTAAGCCCTTATACCTGCTCATAACTCTATTCTGGAATCTGAAACAGGGCACAGGCAGCCTCAACCTGAGAAGTGGGTGCTACACAGCAGCGACGTGCAAACCATACTTTGGTAGCACGTGGGAAAATCTCCTGTTCTTCAGGAAGTCTTTCTGGTTATAATGTCTTTTCTTCCTTTTCCTTCTACAAATTATGACCTATATATTGTCCTGTGAGAACCAGTTAAGGCAGAAGAAACTCTAGACCTGCTTTTCCTGTGAACTGTTGTGTTGGGTTTGCATGGCAAGGTTTTGGTAGCGGAAGAGGGGCTACAGGGGTGGCTTCTGCGAGAAGCTGCTAGAAGCTTCCCCTGTGTCTGATAGAGCCAATGCCAGCNTCTGGCAGGACTTGTGACCCCGTGGGGGACCCACACTGGAGCAGTCTGGTCCTGAAGGTCTGCACCCCATTGGAGAGACCCACGCTGGAGCAGTTCATGAAGAACTGTAGCCCGTGGGAAGGACTCACGTTGGAGAAGCTCAGGAAGGACTGTTTCCTGTGAGAGGGACTCCATGCTGAAGCAGGGGAACGAGGAGAGGAGTCCTTCCCCAAGGATGAAGAAGCGGCAGAAACAACGTGTGATGAACTGACCGTAACCCCCATTCCCCGTCCCCCTGTGCCACTGGGGGGGAGGAGGTTGAAGCCAGGAGTGAAGTTGAGCCCGGGAAGATGGGAGGGGTGGGGGGAGGTGTTTTTAAGATTTGATTTTATTTCTCATTCCTCTACTCTGTTCTGTTTGGTAATAAATTAGATGAATCTCTTCTCTGAGTTCAGTCTGTTTTGCTTGTGATGATAATAAGAGAGTGATCTCTCCCTGTCCTTATCTCGACCCACAAAGGTTTTCCTTATATTTTTTCTCCCCTGTCTAGTGAATGAGGGGAGTGATAGAGCAGCTCTGGTGGGCACCTGGCCCCCAGCCAGGGTCATCCCATCACAACTGTATAAACGCCAGGTGATTACTGCAACAGAGGTAAAAATTCCCTGTTGGCCATGTGGGATCTTTGAAAGTAATAACACTGACATTGTGATAGACATTTTGAGTTATTTTTTACATTTGGACTGTTGTCATGCTTTTTAATGATAAATATGACCACTGTGGACTTTTGATAAGGTAAATAAATAAAAATGAACATTAGAGAATAGATAATAATGTTCTTATCGCAGTTCTGAAACTCTCTTTATCATTTCCATCTTGTTCCACCAAATAACTCTTTCCCTGTCACTGCAACAATTTCCACCATACTCACACACCGCACACTTTTTTTTTTTACCACAGATACGTGCTAATATCACTTCTGTAGTTTACACCTCATTCATTGGTCACATCCACATGAAGCATATTTAAAAAATGTGCTGCAACTTTTTTTTTTTCTACCACTTAGTGTTTTTACTGTTAATGTAGCATCTGCCTTATTTCTTCACGTAGAAAAAAAATGATAATTACCTTCAAGTGATATTTTAATGGAGCTAATTTAGAAAAAATACACAGAGATAATCCTACACTCAAAAGGCTTGATCCAAAAGTCAGTTTGCTCATATATCTGTTTTTCCTTTTGTGTATTCTCTAATTTGTATCTGAATACATTTACTTTTACTGGTATGAATGACTATCTGACATTCAGGGCAACACAGAAAAAAAGGGTAAATAAATGTTGTTCAGGAGGGTTTTAGCCATTAGCAAATGATTTCCCCCTGCTTTTCCTGATGACAGGAGAAGTAGCAATGCCAACAGTAGGGAAAAGAGTGCTAAGAATAGAACTGAAGTCATTACAAGTTATACTTCTCAAACTTGTAAATGAAAAATGGATTGACTATATTGGAATTCAATGTAGTACCTAAATAACACGTAACTAGTTTGAATTTCAAGGATATCTCTACTAGGGGCATGAAGGTGCAAGCATTTATCACATGGACAGGAAGAGTTAATCGTTGGAAGAAAAAAACAAACTTTCAAGAGTTCCTATTTCTAAGGTACTCTAACCACTGTGTGAGTGAGAGAGAAGTGCAAAAGAGAGAGGGAAATGCACTTGGGAGGTAGGAGCAGACTGAGTGAGACCAGAGGAGAATGTAGAAGTGAGACAGGTTTGAGGAGAAAAGAGAAATCCATTGACTGGTGAGATAGAAATAGTCAAGGTTTCAGACAAGGAAGCCCTTGTGCCTTAACACACTGCATCACATCTGTTGAACTGTTAAGCTCCTATTTTCCACAGCTGAATCTTCCCAAACAAAAGATAGGGGAGTGAGGAACAGGTGTGCAAAAGTCCACAAAGAGTGGGGAGGCCAAAAAGTTAAGAAAACATTTCTTAATATCTCAACCCATTCTGGATTTGCCACCTTGAATCTTTTCCTGACGACATGTGGGTAAGTTCTTTCTTCTACAAGATAAGATAGATGTTATTTCTACCAAAAGCCAGCTAAACATTAGGAGGTTATTGCGCAAGACCTCAGCAGTGAGAACATTCAGCCCCTACAGCCTTAAAAACGGGCTGCTCCATACAGTGCTGAACAATCCAGCTACTCTCCATGCTGTGCTGAAAAGACCTCAGCAAAAGAGAGGATTGAGTCCAATGTCTATGCTGAATGGTTAGTGGCTAGAGACTCACAAGATGTGGAAGTCTAGAAACCTGTGACTTCTGGCAATAGAAGAGAGGCTCCTTCTTTGTCAGCTGATTTGCATCAGAGAAACAGATATACACATTGGCACTGAGAGGAAGCAGTGGGTAGTAGGGGCTGGGATTCCCTTCTGCAGGGAGTGGAGACACCTATTTTCTTTGTCTCATGAGGTTTGTGGCTTAATCGGTGTCAGAACCCAGAAGATGTGGAGGGACTGCTCAAGCTCGTCTTGACCTCAGACTATGAGCCTTTGCTCTTCATGCACATCGGCACCAAAGATACTGCTCTGCGTGCATCAAGAGCCCTGGGGGGTTGGGCAAAGGGCACCAGAGCTCAAATATATTTTCCTCTAGTCTGTTGGAACAGGGGAAAGGCTCACATAAGAGCACATGCCTCTTGAGAGTCCATATGCGTCTGACATTGTAGACAGCATTTTGCTTTTTATGACTGCAAGACACTTTATGAGGATTTGGGAGTAGTGGGAAGAGATAGGATAGACTTGATTAAGTGAGGAAAGAACATCTGTGACAATACACTTACTAAGTGAGAATGGCATCAGATTAGCTTCTGTGGGCAATGGTGACCAGAGGCTGAAGTTAAGGCAGAGAAGACAGTGAGAAAGTGTGTGGAAGCACAGTGTGATGGACACAGCTCTCATATTTCTCTTCTGAAAGCAGCAGGACTGGGCATCTAGCTCAAATGCCTGTATGCAACACATGCAGCATGGGGAACAAATAGGAATTAGAAGTCTGCACAGCTGCAGAGCTATAATCTTACTGGATTTACAGAGACACATGGGAATAGCTGGCATGGCTGTAGTGCTGGACTGGACAGATAGAGGGACAGGTCCTGGCCTGCAAGGTCCCAGCTCTGCTGGCTCCTGACTCCCTGTCTCGTAGGGAGCAACACCTAACTTGGTGGCTCTCTGACAGACATTGGCATGAACACAACGGAAGGTAAAGATGCAAAAAAGGGAAGAACAAGAAAGGGCAGAGTGATGAAGAATGAGATGTTGGTATGGAGACAGAACAGGGAAAGGTAAGAGTGAAAAGAGGAAAGTTTCAGAAAAAGACAAGCAAAAGGAGATTATAGAAGTTTTGATTAGTTGAATAGGCACATCTCTGTGAATGTAAGAAGTTATTCTGTTAACAGACTGATGATTTGAGGAAAAAGCAGCGAGGCTGAAAGCTAGAGATATGGCAGCTAGTGAATACCTGATTTTAAAGTTTAAAAAAATTATGGCTGAATGAAACAGTCAGTTTTATGCACTATTAAATACAATTTCTCATATAAATAAAAGTAACATTTGAATTTACATCTGTGTGTATTACTTTTAATTTATGCTCAAACTTCCTTTTTGGTATCAGCTGTGAACATAGACTTCTTTACTTCTCGTATGGGAGCAAGTTAGTAATTTATCTTTTTTTTTAATTAATTTTTTTTTTTAATTGTATAAGAGGATATGATTGTGTTAGATCCTGTCTAAATGAAAAGATGTTTTTGAACAACTCCATGGCTTTTATTTGTAAGATATATAAACTAAACAAATATTCTGGATGTTGAATTATTATACACAGATCTGCAGCTATATTTGATTATGAATCTTTGCCACTACATATCAAATTCCTCTACAGATAGCCATGTATGTTGTTGCAAATATATAGTCTGGCCTGACTTAATAATCACAGAGGCATTATTCTTTAGCCAGAATTTCGAGTTGTGTACATTTATTCTGAAAAGGCAAGAACTGTACAAGGTATCTAGCTTAGACTATTTGAAAGGTATCAACTGTTTAAATGACATTTTCACCTTCAGCAAATACATCTTTGCCTGCTAGAAATGGTGATGCTATCATGCTGCAGGCAATCTATGATACATTCATGTCACAAATAGGTGTCAACTCTCATTACATTCTCAAGTATAAATTCCACTTATCAGTTCCCACATAGTTGCAGATGTTTTAACAATCCCATTTTACCATGATTGCACCAAGGCTCAACCTCAAATGCTTTATGATATATTTGTAGGAGCTACTGTAGATGCACCCGATTTGGGACCATTATGTGTAGTTGGTAGCCACATGGGAATTTTTATTTCCAAGAAGTATTGAATATACTAGTAATTTATTGTCCAGCTACCTTGACAAACAAGAGAAGTAATTTGTAATTTTCCATTACTTGTTTCCTCACAGTCTGGTTTACAGCATTACAATGAAATTACTTGTTATTTGAAACTCAGATGTAACTTTTCATTTTCTGAAATGTTTTTTCAGGAAAATACATCAGTCAACTAATGCTTTGATAATTAGTAAAGTTCTTGGGTTTTGATATTAGCCAAAACTCATATGACTTATTAGAAATAGGTTTGCAAAATAAATCTTTTGAAACTTAATATTTATGAGATGGTTTTGTACATATACATTTTAAAATCAGAACCACATTGCTTTAAGAAAAGTCACCATCTGTTAAAGACATCCATGCTACCTTTCTGTTTCCCATATAGTTTATTTCTGGTGCAAGCTAGCTTATATTTTAATTATATAAGTGAATTTTGAGAACTCCTCAGTGCTGTAATACACTACTACACAGAAACAAGCCAATGACTCACTATGGTTCAAAAATGTCTCACTTTACTACTATTGTATGATAATTTTAAAGATTCGGGTGCTAACACCTGACAATTGCAAACCAGCTAGTAATATATAAAATACTGAAAATAAGCATAATATGTAGTAGTTATCAGACACAATTTTAGAAAAATAAATGTTACTTAGTGGGATATCACTCTGCTGAGTGCTGCATGTTTATACTGGTGTAACAGAGGGAATAAAAAGCAAATTTGAAAAAGAAAGCCTTTGACCACACAGGTCATAGCTTGTTCTTCTAGCAGTCACACTGCAGTGCCATTCCATTTCATGTTAACTTACCTGCAGAAACATTTTCAGCTCAATAATTTATTTTTTGTCTTTCTAGGCATTGTGCATTTATCTTGATATCTTTCTAGTCTCTAAGCTTACTTTGCAGTTAAAAAAATACACTGAATATTACAATATGCTCATTATAGAGCTTAACTTTATTACTCACTTGAATTTTATTAATCTAAAGTGGATGGGAGGGGTGAGAAGAAGTCTAATTTAAATGTCTACTTTCCCTAGAAAGTCAATAGAGAGAAAAATGCATCTCTGAATAGTGGAAGAGTTTGCTTAAGATAGCTGTGTGCCTGTTCTACAGGGATGTAGAGAATCAATAAGAAGTGATAAATACCACTCTTCCCATAGGATGCGACTCGCTTGACCCCCCCCGAACAAACTCTACTGTAGTCATTATCTATCTCTTGCTTAATAATCTAATAGTGGGGTTATATGAAACATCCTAGGATTTTCTTAGTTTAAGGTGGCTGAATGCACCTTTATGACAGATCAGACAAATACCAAAAAAACCTCAGACAAAAAACAAAGGGCAAAATGGGTATCTTTGGTCAGTGCATCCTCCTCTGAACCACAGTGTACTCACCCAAGCAAGAATCTTAGTTTGAAAGGGCAGCAGCCAAAAATTTTTATTTAGTTAGTTAGTTTTTTTGGGGAGCATATCTCTCATCTGGCTCGTGCTGGGACTTCAGTTTAGCTCCAGCTAAATCTGTAGGCATTTCATATTTTATCTTGACTGGATGAAAAGAAAAATAATATTTGGAATAAGGAGCAGAACCCCTGCTTGGCCTGAAGAGACTACTCATCTACTCAGATGTTTCTGTCTCGCCCTTTTATTGCCCCTGCCCCAGCACATACATAGAGACACACAAAGCAGCCCAAAATGGCATTAATCCTTTTCACTATCTACAAGAACCAGAGGGGAAAAAAGGTCACTTTAACAGTATGGCTCTTTGTAGGTAGTAAAGTAGCTTGAGTGTAGTAAAAGTGTGTCATCTCTTTCAAGACAGTAAATGTCACCTCCAGGATGATTCCAGGTCATGGCTGTTTGAGGAGAGTGAGAAAGCTTGGAGGATATTGCTGAACCAATATCTCTGCATCTTCTACCATCAAACTAGAATAACCAAGAAATTACATTTCTGCAATATATCCAGATACTGTCAGTACAATTCAGTATTGCACAAAAATAGATGAGCTCTAAACTTCCAACGTTGCAGCATGATATATAATGTTTTTATAATGTACCATTATCATCATTGATACTTAATTACTGTAACACTGCATTTGTCATGTCACAATGATTATTTTTCAGTTTTGTTTTTTCACTGTCCTTGAAAAAAAATTACCTCAGTCTAGAAAAATTAAAAAAACTCATCATTACATGTTTGAACAAAATATTGATGTTTATCTGCATCTAAGTTTAAAGTGTTACAGTGTTACGTAATTAAGAAGGTCAAATGTGATGGATGAGACTGGCATTAACAGGTATCATTTGCTTATACAATAGGTGGAAAAATTATTGTGTGCTAAATCAGATTTGTAGTGACCAGACAAGTTAAATTTAGACTAGAACTCAATATTCAGCTTTTAGATAGAGTTTGAAGTTAACAGCAGTGAAATCTCATACTGTCTCTAATTATTTTCACATGATTTCATGCTCAAAAAACTAGAAGGGTCACAATTATTAGCAGACAATGCTAATTATTCCTTTGTTCCCTGAGCGAGGTGACAAATTCCTGAAAGATCAGAATCCATCTGCAGTAGAACAGAAAAATAGTCCCTTATTACCTTACAAGGAAAAATATTAGGCCACACCTTAAATTAATAATTCTAATTCATTCTTCCAAAACCCAAATACCTTCATAAGGCACAGGCTTGAAGTTACATTTTATAGTTTTGCTAATCTTTATATTTCACATATTTTCTCATAACTTTATTTTCCTGTACTTAAATATTTTATTATATAACTTGAAAAAATACTGTAAAACACTGTTATAATAAGACAAAACAGAAAAAAAGCAATAAAATATCCAAACTTTTTCTATTATTCAGAAATTTACTAGAAATCTCTTGGCTCTATAAGGACATGAGTTTAATGCATATGCAACTCTCAGAGAGAACAGCCCTTATTTCAGGCAGATTTCCTAATGAAGTAATGGAAGATTTCAGAATGTCACTTGTTTCATAATCTGCATCAATATATGTGAGGGGAAGGAAATGTTTCTCTTTTCACAGAGCCTGTATAGAGGCAAGAGCCCAAACCTTAATTCGCACAGGAGAGGGGAGGCCCTGCAGGATGATGAGTTCTTACCATAATAGATCCTGGAGGCTCGTAACAGACCAGGGAGGCCTGGGACTTCTGGCAACAGATTTCTCCACCTACAGATGTTCATTTGTAGACAAGCTACAGATATGGCAAAAGAGGATATGAAAGAAAGACTTTTGGGGAGTATGTCTACCTGGGCCAGTTGTGCCTAATCCGTGTCTGAAGCAGTTCCACAAACAGAAACCAATGGACAATGGTAGTCACAGGTCCCCTTCTGCAGGAGAAGAAGGCTCACAAAGCCTCCTCTTTTGCAGCCTGTGAAAGAGTAACATAGAAATATCACATGGGAATACAGGGAAAACCAAAACTTGATGGAAGTTGAAACTAATAAAGGATGTGAAGGTCAAAAAGAAGAATAACAAGAGGTACATCAGCTTTGAAAAGGAAGTTCAAGTGGCAAAGGATATAGAAAATAGTTCTATAGTGGCAAAGGATATAGAAAATGCAGAGGTATTCAGTGCCCTTTTTACCACAGTTTTTAATTGCAAGGTCTGCTCAGGCTGTCAGGCAGTGGCAAGAGCTGCTCCATGAGGAAAGCCCAGCTGGAGCTAAGGACATAGGCAAGACAGTGCCTTCACCCATGGGGTGCAGTTCAGCATACCCAAGCAGAGCAGGACCAGTGACTGACAAGTTCTGGTGACAGTCTGATAATCATCAGACAGAGTAAGGCAAGGTAAAGAGTCAGCTTCAGGTTGAATCCAAAGCTGCAGACCGGTTTGCAAGACAGGATCAATAGGCAGCAGGGCTGAATGGGCCTGCAGTACAGCCCAGGCAAACACTGGGGGTTCCAGACTGAGCCTAAATGACCCAGGGTGCATGCTGGGGTCCATGGTGAGACTGGTCAGGACAATAAAGCCTATTTTTGCACACCAGGCTTGACACAGGTATTCCAGACCTCCATGACTAGTTACAAAGTTTGGGGGAGAAAAGTACAGACCACAATAAAGGACACTCAAGTTAAAGTCTACTTGCTTATACTGGACATGCACACATCCATCAGCCTGGACAGGATGTATCTGAATACAGTCTTGTTAACATAATTTTGATGCCATTCTCTCTAACCTTTGAGAAAAACCCAATGGATAGGCTAAAGGCTAGACTCTTCTCAAAGGCAAAAGGAAAAGAGATGATGCATGCAAGTTGCAGCAGGGGAAATTACAAACTGGATTTCATTAAAGAATCTTCATAGTCGGAGTGCCTACCTACAGAAGCAGGTTGCCCAGAGAGGCTGTGAAAGCTCCAATCCTGGGCAAGACTCTGAACAACCTGGTCTTACTTTGAAACTAGCTCTGTTTTGAGCAGGAGGTAGACAAAATTACCCCCAGAAATCCTTTCCAAACTACTTGCTCTGTCACTCCAATAGAAAAGGATTTTATTGGTTTTCTGGCAAACATTTCCTTTATAAAGTTCTTTTCATAATTCTTATCCCTGCACAAAAACTGAGAAAAGGAAAATAATACTTGTGAAAGTTGCCTAGCTGGCTACTTCATATACTTATTCAAAAGTATAAAACAAATACTGATCCATAATTTTAATTCAGTTGATCATATCCGAATCTCATCAGGAAAGAGCAATATTGCAGCACAGACTAAGAAAATACTCATTATCCAAAAATTTGAACTGGAACAAATATTTCAAAGTTCAAATAAAAATGGTGACAATATTGTTAAATGAAGAAAATTGCTTTTTGCATCTCTAGGGTCTCCACAGTTAGTCTTACTATTTTGATCCTGAAGTTTAACTTCAAAAAAGATACTGTAAAATAAAAAGCCATTCAAATTCAGCATCTGTAAGAAGGTGGTGAACTAGGAATAGACCATTTTCCATCTAAAAAGATAAATGATCTTTTTTAGGCTTTTTTTTTTTTTCTCATTGATAGAACTTGAAAAAAGCAGAAATAAACTCAGATACACACATTCTTCTTCAAAATCGTTGATCATTTAAACTCTCACTGAAATTTAAATGGTTCATAAACTTTTCTTCTAAATCTGGATGCTTAAACATAGACTAGGAATTTTAGTAGGCAGACATGATCTGAAATGCTTATTTTTTTCTTATCAATCTGTTTCCAGAAGCTTTAACTCTAATTTACCTTCCCAGATATTGTACTTTGTGATGGACAGCAAGTTGGCTATGAAATATGATTGTTTTAGCAAAAGGCTGTATTGACTTCTTTTAAATGATAAGGAATATGGGATTTTTAAAATGCCTGTTGTACATGCCTTATTAGTTAACTCTTGTTATGCAGGGTTTGATATCAGAACATTGACAGGATCATAAGGTAGATGTTAAAAGAAGAATTTTTTTATAAAACATATTTCTTGTTGAAGCAGGAAATGGATGGATGGATAAAATTAGTGGTCTGTCATGGTTTAATCCCAGCCAGTAACTAAGCACAATGCAACCACACGCTCACCCCTCACCTCCCAAGGGGATGGTAAGGGAAATGGAAAAAAAAACAACCACTTGTGGGTTGCAATAAAGACCATTTAATAGGATAAAAAAGGCTAACAACAACAACAACAACAAGAACAGTAACAATGATGATATATAAAACAAGTGATGCACAAATGCAATTCCTCACCACATGTGAAAGGAAAAAAAACCTAACCTGATACCCAGTCTATTTTGGAGAAGCAAATCCGCCACCCAGCTAGCTTCCCCAGTTCTATCCGGAGCATGACGTTATATGGCAGGGAATATCCTTTTGGCCAGTCTGGGTCAGGTCTCCTGGCTGTGCTCTCCCAGCTTCTTGTGCACCTGGCAGGGTGTGAGAAGCTGAAAAGTCCTTGACTTAGTGAAGATACTACAACCACCTAGCAACAACTAAAACCAGTGTGTTATCCATATGATTTTCCCAGTAAATGAAGAACACAGCACTATACCAGCTGCTAGAAAGAAAATTAAACTCTACCTCAGCCAAAACCAGGACATGGTTTTATCCAAATAATAGTGGGAAATTTCTTTCCTTGACTTTGATCCACAGCTGATGGCAGATTGTTTAATACAGTTCTTACAAACAACTTTCATAGATGTGGAGATTGTCAGAATAATATCTCTGTCTGCCTTACACAGTGCTTTCAAAAGTAATTCTGAATTGACAAGAGATTGATAGGTTTCTTTGATAGCTTTTTTTTTTCTTTTAAGGCAGTCAAATGGCACTAGAGGAAAAAACAGTAACAAAAGAAAATTGTTCAAAGATTAAATACTATACAAAGAGAAGAATTACTGAATATATTTACTAATTTTAACAGGATATATCCATAATTCATCCATGAACATAGGTAATCATTTGCACTCCATCACATTTGTATTTTGACTTGAATATTTCAAAATACTTAGAATATATAAAATCAAATGTATTATAAGTGAAAGAGTATCTTCAGGATTTAGAAAGTAGGAAAACCTTATGAAAAAAATTTATACAGACATTGATACAAAAAGAAATAAAAGTTATACGAACGTATACTGAATTCATAGTAGCTATTTTAGCATCAACCTTACCGACTGAAATGTAGTTATTCTGATCTCACAGATACATATTTAAAATTAATATAAATATGCAATATTACTGGAAGGAAAACACTTTCTTCAGAGCAAATAAGTTTAATCTGAAAGTAGTCAGATCAAGATAGACCAGTTATATGGGCTTGAACTGTATGGTGATATATGGTGGCTTAGCAAATTTCCTAGAAAAATGTGATATTTTAACCTATTCAGTCTTATTTAATTTAGATTTTTTAGCTGTTTGGGAGATTCAGAAAACAGTGACAATACTGTTTTAAATGAAGACAGGAAAGCTCAGAAGAGTAGATTAGGTTTGGACACACAAAAAATGAATTTAAAAAAAAAAGTTCTGAATCAGCAACCTGTCTTATTGTGCATTCACAGAATTATAGAATGGTTTGGGCTGGAAGGGACCTTAAGGATCATCTAGTTCCAACCCCCCTGTAATGGGCAGGGACACCCTCCACTAGACCAGGTTGCCCAAAGCCCCATCCAACCTGGCCTTGAATGTTTCCAGGGAGGGACATCTACAACTTCTCTGGCCAACCTGTTCCAGTGCCTCACCACACTCACAGTGAAGAAATCGCTGAGGCCAGTATGCAAACATATTCAGCACAGGAATTTACAGACCAGTAAACATTGCAGCTGGCCCCACTCTGTCATAACTGTACCAGCACCTGCTGCAAAACTACTTTATGCTGATCTGATATGAAAATGCGGTATTTCCAGATCTCCCATTGATTTATGTAGTTCACACTTGAAGAAATAGTAGTTGCACATTAAAGCACATCAAAGACTATGTCAAGAAAAGTGGTTTAACCTTGTTTATAGAACAATTTTTAACACTGCTTGCTGGATAGAACTGTACTTCCTGTTAATGTGCAATATTTTGTATTGATGCTTAAGTTAATATAGGGGGACAGGAATCCTTTTTCCTTGTATACAAATCAGAAATGTCAGAAGTATGAGCTTTTAGCTGATCCAGCATGCTATAAGAATGATGTCCACATAATCTCTCTTTCACGTTAAACACAGCTCCCAGCCAATACACTTCTCTCTTGCCTAGTCAGCAATGCTACTGAAAATACCGTTCTTCCCATAGCCAGAATAGGGATAAGTTTACTTTTTAGAGAACTTTTCCAGCTGTGTTATTGCCTGTCTTCTGATTCCATCAGCCACCTTGTGTTTCCTTTACAGTTCCAGAGTTGCCACCAACTAGCTTCAGACTTCAAAGCTTCATGGTTAATTCATGCAAACTTTTTGTTTGTTTGTTTGTTTGTTTGTTTGTTTTTTCCCCAACTCATTGTTACAGAGAAAAATTTAGAAATACAGTAGCCAGCAAATGTCTCAGAAAGCAAAGAACTCTAAACATGACTCTTCTTTGCCTGAACATTCATGTTGTTAAAGTTTTGGGTTTTGTATGTTTTGGATTTAGTATGAACCTAAAAGATAAGCACTTTAAAGTCCTCACTTTTTTCCTTTCCATTTGACTTCTCTTACAAGTCATCTTCTCTTATTTTCTCAGAATTCTACTTCCTATACCCTATAGACAAAGAAGAAGCAGACAAATCACAGCAGTTTAGAATCAGATCTAGCTTACAAAACTGGCAGTTGCTTTCTCTAATTATATTATATTAGTATGGATTAATTTTCTTCAAAATGGTAATTTTAATGGGAGTATTTTTCTTAAAGCGTCTTCTCCTGGAATTATTCATGAATATAGCTTTACATGAATGAGTTTGCTTTTCTGTTTCTTTTTGGTTCCTTTTTAAGCAGCTAAATTAAGGGTTTCATACTTTCATCATTTTTCCTGAAAGAATAGACTCAGTGTCATAAACACATAAAGAACAAGCACAGGCTATTTCTGTTGTTGTTACTAATCTTATTGTGTAAATGTCAAATGTTTTGCTACTTGGTACATAATAATTTCTTTGAGAAATTAAATGTAACTTTTTGGGATGGTTATATGAAATAAGGACAAATATCCATCTAATAGAGCATTCTGTGCTTACTGTGGCAAGTAGCAGATAGTTAGACAATTAATATAAAAATGGGTTGTGTACAGTCATCTTAGTGTACTCTCTCTCAGCTTCTGATAGTTTGCAGTATTGGATTCTTCTGAGTTAAAATTTCTATTTATATCTTGGTGTTTAAAAGGTCTGGAAGGACTTTTGAGCTATAGATATCTCTAATTGCATTTTGATTTAATTTATATTTTGGCTTTCATCCTGTGGCAATTGAATTATGCAGTTTAACTGAGATTATGATAGTGGGATTGGCTTCAGCAAAATATTACCTAAATTCCATTCTGAGATCTCCGTCAGCATGTTTCACTCATCTATAAAGAGATGGTAGATAACCTGTGATAGCACAATGAGTTTCCTTCTGCTGGTAGATTTTGGTAGATCAGAAGCCTGACCTTTGAAGTTAACCTCTTTGTAGAAATTATTTTATGTATGAACATAATACCACTCTAACCACTCCAGCCAGTAAGTCAGCTTCATCAGGGGCCCAACTGAAATGTCTCTGTGCAAACGCGTGTAGCATGGAGAATAAATATGAGTCAGAGATGTGCACGTGCCTGCAGGACTATGATCTTGGTATCACAGAGACGTGGTGGGATTGCTTCTATGACTGGAGTGTTGAGATGGAAGGATACAGGCCCTTTAGGAAGGACAGGCAGAGCAGACGAGGAGGGGATATCGCTCTCTATGTCAACGATCAGCTGGTGTGCATGGAGCTCCACCTGGGGATGCCCACCAAGAGCTTATGGGTCAGGATTAAAGGGAGGACGGGGACAGGTGACATTATAGTGGGGGTCTGCTACAGGCCACCCGATCAGGAAGACCAAGTGGCTGAGATTGTCTATAGACAGATAGGAGCAGCCTCACGCTCACAATTCCTGGTCCTCACAGGGCACTTCAGTCACTCCAATATCTGATGGAGGGACAACACAGCAGGACGTAAGCAATCCAGGAGATTGCTGCAATGCATTGATGATAACTTCCTTCTCCAAGTGATAGAGGAGCCAACGACGAGAGGTGCAATGCTGGACCTTGTTCTCACCAACAAGGATGGGCTGGTGGGGAATGTGAAGCTCAGGGACAGCCTTGGCTGCAGTGACCATGAAATGGTGGAGTTCAAGATCTTCAGGACAGTGAGGAGGGTGCACAGCAAGATCACTGCCCAGGACTTCAAGAGAGCAGACTTTGGCCTCTTCAGGGATCTTTTTGGTAGAGTACCATTGGACAAAGCTGAAAGAGGAAGTCAGGCAAAAATGCCTGGATGAACAAGGAGCTTCTGGGTAAACTCAAACACAAAAAGGAACCCTAAAGAGGGTGGAAACAAGGGGATGAATACAGATTGTCTGAGCAGCCAGGGATCAGGTTAGGAAAGCTAAAGTCCTGATAGAATTAAATCTGGCCAGGGATGTCAATGGCAAAAAGAAAAACTTCTATAGGTATGTCAGTGATAAAAGGAAGACAAAGGAAAATGTGGGCTCTCTCCATAAGGAAACAGGAGACCTGGTTACCCAGGATATGGAGAAGGCTGAGGGACTCAATGACTTTTTTGCCTCAGTCTTCACCAGCAAGGGCTGTAGCCACACTGCCCAGATCACAGAAGGCAAAAGCAGGGACTGGGA
>VXBL01005733.1:16957-33515 GCA_013400195.1 Aramus guarauna | reverse complement strand
GGGGGGGGGCGGGGTGGGGGGGCGAAATCATGTTAGGGGATTTTAACTCCAGAATGGAATTGTTGGTTTTGATCGAAAAAGGGAGAGACCACTGCAACAAAATATTGAGTGCTCACACTTGAGATGGCATAGATGTCTTTATTACCTTGCTTCCAATCAAGGTAAAGATTGAAGCAACATCTCATCCTAGGTGAGCATTTCCAGTTTAATGTGTTTAATACCTTATTTTAATAGGCTCCCNCGAAATCATGTTAGGGGATTTTAACTCCAGAATGGAATTGTTGGTTTTGATCGAAAAAGGGAGAGACCACTGCAACAAAATATTGAGTGCTCACACTTGAGATGGCATAGATGTCTTTATTACCTTGCTTCCAATCAAGGTAAAGATTGAAGCAACATCTCATCCTAGGTGAGCATTTCCAGTTTAATGTGTTTAATACCTTATTTTAATAGGCTCCCAAAGGTCCTAGATGAGTCCCTGTTTGTCCTTTTAGAAATTAAGATATAACCTTTCCATTCTAATGGTTTCAAGAGTTAGAAAATTTAGCTCTATATTGATGATTTGCTAGTAAAAAATATAGACTGAAGACGTTACCTGCTAAACTCTTCTTAACAATTAAGTTTTAATCCTTAAGGACTGTTTTTTGTAAGTATTTACTGAAGAACCAGCATTGGAGAATTAGTGCTGGAGATGGATTTTTAAAATGGAAAGCAGAAAATAAACCTGAAATTTATATAATCATATAAATCATGCTCTTCCAAATTATTCTTGCACAAAGCAACATTGATTCTAGTAGCAAGACAGTGCATGAAAATTAATAATGAAACAGATAATTTTTTATACTTTCAATATAATTAATTTAGTGACAAAATTAACTTCTGGAGCATGCTGGTGGGTTTTGTGCAAAAGCCTAATCAATTGTCTTTTTCTGTATATACAATCCACATTTTTTGTGTTGTCCCAGTTCCCCTTCTTTTTCCCCTTATAATAACTTTTCCAAAGTCAACTTCTATTCTCACTAGTTTTCAACTCTAAGATCTGGGGTTTTTTTCTGAAATATCAATCATTTTTAAGGAAAGAAGACAGGTTTTATGACAATTTTCACTTGATTGAAAAAGCTATTTTTTTCTGTCAGGAAAAGAAAATTTAACAGAAAATCACTTCACTGCTGTAACTACTTATATAAAAGAAAAGTTTAAGAGAATTTATTTACAGCTTTGTTGTACTGGGTTCATAGGCAGTCTACATTAGAAATGACTGGAAATAGGCAGATTTATTTGTTCACGTTTTCTAAAGCCCATCTACAGCCCAGTAACAATGACTTCTACCATTCCTAGCACAGGGCTCTGCAGAGCGCAGGTCTCAGGGCTGGCTGGGCTCACCTTGGCCAGAGCTGGGCTGAGCTGGTTTCAGCTCCTGCCTCGGGGCCAAGTACCTGTTGCCTCCCCTGCCTGAGCTTGAGCTCTGCCAGTGCCTCCGTGGGAAGGGTCTGGCAAACCCAGGGGGTCGCTGCCCAGCAAGCAAGGGACCCTGGTGGTGCTGAGCCTGGGGAGTCTGTGGGACACACACTCAGCCGGGAGCAGCCAGAAGTCAGCAGCCCAGGGTGAGGAAACATAAAAATAAGCCCAAGTAGATCCCAATACTTATGATGAGGGAACCCCCGCCAGCAGCACTGCATTTCTCCCGGGAAGGGACTCAGGGTGTTGATGACTTGTTGTGACAGCCCAGCACCATTTGGGTGGAGGAAGGATGCCTCCATTGGCTTTATGAGCTGTAGGAAAACTGAGAGGATGAGCACAGCACCAGCAAAAAGGGATAGATATTAGAAAGGGTTTTTTGTATAGGAATTCTAAGGGTATTAATACTATATAGTTTTTTATGTACTAATTTGCTATGTGATTGTTACTATCATTGTAATTGAACTGTTTGTTGCATTTCAATTGGATTTTAAATTTTTTAACTAAGCTAACAATAAATTTTTGGCTCCATGCTGATTTTTTTCATCCATAATACAGCTTTGAATGTAAACCAACCCCTTAAAAAATCAGGGAGCAACTGCGGCAATCATACAAAATGCTCAGTATTCCAGGATACATTAAAATAGATATAGACTCTGATATTAAACTCTTAATATAATTAATTTAAAGTTAATTCTGTTATGTTTTACCACATTTCCAGTACTTCAGACCTCAAAGTAATTGAATCTCAAGAAGGAAAGTTCTACTTCAAAATGAGGAAAAAGGTCTCCAAACATGGAATTGACTATTACTGTCATTAATAATTCTTCTCACTTTCTTCTTCTCATTTGAGAATTTTACTGAAAAGTTACTTTTAAAATATAAATAATATAGACATGGAAAGAGTTTGGAGGATATTTTTATTGTTTAATGGATTTTATCATGCTTTTAACTATCAGAGACTTTGAGATGAGCTCTCTGCAAGGAAGGAACTTTCACTTCTGGAAAATACAGGCATGAAATCTGATCAAATTTTATTTTGTTTCACCTTCTAGTGTCTAGAATGACATAGAAAGAAGGGCAGTAAACACTGCAAAGTATTTATCTTAAAAATAGTAATATGAAGAAGCATATCCTAATGGTAATGAAAACTGTGAAAGATCTTTATCTGCTATGGCATTGCAGGATGTCAATAAGAAATGAATACACTGCAGTTGTTGCTTTTAAAAATATGAAACTTTATAAACCTCATCACTGTGTTTGTTATCAGAAAATGCATCTGCTGAGAACTACAGCATGCCTCTCACAGTTTCTATTCATTGAAAATGCTTTTTATTGTAATAGAAAATAATCTTGAACTGCCTACATAAATTGCTGACTGCTACATAAATTGCTGAATGGAAACCTGGAAACATTTCCACTAAGAATTTGCTAGGTAGTGTCGCACTGAATAAAATAGAAGCAGTTTATTCTTGTAATTAGTAGAACCGGGGAAGTACTGATCAGGAAGAATAATACAGAATGACAATATTAATGAACACATGAATTTAATAAGCTGATTTTCTTACAGATCATACAAACACCAAAACTATGTAGAAATGTGAATCTTCTAATTGTTATTTTAAAATTATTTTTAATTTATATTCTACACAATAGTAAAACAGAAATCTTAGATTTTAAGTTTCCTTTCTTTTGAAGACTTTTTCTGCTGAACCATTCTCCAGTCTTGCCCAAAGAAACATCAATGACATTCTAATAGAGCTATCCCATAGCTCATTGGAGCAGATTTTGCAATGCACATCTTAAAAATTATTTGATGATTAAAAATGCAAAACTATTTAGGAGAACAAGAGTACATTCTGAGACTGAGATGGGCATTTTTAACTTAAATATGTTAAAACACTTCTGCTTGCTCACAGTATTGAACAATTTGTGTATTTTTTCCTCACAAAAGGTGATTGCATGAGATAACATTAGAGCTCTGACTTTTTTTTATTCTCAGATGATTTTTATTCTGCACCTTCTAAGTTGTGACCTCAGAGTTCAGACCTTTGAGAAAACATTGTCCTGTGTACAGGGAAGTCTCATGAAAAATTCCACTCTTCTAAGGAAAAGCAGTCAGGAATGCCATCCCTGTCCTAGATCTCAGTCGTATGATGTGGTCCTGAGAAGGTATCTCAATGCTTTTTGCATTAATTGTTTGGAGTACTTCCATAAGTCCTAATAACTTTGTATATAGATGTAGTCTACAAAGTAAGAAATAGGGGACTTGTTCTTGCCCAAGAGAATTTATACAGTAACTGGTGTCAGAAAGGGTATTTCGTAATAGTTTGATTATGATTTGGAAGATGATGGAGAAGTCATAATTAAAGGAGATGGGCTGACTCTTCAGTCCTTAAAATATGTTGCCTTTTTCTTACTGGCACAGAGAATCAGGCATCTAATTCTAGGCCAGAAAAACACAGACCCCACACCTTCAGTTTTACTGTTGTGGTAATTCTTGAAACAGACTAGGTTCCCCTAACATCTTGTTATTTTAAAAGATGTTAAGAATCAGGACTGGTTCCCCTCATGTTATTTAGTACTTAATTTAGAGCACATTGACGTGTCTTTGTACCATGTTTTACTGCAAAGTGCAAACATCTCCTTGTTCCCCAAGCTTTTCCTAAAATTTCCATTTGACTTTTTTTTTTACAAAAGGAAGAATGGGAAAAAAAGGAAAGAAAATGGAAACCTGAGAGATGAAGGTAGATTGAGCTGATGTGGTCCAGTTAATGTACAGAGAAATTTTACATCCATCCATTTCATGTAAGAAATTCATGCACTAAACTTCATTGATTTTTCAAGCAGTTAATTCTACTCTAGCAAGAATTCTCATGTGAGTTGTACCTATAGTATCAAACTTTGGTTAATGTTCAGCCAAGTAAGTGTAATCTAAAAAGTATTTAATGCATATATATATTCATGCATGCAGACAGATACAACCCAGGTGTGCACAATCATACATACAGCCTCAAAATAATATGTAATGCTGTCTTTCAGCAAATCTAGACATCTATTGGTCTGCACCTCTTCTCTGCCTCAAGCTTGTGAAAGCTGCTAAATCCTGGTAAAAATGGGGAATAGCTTACCCTTTTTTATTTAACTGCCTAGTTTAGCCAATTATTTAATCAATTAATGTATTATTCTAGTGAGTTAAGGAGTAAAACTACTTCAGTAATTGCAGCACATTGCCAAAAAAACCACTGCTGTCTTCCTCCTTGAGGATCTAAATGGATCTGTCCTTGCAAACCATAAGTTAATAGTGTCTGAAGAACACGGGGGAAGGTTCTTCAGAAGGCAGGATGCATGCCACATGCACACCATCCACAGATCCTACAGACTTTGGCTTAACTGGTTCTGAGCCAAGGAGCTAACACATTCACCAATCCATCAGACTATAATTTCTGATCAATGCTTTTTCATAAGATCTCTTCAGGACTCCACTGGAAATAAAATCTGATATGAATACCTTGGGCACAAGAAATATTCAGGTCTGTATAGAAAATAGACCCATGTTTTCTCTACCTCAAATGCTAGTATATTTACAAATTAAACAGTATAAAAAATGTAGCTCAAAATAGCTATTTAGTAGCAGTTCCTCCTGTAGTACACCAGTGCACCAGCTTTCAGATACACAATATTCTCTCAAGAAAATAATTTTCCTCAAAAAAGCATGATATACCAGACATATAAAAATATAACCACAACAGAAAAACTGGCGGGCATATTCTGAGAAGCACGCATAGCCAAAAATATACTGTGAGGATTTGCATCGTGTAATGAATAAGTCACTTATCTTTCACTTGTGGGATGGTGGAGAAAGGAAATTCATGTCTCAAGATGAATTAATTTTGGCTAGCTGACTCATCAGTGAATAATTTGTTCACTTGCAAAATAGACATAATCAGCAAGAGTATAGATTTTGGTCACCAGAGATAAAATTAATTGATGTATTTTGCAAGTAAATTAAGTAAAGCAAGCAAATAAGATAATATATAGAGTGCAATATTACCAGTAGGGAAAAACCTCAAAAGACAAATCTGAGACAAGTCTGCATTATTCATGCTAATAGCACCCATACTGAAAGTTTCCTAAAGGCTGTCTTTTAACACAATGTTTTTAAGTTCATTATTTCTAACTGCTCAATCTAAATTTTCATATTGTAAATCAGTTTTAGAAAAAATGTTTTGCCCTTTGTCAGAATTAAATTGGATTCTACAATATATTTTTAGCTCCATTAAATATTTTTTAATGCATTTGTTTTGTTGATTGGTTTGGTGACTTTGGAAAATTTTTCATTAGGAAGGTGTGGGGAAACAAAAGCACGAGCATTTGGCTAAGTGATAAAAACTTAGAAAAATCTGAATTTGTACAATACATAATTATTCAAGCCTTGCTAAATTTTGACAGGGAAATGATCTGTATATTCCACCTGTATCCTGCTGCCACTCCAAGCAGGAAGAACTGAGCAAGATTTCCTGTGCAAGAGATGTTCCATCTGCTGCGGATCTCTACTGTACAACTCCCTTACATATCTAATAGCAGAGAATATCCCACCACTTCTCACATCTGTCTCTTACATAAAAGCATAATATCAGTGAGATTATTTTTTTAAAATGTATTATTAATTATTGGTAATAAAAATAGTATTTCACGCCTAGGGGATAGGAACTCATAGTACAAATGGAATATGATAGATGAACAGCAAGAGCAAAGACAAAGATGCACAGAACACTGTGTGCAAAATAGCAAGGGGATGGCTTGTGAGTCTCACCATTGCTCACAGTTTTGCTTGTAGTGATCAAGGTTAGGGGTTTCTTTTTAATTTTAGAGATATACTGGGGAGAAGAAATGGGTTGCTCAAAAGGGTTATTTGAGATCCTGTACGGATAAATAAGGTAGGCTTACCTATACTTCCACAGCTAAACTAGACTAAATAGGATAGGTAAACTTTCTGCAGCACTTAAAATCTCTTGCTTAGGAGGATCTTGGCACACCATACACTTGAAGGTGCAGCGTAAGAACTTCCAGATTATGAGAATGCAGCATTTTGTAGGAAATAGTGCTAGAAAAATTGGTCAAGAGCAGGAAGAGAAAGAGAAAAGAGAATGGGAAAAAGGTAGGCAGATGGGACAAAGGCTGGGGTGTCAAACTAACGCACAATATAAAAAAGACTCAAAGAAAGCTTTTTTACAACTATACCTAAACATATAAATCAGTATGAGAATACCAGGAAGTACTAGTTACTTTGCTTTTTCAAATACTGGCGTAGTCTCCAGACACTGTCTTCCAGTTCTTACAGCTTCACCTTCTTTTTTTAATCCTATAAGCTTATGAGGAAGACAATCTACAAGGCAGTTCAATTCTTTGCTCTTTTAAACTGGTTTACTAGGAAAATGGTTCATCAGATATATTATGTTGATTTTCCCATACACATAGTCTCAGATTCAAGAGATGGTACTCCAGAAAATAAGAATAAGGGGCTTTAATTTGCTACTTAGGATGGATTCTAAAAAATTATTTTTTAAATTTCATCTTTTTTTAAATACCCAACCAACATGCTTTGATTTCTCTTTCATAAAACTTTAGAGTCAGATAATGACTAGTCTATATCAAAGTAGGTCTTCTATTTATGCATTTTATACTCTAATAAAAAGGAAGTCTAAAAGGGAGCTACTAAATATCAATTATAATAATGTATTTACTTTCAGGGACCTTAAAAAATTCCAAATGAAGATCCACTCTCTCTATATAAATATACTAAGAAGAAACTACTATAGTCTAGTTTAACTCTTTATAACACAGAGCAAGATGAACAGAAATTTTTATCTTTCTCCTTTCTATCTTCTGAATGTGAAGAGGCTTGGGTTGTTTTTGTTTTTTTTTTAAATAATATATGACATTCTGCAAACCTAAGAAGAAGCCAAAAAAAGAATCACTGAATTAGACATTAGGAATCATTAACATAGTTCACTGTCACAAGTCTGAAGTTGCTTTAAATATACAAGTTATTTTCAGGAACAATCCAAGGAGACCCTTAAAACTGGAGCAAAATTAATGATGTTACACAGAACAGCAATAGGAATTATGTCCAGTGGCTCAGCATGATTACAGTTCCCCAGTGCCTTCACAGCTTTGTACAAGTTATTTAGCAACACTTAGCAGTGGAGAACATATAGCAGCACATCTTAAAGGCCTATTTAAAAATAATTAGCAACATTAATTCACATGCAGGTTCTGAAAATCAGCTTTACTATATCTTGCAAAAGACTAAAAGCTAGCTAATCTTGTTTTCATCAGAGCTTCAGAATATTCTTTGCAGCATAGCTTTGAAGAAAAAGAAGTTTATGCATTTTTGATATCCATACTACCTCCTAAAAACTGAGGGAGTGTATTTAGGAGTAACTTACACAGTGTAGCATTAGGAAGTAGTACACCTTAGTGGTGGGCATTGAGACTCAGAAATTATTTATTGAATTGACTTCCAAAATCATTAGTCGGTCTGCTAAGATCCCCCTTAGATAGCACAGGTACCAAACAGGTTTAATTTTTCAGTCTTCTACTACTACTGTCAGTGTAGTATCATCACTGTTTTACCTTGGTCCCCATGGTTGCAACACTACATGTGTGCAAGACTACTCCAAGAGGTCTCTCCTGTAAGACTTCTCATCTGGGATAAATATTCGTCTAAAAGAGTCTTTAAGTACTGTCTAAATATCTCAGGGCCAAAACATGCCAGAAACAAACACTCAGGCCTTTGTGGCAGCATACCTCAAGCTGTCCTGGACTGAGGAGATATTTGCAAAAATTTCGTCTGATCTTAGGTAATGGTTCAAAACCACAGGCAGCTTCACGCAAAGAAAAACAAACAAACAAACAAAAAAAACCAAAAAAACCCCAAAAAAACCAAAAAAACCCACCAAAAAACCCTCAACAACACCAGATCAGAATAAAACAAAACAAAATGCAAGCAATCTACAAGCTGACTGTGTTAAGGATTATGAGAAGAACCAGTACAGAATGAAGGTTGGGTACCATGACAGTGGGATAAGTACTGAATCAGGTGATGTGACCGTTGTCACACGTCAGTCAATCTAAATTTGAGCAGTGAAGATTTAAGCCTCTTTGCATGAGTTGGCTCAAGGGATGTCTATCTTTCCCCCAACTGGGCCAAAAGGCAAAATACTTTTTCCTTTTTTAACATAATAAAGTCAGACTCAGAGCAATCACTCTTAGCCTGAAAGTGGCTGCTTCCATTTCAGGGTTTGTGTGCCCAAAAGATTGTCTTATTTTCTCTCTCCCCCAGCAATGCAGCTGGCTTTAAAAAGTGACACTATTATAGCTTTACCTAAAACTGTTTTTGTATTTTATCCAGTGTTTTGCTTAATGTAAAATTCATAAACGGCACTAGGAGCAGAACCCAGGATTCTTTTCTTGCAGGTCAAAACCAGCATCAGTGTGTTAGAGCATAGCAGTATGTGCTTGCTTGTTTTTCAGTATGTGCTTGCTTGTTTTTCCTTTCCAGCTTCATTAATTTCACACTTCTATCTGAACAGGAGATGCATAGTCAGATTAGACTATGGTTTTATGGTTTGAGTATTTTCCCAGAAAGGAGAAAAATAGGTTTGATTTCTTTCAGGCTGAAAAGGACATAGAATGTTTTTACTCCCATGCAACTATACAAGAACTGAACATTTAACCCTCTCCTGTCTATCTGAATAAAACCAACTATTGTCTGTGTATTGCATATCTGAAATTTAATTCTTTAATATGGCTGATCAATCAAATCACCGAGACATTTTAGGGCAGATATTCAACAGAGACCCTGGTTTAGGCAGCTTTTGGTCACAATTACTTTTCACTCACGAACATCCCCATCAACAGACTGAGTTCATTCTTCTGGGCTCATATCATGATCCAGACAGGACAATTTGCCTGGATTAAAAACTGGGGGGAGGGCAGTGTTTCCTTGCATTTTATCTGATGTAATTTTAAACCAGAGCAAATCCTAGTCTAGTTCATCACATACAGAGGTAGTGGCAGTACTGAGGGCATATCACAGATTTAGGGATGGATGGTGAGGGAAGGCAGTGCAGCAAGCACTCCTGCTGAAAAATAATTAACCAAGCATGCGTCAGTCCCAGTTTAGATGGTATAGACAGTTTCAGCCTTCACTACACTTCCTATGTTTCAAAATGGGGAAAAGCTATTCTATATTATCTATATTTAAGTTGAAGCTGATGTAACTAAAAATTATATATAGCTCTTCACCAAAAGAAAAATAATGAATTTTATTAATATATTGATAGGAATGTGAAATAAATAGACTGATTCACAGTCAACAAAGATGAGTTCCTAAAGGAAATCAATGGTTTTCAATTTGAAAGAGCAAACAAGCATGTTCTTGTACTTCTGAGTGTAAACCTTAGGGGAGACTATAAATTAATTTACTATGGAGTTTATTATATTAACAAATTAAAACTATGCATTTCCTTTCCTAAGCTGTTTGACTCAAGTTCCAAGAGCTATCCTGACAGCTTTGAAGCTTATCTTTTTTTGTTGTTTTCTTTCACTGTGTTATTGTCTTTAAAGTAGAACTATTTCAGGTCTCTACAGACAGTTTTTTAGCCTTAGGAAAAGATATTCTAAGGCAAAGCACCATTGTGAACATTGGTCCTGAGTGAGACTTGGATCCACATTCACATAATCTAAGCACACCATCAATTACTTCATTCTGCAATTTCAATCACATTGTCATTTAGTATTAGAAACAAATGAAACACTTCCATGGATGCAAAATTTAGCAACTTCAGAAAATACTTGGAGGTTAGTGCTTAGAGGCCACAGAATGGTAGAACCAGGGTAATGCTTAATTTCTGAATGCAATTGAAAACTTTCTTTTTTTTTTTTTTTTTTTTTTTTTTTTTTTTTTTTCTTATAACTTCTGAAACAGTTCCCTGTGGACCACAGCATTGCACTCAGAACAACAGTAGCTTATGCTTATAAGTAGGCACAGGTAGCAACACACATACAATTCGTAATAAAAACATAAGGAAAACAAAATACATCTCTGTGTGCTCGAGACACTTTAAAAAAGTCATGATAGGAACTAAGAGTTGTTAAATAGTTCTGACAACAACAACACTACCACCACAAATAATAATAAAAAATAAATCCCAGTTTTCCATTTTACATCTCATCTGTCTTTAGCATGAGTAAAAGTACTTTCTCGTTTTCCTCCCGTACTTTTCTAAGGCTGTCTAGTCCCCCTGGTTTGGAATGCACTTAGAAGTAAAAGTGAAGCTATAATGAGGAAAGTTATCTTCCTCTGTGCTCATTTCCACTTCAAAACTATTCTTTTATTTTATGTATAGGTGTAGTTTTTTCATATTTCAGTATTCTGAACTTGATGCAATGTGCCATTTATTAATTAAAATGGGCAGAAACCTTTATGGATAAACCTGCCAAAGGTGCTCAGTGAAAGTCTGTTTTGAAACCAGGTACCAGTATTTAATTTGTCATTATATATTCATGAAGTAATAGACTTTGTTCTGTCGAACTAATTTCTTCAATCAGATAAGAGCAATTCACAAGAAAGGCATATTACAGGTAGCTTAACAGCTGCTGCACCACGTATATTATTCCTTAGAGACTTTCCAGTGATATATAGGAAAGTTGTTTTATTTCCGTAAAGCTACCAAACTGTTTTGCTAACAACAAAATAAAGCAAGCATTATACAGTTTCCTTTTCGATTTGCTGACTGCATGAAAGAGAAATGTATTATAGCGAAACCACCTTATGTGCATGTGCGTACAGTTTTAGCATCTGTTCTTGCTTTTTGTGTATCTTTCACAAACACACAGGTGAACAGACCTTCAAGTAAGAATGGGGCTTCAGATCTTAGAGAATTTTTAAAAGTGGCTCTGTTTATTAAGATTTACACTTCTGAAAGAGCAATGCCTTCAAAATTATATAGTCACAAATATTTCTGTGAACAAAGCCACAATAAAATCTAATATTTCCATACAAATGGAAAACCATGCAAATAAAACATGTGGAGAGGAATGTGACTTTACATTTTAAGTAGAAAGACTTTAGAATAACCATAGTTCTTTTAATATTTATATGCAAAATTTTATATATAGAAATACCCCAAAAATAAAGCAATCTAAAATACACCATTACATTGTTTTCTGTACATATTTCTCAAATACAAGCATTTTGATTTACATTGTTCTCATGGATTTTCTCTGAAAGCTCTCAGATTTTTTATCATCTTTCCTAAATGGCAAATCTGAACTGAACTTAGATTTCCATACCTCAGTTAAAAGGGTAAACCATCCTTTTGATAATTCCATTTTTTCATTGAAAGACTGAATGAATGCCTAGAAGACAATATTACAGAGAAAGCTTGCTTTTGAAGCTACATTGCAATTATCAAACCATTATGTCTTTCCTTATAGTATTTCCCAGGATCCCACTAAGATTCCAATCCTACAGAAATTGCCATTTCAGTCCCAGAACTTTTTTAAAAAGCACAGAGGGGAAAAAAAAGAAAACTCAGCAAGACTTCACAAGTAACATGAGGTAAGTGTTCCTCATTCTGAGTCCTCTTGGAGACCATACTTTAATCTATTTAAGTTAAATTGTGTTTACTATGGATATCTGCAGTTAGTCAAAGAACTGTACAATAAATAGTGAAAGCCTGCACATAGACAAAACTAATATAAATTTGCTTGATCAAGTACCTGGCATAGACTGAGAAAGGATTTTACAAAATTACCCGTGCATAAAAATACATTAGAGCCATTAGAGCTTCAACTACACACACAGAGAAAACCACACACACACATACGACGGTTTCATCTCCTGGGCTGTGAGTTTTGGTGGCTTTTTTTTTTTTTTTAATTGCAATGAATAGCCTTAAATACTTGGAATTAGCCACTGTGCTGAAATTCACAGTTGTGAATATCTGTAGATGTTTTGTTTCTAGTGCTGATATCCTCAAAGAAAATGCACAACAGAGGAAAATGGACATTGTTATATGGTTTGTATTTTTTAAATATTTTCTTTTTCATTTGTTCCATGGTATTTTACATTACAGTAAATAATACATTCAGATTTTCAAAATGATCCCATTGTAGCTGTGGGTACAGAGGAATGTTAAACAACTCAACACTCAGGAAATCCAAAGAACAACAAACCTCTTCAAATCATACAAAGTAACAATTCAAAACTCTCTCAGCTTTCCTTCCAATGAGTTTCAGCTGTTTCAGTTTCAAGAGGGTTTACCTGAAAATACCTTTGAAGGAGTGTTACTACACAAAACATCTTATGTCATATTTACCATAACATGGCACTGCAGGAGAAGATTTCATTTCATTATGCAGTGTTTCATTTTGTTACATAATGTTTCTTTTTATTTTTTTATTGTTACCTTTACTAGCTACAGCACTTTACAGTAACATATTTTTTCTTTTAACATCATTCACAGATACATCAACAGGACCAAAAGTGGCTCTGCCTACATATGTAATTTTATTGCAAATAACAAAATTATCTGACTTGTCCATCCATTCTTTAATATTTTTGTGCTAGAGATAATTATTGCTCTTCATTCCTATTTTTGCATAAATTGCTACATGAATAACACATAAAGTTTTGAAAGAATAGAATGTAAAAAGTCCTTATATATGAAGACTCCAGGATACATTACTGGACTTTATACAACACAATAAACACCTATTCAACAAACAATGATTTTCAGAAGAAATTAATTTTTTGAAAATGCATATTTTATATATTAGCAGCACATTTTATTTCTTTTTTTAAATAAATTAGCCATGAGGAATATGCTTTTGTTTGCACATGTATTTTGTTTTCAAAAAGGAATAGACCTTGCTGGAATTTTAATTTCCTTTTTTAAATACGCAATGTGAATACTTAGTCCACAGCTATGTAACCAGTTTCCTTTCTTTAGAAATCTTATTTTGCTAAGTGTGAAATGGAGAACACAATTCTGCCCACGGTGCTGGAACAAAGCCTACAAGACTCTGATTAAGATCATTCTCATCAGAGAGAAAAATAAACTGGGATATTGAAGAGCTTAATACTTGTTGTTGCTTGTTTATTTTTCTCTTCTCAAAATAATTTTCAGTAGACACCATCTCCAAAGAATTAATCAAAGTGTGTTTCAAATGTTAAATTCATTTGAAATCTGCTTAGCCTTATAGAAAGTCAGGGTTTTATTGGATGCATTTACATTAAGACATGAGATGGGAGTTCATAATTTTCCTAAGATCTTTGAAATTACAATCTCTCATTCTGTATACACATCATTCAGTTAGGATATTTTCTTCAGGAAAATTGCTTTGGAATGCTGTTTATAATTTTTTTTTTACACATAGGCATATTGTCACCTATCAGCATGTCTTTTTTCATCAAAAAGTGCTAATCAAAACCCTCATGATGCCTAATTCAGTCTTATGATGCAGAGTATTTGTATCATTCTCATCTACCAAACATTTAAAAATATTCTTACTATGAATTGTTTGGCACAAGAGTAGCTCACTCTCTTCATGTTATGTTTCTGCTTGTGTGTCTCTTCAACTTAATTTTTTGTTTTTTTGTTTTTGCTTGTGGGGAAAAACAGCCTTTGCAGGAAAAAACAACCCTGCTATAAATAACCTTTTAATTTTTGGAAGAGCAAAACATAATTTACATTAATATTAAAACTTTATTCTTTAAGAAATCTATAAGCTTGCAAAGTAATTCCATTGAAAACATATATATTATTCCTCTTGCTTCTGTTTTTATTTAAAAGGTTTCAAAACTACTCGATTCAAAACTTACACATATAAATAAGAAAATTGAACTACTTTAGACTGATTAGCATATTCTAATATCAACAGACCCCTGACATCAGCTGCTTATGGAACTGCCTGTGCCATAACATACACGCAAAGACAACTGAAGCAGACCAGACAAAGTAGACTTTCCACAGGTTTGACATTCCAAGTCTCTGTTGTTTAACAATTCCTTCTTCCTTTTTTCTCATGCTGAAGCAGTTCAGTCTCATGCCATCTCATGCTAAAAACAAAACCAACCACCTAAGGGCTTGTTATTTGCAGCTCTGTAACCTTTCCCTGAAGCTGCTAGAGCAGCATGTTCCAGAGACTCTCCACCAGTGTTTTCCCTGGCTGTTCTCCTCTTGTGGTCGTGTTGCTGTTCCCATGGCCTAGTAGCTGCAGAGCTCTGATAGTACTGTTTTGGTGGGTTCTCATGGGGGGCTACTACCAGTGGCAGGAGAATTATACACCTTCCCCACCTTTCTTCAGTTATTGCTTTACAGTTTTTAGTTTATATTAGAGAAAACTGAAGATAGGGCACAACAAAATAACAGTCACAGAAATACTTGATAAATATTGTTCAAACATTTATATGCAGAGATACTTAACAATGAACAGGCAGATTTTCCCCTGTTTGCATATTCCAGTTGGCACCAATAACATCAGAAACAAGGGTAGGGGAGAGAGTGAGGGACAGTCCTGACAAAAAGCACACAGTACTGGCAGAAAGCATGATGACAAACCTTCATGACTGGTCGCACTGGAGAGAGCCCCGTCACTGTTCTTTCCAGATGACCACAGGGCAGTTTTCCCTTTCCTTTTTCCTCTTTCTCTGTCTCTCTTTTCTTTCAGATTTCTTTCCAAATGGAACTTGCACTGTTGGAGTCTATATATGCTATAAGCTAGAGACCCCAACAATAAATCTTTGTGTACTTAAACCTGCCTCAGCACCCTTCATGAAACACTAGCATTCAGAAACTCCCTCATAAGTGATTGGCTTATCATGTTTAGAGGTGATGTCAGCAAGCAATATTCATCTTCTTGACACCAAGCTGGGACACTGGAATAACCTGTCTTGAAGAAGCAGTCATATTTATTATGTATCTTCATCACAAGATAAAGGAAGAGGCCAAGCTAAGAGACACGGCTGCTTGCCCACAAGCAAAAAAAACAACCAACCAAACCCCAAACCCCCAACCAAACAAAACCACCAAACAAACCAAAAAAACTAATGGGGAGGAAAAGTTTCTAAATATGTTCAATATGTTGTCAATATTAAAAAATATATGGCAAATATGAAGCTAGTAGTTCTAAATCTGTGAGATCTTTTTTCACTGAGTACATATTATAACATGCTATTGCATAATGTGGTAACAATCTTGAAAATGCTTTAAACTGCACAACTACCACCAACTTCAAAAGAGCACAATAATGAAGGAAAAGGATAGAAATATAAATTCAGAGAAATCCAGAAGGCACAGAGACAAATTCAGTCACTGGGTAGAGGGTAAAAAGGAGGAGGATATTCAGCAGGAAAGGAAAGGAAAGGAAAGGAAAGGAAAGGAAAGGAAAGGAAAGGAAAGGAAAGGAAAGGAAAGGAAAGGAAAGGAAAGGAAAGGAAAGGAAAGGAAAACACCAAAATTATCACAAACATACTTTATACAGATTCTAAGTCTGAATTTCTTTAAGAAAAAAAACAGAGAGGAAAGTAAGAATAAAGGCAGAGGAAAGAGGAGGAGGACCTGTGCCACACAAAGAAAGAGAGAGGATTTGTTATGAAAACCTTTGGAGTAAGGCATAAGAGAAGGGGAAGGAATAGGAGCTTTCAGAGACTGATGAAAGACAGAAACAGCTAAAGATTGTTTAACACACAAGTTCTTTCCTGGAACTGAATTTTAATTTATTTTTATTTTTTTTTTGTAACTGTATTCTGAATTTGTAATGAAGACTTTGCCCTTTAATTTTATTCACATTAAACTGTTTTTATCATAAGCTTGCCCAGTGTTTAACAGGAATTTCTCAGCATAGTGGTGTCGTGGTTTAGCCCCAGGCAGCAGCTAAGCACCACCCAGCCGCTCGCTCACTCCCCCTGCCCCTCTCCCCCGGTGGGATGGGGAGGAGAATTGGAAGGAAAAGGCAAAACCTTGTGGGCTGGTACAGTTTACTGGGATAGCACAGGGAGAGGGAAAGAAAAAAAAAAAAACAAAAA
>VXBL01005733.1:0-16552 GCA_013400195.1 Aramus guarauna | reverse complement strand
TCTATCACTGCCCTCCACAGCAAGGCAGGGAAAGGAGAAAAATAAGATGGAAAAAACAACCCCAAACTCATGGGTCAAGATAAAGGCAGTTTAATGTAGCAAAAGTAAAAGGCTGCATGAGGAAGCAAAGCAAAAAGCAAAAGATTATTCTCTACTTCCCATCAGCAGGTGATGTCTGACCACTTTCTGGGAAGCAGGGCTTCAGTACCCATAGAGGTTGCTCTGGAAGACAAACATTGTGAAAAAACAGATTCCACACCCTCCAGCCCCCGTTCCTCTCCCTGTCTCTCAGCTTCTTATTGCTGAGCAAACATCATATGGTATGGAATATCCATCCCTTTGGTTAGTTTGGGTCAGCTGTCCTTCCTGTGTCCCCTCCCCAGATCTTGCCCACCACCAGCCTACTGCTGAGGGGGGAAGAAATGCTGGAGAGACAGCCTTGATGTGTGCCAGCACTGCTCAGCAGTAGCCCAAACCCTGGAGTGTTACCAACACCTCGCTGGCCACCAACACACAGCACAGCACGGTGGGGGTGGCTGTGGGGAAAATTAACTCCAGCTCTGCCAGACCCAATACACTCAGTCAGGCAGGTGTAAGCCATCTTACTCAATTTAAATTATTTGAATAAAGAGAGATACTGGTGTGAGCACAAGTCAAGAGAAATGTAAGAATCCCAGAGGTCAGCAAATACTAAACAGTCACCTAAAGAAAGGCCAAAAAAGTCAAAAAAACATTTTTCACCAAGACTGAGGTAGAAGTGTAAGAGATTTGAGCCTTTGCCTTTTACTTTTACAGAAAATGAAGGGAGAAAAAGGTTTATAGGCAACAGTTAGAGACCATCTGCAACAGCACAATATCAAATAGTGGCCTAATTGTCTGAATGGCAAGAAATTTGAATTTCTTGACTTAGAAATCTGTGTCTTATTTCATATTTCTGATTGTGCACTGTGCTACTAATAATATAGAATAACAAGGTGCAGGAGGGCTGTGCAACCACAACATGTAAGCACCATTCAAATCAAAATTTGATTCTGAATATATACTAGAACAGCAGACATATACATGTGTAGCATTCATGTAAATCCGATCCTGATTTAAGAGTGAGAAAGTTATGGAGTTTCATTCCAGTGTCTTACTGAAGGAACTGTATATCTCACAATGACCCGCACAATGTGAAGTACAAGGCAAGGGGCAGGGCAGTCAGTGTTACATGTGAATAGGTAGATAAAAGAGAAAGATTTACCTGTTGAATCAAGATATGCAACTTGGCTTCTGGAAAACAGCACAGGAGAGTTTGGTTTCCTGGAGCTAGTGCAGGAAATGACTACTATTTTATGAGATAATTCTGTCCATCTAGACTGAATTCCCCTCAGGACAGACATCTGTGAGAGGAGAAGGGGAAGAGCCTTCTTCCTGGGGACAGACCTACAAACTACTGCAGTACCTCCGGCAAGAGCTCACATAATACACTATATCTTTGGTGAGTGGTGGTCTGTGCATTTCTAACGCAGTTGATAGGACTACAGCAATTTACATCAGTTGGATTTCTGACTTCTTGCCCATAACTGCCTCAAATTCAGTTAGGTAAACTTTTACTGTTACTGCTTCATCTATACTCATGTACATATTGTCTCTCTCAGTTGAATTTGCCACTTCTTGAAAAGTTTTTGTTTTTTTTTTTAAGTCTTGTCCAGTGCTGAGCACAATGGACTCAGAATAAATAGCTAACATTACTTATTGTCTAAGTATGAAAAATTCCAAAATTGTAGCCATGACATATTTGTAAATTAGGACATTAAAAATTGTTACATCACCATGAAATTAGAATGTCACATTAGTGGAAGAAATCTTGATATGTACTGGCTTACATCTGCGTGTTCACACACTCAGCAGCAAGAATATTTTTACAAAACAGCATTGTGTCAGTAGAGATTAGAATGCTGTCGTGACTCCAGTAAAGATCACTGCGGGGACAGCTTTGGTATAGCAAGCTGGAGAGAGGCTGCTGTGATAAAACATCACAGCTGGAATTAAAGAGGGCCATCACAGAAAAAAGTTAATATGAATACTATATGAAACTATAAAACATAAAATTATGACCATGTATATGTGAAGTTATGAAAGATCCATCATTATAGAAAGTAGCAATATGCAAAGCTAAAATTAAATGATCCGACCATCAGCACAGTAGACCCTATAATATGGAGTCTACACAATCCACAGCTTTGCTCTGATTAAAGGTACATTTTCACAGAAGACCACCTGCGTGTTTAAAAAACAAAAAAGGCAACCAAACAACCCTTAAGTACCACTTTTGCTCATTTCTCTATGAGAATTTTTTTTTTTAATTTTCCTGACACTGCATTAGAATAACTCCTATTGAAATGCCAGTACTGGTTACCCGTGTCTTGAAAATGGGCCATAAGAAGCCCTGAATAAAATCATACTTTTATCCTTCAGTTGAAACTTGGATTTTCTCTAATTCTTTCTGAGATTTTTCATTAATGTCTTGAAATTCTAAAAAACACCTAATGGACAAAACTGACCTCAGGGGCCTTCCTTTGATAATTCAGCAGTAAGCTTGCTCCCTCCCCATCCTGCACAAATCAAATGGCATTTCAGCAGAACATTGCTCTTCTTCCATTC
Organism: Aramus guarauna; assembly: GCA_013400195.1. NCBI lineage: Eukaryota > Metazoa > Chordata > Aves > Gruiformes > Aramidae > Aramus > Aramus guarauna. The sequence goes on along the minus strand of VXBL01005733.1, from coordinate 13,906 downwards.
AGCCTCCTGTCCAGTGGCAGGACCCTGCATGAACCCTCCCTATTCCTGGGAATTTGGCTCCTGGGACCCTTGCAAAAAGTGAGCATACCTGGTGATATGGGTAGAAGCTCTCAGATGCCATGGGGTGGCCATAGCCAGGGCTGACCCCTGCTCCAAGGTGGGCTCCTCTCTCTGCAGGGCCACAGGTCATGCCAGGAACCTGCTCCAGCACAGGCTTCCCGCAGGGTCACAGCCTCCTTCAGGAGCATTCACTTGCTCTGGCGTGGGGTCCTCCACAGGCTGCAGGGGAATCTCTGTTCCACCATCAACCTCCATGGGCTGCAGAGGGACAGCCTACCTCACCATGGTTTTCCCCATGGGCTGCAGGGGAATATCTGCTCTGGTGCCTGGAGCGCCTCCTCCTCCCGCTTCTTCACTGACATCTCGCTCACATCTTCTCACTCCTCTCTCTGGCTGCAAAATGCTGCTATTTTTTTGCCCTTTTTTTTTGCTTTCCCCTGCCTTAACTCTGTTATCCCAGAGGCGCTGCCACCATTGCTGATGGGCTCAGCCTTGGCCAGTGGTGGGTCTGCTTGGAGCCAGCTGGCATGGGCTCTGTTGGACATGGGGGAAGCTTCTAGCAGCGTCTCACAGAAGCCACCCCTGTCGCCCCCCACTATCAAAACCTTGCCACGCAAACCCAAATACAATATGCTAATAATGCCTAATGGATATAACAAGAAGCTTGTGAATATGTATGAAAGGAATGGTATTTGGGAATCCAGACTTAACTTTGGACATGCAGTACCTGGCTATCTGAACTATTAGTGCAAGATGAATTGCCTGCAGGGGATGCTTACTTCTCTTTCTTGACTACATGAAAATTGGTATGACACAAATATCTAGAGTTGGGCAAAAGAAATATTTTTTTTCTCAATGCAGCCAGTGATTTTGGTTATAGCATAAGTCTTAAAAAATACATAAAGTATTTTCCTTTTTTTAAAATCAAAGTAATTTGTCTCACCCATCATTGCAAACTACCAAGTATTTTTTGCTCAACTGAAGGTCTGCTGCCTACAGATTAAATGGTCAGAGAACACTGACAATGAGATATCTCTTTACATAGCCAGGACCTCCTTTTAAAAACTGCCACAAGTAAAGAGTTATACAGGTCTGCAACTAAATTTAATGTCCAGTGTAGCAGTCACGCTCACAACACACTGTATAGTTGTAAGGCTTACACAAATACTGCTGCTGTATCCTGTCTATCCATCAGCTGAAGGACAGGTATATATAACTTGCTGTCCTTTGCATGGCTGCAGACACTTGAAGTGGAGTGCTATAAATGAGGAAGCACAACAACAGGCTTCCAGGAGAGACATAAAGCTTTCATGAAAGTTAACAGTGATATTCAGGAACGTGGCCAGCACACAGAAGTTGTAATTTTGATCACAATTTGAAATCCTTCCGCAGGTAAGTAAGCATATGTTGTTGCAGAGTCCAGTTTTCTTCCATTTTTTTCTCACTTTTCATGAGAAAAGGGAAATGGAAGAGATGCAAACATTCTTCTAGATATTACTGAAGTGTTTTGTATGAGTACCTTGTCATTAGCTAATTGCTTGATTAAGGGAATACAGATTCGCTACAAAAATAAATATAGGTGATGTTGAAAGACTGAAAGAAAAAAGCAAGTGGTGATCAAACATGTCAATTATTACCTCAGAAATCTGTGTGTGGTTATACAGTAAAATCTCGTATCTTCTTTTCAGATCTTGTGTATGAATTAAGAAGGAAAAAAGAGGGCATTATGAACTATGCTATCATGTAGACAGACCAGACAACTCAGATGTAAAATGTCCCACTCTCCTTTTTCCTTAGGAGCAAAATTACATGTAGAATAAAAACCTTTCTTGTTCATTCAGTGAAACAGAACCTGAATGGGATACTGTATTCTAGACAGGAAAAATAATAGTTACAAAAAAATACAGGGCATGTAAACTGGAGCTAGGTTACACACGACTGAAATACCTGATGTTTGTTGTTGTATGATAAGATAGATAACATGAAGGTAAAACTTGTACTACAATACAACAAATGTGTACTCACCAGAAGTATTCCAGTATTCCTGTTTTGAACAGTGATCAGGAGAGGTTACCCATGGAAAAAAAATGTAAGACTAAAGATTAAATATATGAAGCTAACTACCAGGCTTAAATACTCTTTCTTGCTGGAGGGAATTTGCTATTAAAAAATAGATTGTGGCTTATAAATCTTTGTCAAGACATAATCTTTGTGGTCTCACTGAAAAAACTTTTGTCCACAAAAGGTAACTATTGCCCACACTTGTTTTGGAATACCACTACTGGAAATCTTCCATTACCGCAACAGCAACTCTAATCCTTCCTGTATAATAGATCTGTGATCATCATCTTTGCTTTGACAGTATCCAGAAACTAATTTCTAGATATCCACTGATTTCAATGAATACTATTAACTAGTAGTTTAATTTAATCATATTTTGATAAGAATATCTTTTTGACATACATAACAAGGAGATCATTATCAAAAGCTATTTATCCTTTATAATTTATTTTTTGCCTGATTGCTTTTCTATTGTTTTCTAATTGGTTGTATTTTTCTATTTCAGCAAAAAATGTCATTGTCATTTTCTATAAGCCGAAAAAAGAAAAAAATATCACTGAATATACACTAATTTTTAAAATGGCTGTTCAATGTTAAAAATCCATTTAACTTTATACTACTGTAAACTGCCTAGGCTTGCTGATCATTACATGCCGCAAGTGCCAAGTGCCATGAAAACCTCAGTCTGTTTATGATTCCATCTGGCAATCAGAACACTCAGATAAGCAAGACAAAAACAATAAGCAAATATCCCTCGAAAATTACTTCCTTTCCCCTCCCTTCCTACAATCTTTTTTTTTTTTTTTCTTCCTAGAGAGATGATTAACTGTCTCCGTACATATACTGTAGACAATAGTCATTTGAGATCTTCACACCTTAAAGTCTAATCAGCTTTAGGTTATTATAACCCATGATGTTTTCTGCACAATTGATAAAATATTCTAAAAATGCAAACTCAAGACCATTTTGCTGTGTAATTACAACAGCTGTAATGAATGAAGACAAATGATAAGAAAAAGAGAAACAACATCTCATTCACAACAAGATGGTTCCTAGGGAATATTAGTAATTTAAGAAGAAAGAAAAGAATGCACTTGAATTCTTATCCACTAAGCACAATTATGCATTCTATTTACTCAGTATGATTTCCTTTGTCTAAAAGACTGCCTAGAATTGATTATACAGGATTCCTCTGAAGACTAGCACTAGAAAGCACAAAGTAGAGCATTTTAGCAAAGCCCATGCTGTCAATCCCAGTATAAACTGAAAAAATATTAAAGTAACTACAAACAAAAATTTATCATCACCCTTATTACTGGGAAAGTAAGAATGTATCTTTGTCCTGGTTTCAGCAAGGATAGAGTTAATTTTCTTCCTAGCAGCTGGTATAGCGTAGTGCTGTGTTTTGAATTTAGGATGAGAATAATGTTGATAACACACTGATGTTTTCAGTTGTTGCCGAGCAGTCAAGGACTTTTCAGTTTCTCATACTGCCCCAAGAGAAGGCAGGCAGTGCGCAAGAAGTTGGGAGGGGACGCAGCCGGGACAGCTGGCCCAAACTGGCCAAAGGGACATTCCATGCCACATGATGTCATGCTCCGTATATAATTGGGGCTGGGCTAAGAGGTGGGTCAGCTTGGGGTCTTGCGGAGCATCAACTTTGGGTACTGAGAAATTGTGCTGTTCATCACTTGTATATTATTTATTATTATTATTACTATATCTTCTTGTTTTTGTTGTTTTGTTTTATTTTGTTTTGTCCTATTAAATTGTCCTTATCTCAACCCGTGAGTTTTTTTTCTTTTTCTTTTACATTTTCAATTCTCTTCCCCATCCCACACTGGCTGTGTGGTTGTTTTAGCTGCCTGCTGGTTTAAACCACAACAATCCTTTAAAGTATACATAAAAAAATCCAGTATAAATCATTTAAGGTTTAGAGGAAAAACATAAACTTGAATAATTCCATCTGTAACATAATTTGATTTGGGCTGGCTAGAAAATAAACATGACTACATGAAAGAACTTTGAAATTTTGCAACTATTTTAGGTTTGTACTAGATCAGTGGGTTCTGCTCAACTGCCTTTGGGAAGTAGAGGTAAAAACCATTTCTCTATTTGTTTCACAGTAAAATTGGTTGTTTCATGAGGAAATACCACACTTTGTAGAAATAAGAGTGCAATAGAGTTAGTGTCCATAAGCCAGTGATTAGGGATTGACTTAATGTAGGTTAGTGACCATGCACACTGCCTGGGAAGTGGAAGGCCATATCCAATCCCTTCCTTTAAATGGTGCTAGGCTTGAATGCAGTTTCCATACACTACAAACAAAAATTCTAAATTTCTATTTTTCATGTTTTGTGTTAGGTTTTTAATTTTTGCCCATGAAGAGAATATATTGGGATGTGTCCTTAGAAAAGTGAGAGAGGGTCATCCTCTACCTCTTTGCCTTAATTCTGTGTGTCAGAAATCTCCTTCAGCTAGGAACCCTGTCCTCAGCTGAGTCTGCTGAAAGTACTCTGCTACTATACTGGCCCATCAATAGTTGGCACCAGCATACAATGTGGGAAATTAGCAGCAATCTATTTTTATATCAGTTGGCAGAATGTGCCAACCATGTGGTCCTACAAAATAATATAGCCCCCACACTACTCCTACATTAGACATTTCAGAGAAGAACCGAGCCTCTGAGGTTTAATCTTTAAAAAATCTCTTTCAAGTTAGTTTTGCAATGTCCACTTGCTGTAAAGGAGTGTATATAAACTGTTCACACTAGAACATTTTAGAGAAAGCAAAAATAGACTGAAGACTGCAGTAAAATCTTAAAAAAAAGACAAAATTTTACTTCTTGTTAACTCCACAATGAAGAGAATTATTAATTTCAACAACAAAAAAATCTGTTAAAAACATTACATGTGTGACTACACACAAAAATTGTTTATATGTCTTTTATGAAATAAGAATGCACAAACTCGAAGAGTTGAAAAGAAGATATGTGCATATAACAATTTAACGTGCAGTATTCTTTCTTTTTCTGAAACATTTAGATCTGGACTAATAATAATTATATTGTTAAGATTTCAATTACACAAACAATAATTTCTTGGGTTTACATATCTATGTATCTATACAGATTTTTATACATGTTCTTTGCTTTACATGTCTATATAGATATTTATATCTATCCATATGGTATGCTTTCTTTTTTGCCCATAAACAAGATTTTGACTGTAAAAAATAAACAAGTTCATTTTCAATTAGATATTGCTGAACTATAATTAAAAATGTGTGCCAGCTGGAGACATCAGTTGCTTTGATTTTTAATAGTGTCTGATAGCAAAAAACTTCCTTACTTGCTTTAGCTTTGTAATACGGGTAGTCCACACTTGGTTTATAGCCAGGTAACTGTGCTGTGGCTGCTGAGGAATACTTTTAATTATTTTTCTTGCTGTAACACTGAACAGTTCAGCATTTGGGACCTGTTGAATCCATACTATTTAAAGACATAACAAAATGATTCTTTACCAAGAGATCTCACAAAACAAATCAGGAGATGGATTCAGGCAGTCAACAGAATACCAGACTAGCAATGCCAACGCTGGTCAGCAAGACAGAAAACGATCACTGGGGTGCTTAAAAGAATATCTAAGTGATACATTAGGAGAGTGATATTTGATGTGTTATTTTGGATAGCTGCATTAAGGACACAATATTTTTTTCAAGGTTAGGGAAAATAATGTTTTATGATTCCAAATAGAAACTGCTTGAGAGTCTGGATGCTTCTCTGTGCAAGGTTACATGCCAAAACTGTGTGTTATTGAGGTTACAGAAAAGAGAGGCTATATTTAGAAAAAGTATCAGTAAAGAAAGATCCAAGTTGAAAACAATGCCTTGGTTATTGACCAGACTATTAGATAGGTTGCTGCTTTTGTCCATCCTGACCAAGAAAAAAGATAGGAGGATGGGCTTCAGGATGGGGGGAAGAAATTATTTCTAAACATATTGGGCTTTGGTTACTTGCCAGTAATGAACTTTTTTCCTTACAGTTCTTCTCTTTGCACTTTTTCAATACAGGCACTCATCACAGAGTGCCACAATCCATTCTGTTGTGGCATGAAGGGAGTGAGACAACTTGACTATTCGATTTTACATATATTTGAATATATTTACAATATGTTACCAGTCCTTGTTTTGTGTGTAATGTTCAAGAAGCGTCAGATACTGTTTTCAATTAAATAACTGCAAATGCTTTGACCTTTGCTGTGCTTCTATCATAGAAAGGATGGTGGACATGAAGTATTGGAGAGCAAATATTTTTTCCACAGTTTCTATAATAAGAAAACAGACCCCAAAGTACACATAAGCACTTTAAACTTCTCAGAACCCATAATCTCATATTTTATAATAGGATAGCTATTACAGACTTTTTACTCTAAAATGGAAGGAAGAAAATGCCAGAGTAGATCCTTCTTGCTTCATATAGCTGTAAACTGGAAGATAAAGGACTGATTCTGGATTAATACTATGTTAAGATATTTATATGAAATATTTCTATAAATGAATCTATTTCCCTAGAAAAAAATCCGTTACAACAATATAGATTATTTCTGGTGTCAGATACCCTATATATTCACTCAAGGCTAACACTTGAATAGAAAATTCAATTAAAAGTTAAGCTTTCTATCTTATATTGAGGTCTGTTCTAGATACCTTAAGAGGTCATTTCTTTCCTTTTAAAGATGTTGACCAGGATCTCTCACAACAACTGTGTGTCTAATTACACAAAACCACAGATAAAAACTCCTTTTAATAAGCCAGAGCAAATTTTGAAGAGGAAACTTTTACAGGAGGTGGACCTCCACTGAAGAATTCATTTCTGCAAAAACTGAAAGTGAGGGTGAACACTGTCCATTGGAAGGCCATACAACACTCATATATTTGATGTAACTTTTATAACAGTTGCCTTCAGATAAGCGCATACAACTCTGGAACTGATCCATTCACTCCGATGCAAAATCCCATATCCTATAAACTAGACCTACTATTTTTCATAGGCTAGAAAAGAAGAATAGAAGATAGGATAGTAAAGGACAATACTGTATGCTTCAGGTTGTTTAAAGAGCACAATACCAGATACATGCAAGCCTTAAACAGGGAAAATTCTTGCTAACAAGGATTTCCAGCTTGCCCTTCACAAGATTAATTTCTGCCCTCCCCCCTCCCCCCCACCAATTCTGTGTTTCTGGAATGTATAGATGTACTTAGCATCAAAAAATTATGAAGAATAATACAGCTGGGTTTATTTTAAAGTCTAAGTGTTATCTTCTGTTTTTTTGTGGCTATGATTATCGAGGAGAAATATACTCTATTTACAATCACTATCATTAAAACTAGCTCTCAGCTCTTCACACAGTACTTCACATTGGAAAGAAAATTCAATGAATGGTCAAAATGCAGCATTTCTTTTATACAAGATTTGAAGCTGATCTAGCAAATATTCTCCTAATCTATATCACAACCATTTTGAAACAGCAACTAAGATGTGAGAGATAACAACAAACAGAACCTAAAGGCCAGGAGAGTTGAAAGAATAAAAATGAGGACTACAAAGAGAATGAAGAAAGTCCAGACAGAATTCAATTCCATAAGTAGAATTTATTTTATTTGCTTTAGTGTTCTAATAGTACATTCGAGTCATTCAAAAGGGAGATAAAATAAGGATTTTGTAGAGGGATACTTACAGAATTAAAATAACTTAACACTTGGGAATTTACCCTCAGTAGAGAAGGATTAAACCTGAAAGGTAGAACTAGAGATGGAAAGCAGAAAATGCAAAAGAAAGCAGAGCTGCTGAAAGTCAGTAGCAGAACAGATACACCAATACATTGGTGGATAAAACAAGAGATAAACTCAACTGAGAAAAAAAAACATAAAAAATGCAGCAGTGTGCTTACAGGTATGTCAAGAATTAATGCAATGTTCCTTTAGTGAAAGAATTAGTTACTATTATGTCACAATTCTTAAAGTACATGAAGTTGAATCATGCTGACAAGAACTTCAGGAACCTGTGAAAGGTGCAGTAGGACTCCACAGACAGCACTCTATAACGAACAATTTCTTTAATCCCAGGACTGCTTCACAGATCTGTGTCTACTGATATTCTACTGTTATCCAATAAAAGCTAGTTACATTTCACCTTGAAACCTTTACCTGTGAGACAACCTGTGAGGCAATCAGTAATGAGAAATCTTAGGAGTATTACTGAGTTTTACAGCACTGAGAGGAAAAAAAAAAGCTAAAAAGAAACCTAAAACAGTGAATACACAGACACTTACTAAGCTTTGGTGTCAGAACCAAGCAGCATGCTACTATTAAAACTCAAAATACTCAACTGGTCCTGAACACTATTAAAAGACCTCTTAGTGTACCAAGTGGGCAAGTCAAGAGGAAGTGAGCAGAAAACAATGACAACAAACAACTTGCAAAGAAGGTGGCTTTGTATTTTATTTTTTTTTCCTACAGAATTCATTGCTATTCAATGCAACTTAGATAAGCACTGCCAGCTGGAAGCTAATTACATTCAGCTGAACCTAATTATTGAAAACCCCTTAATAAGAGGGGAAGCTATTGCTGTTAAGGACATACAAGTATATTGGGCTGAAAAGAGGATGAGGTATTTTAAAGCTATATAGGTGTCGACCTACACTTGTTATGTATTGCTACTATTCTTTCTCCTTCTGAGTGTGCTGTTAAAACCATGCTACACTCCTTATTTCCACAAGAAAAATATTATAGGATTTCCTTAAAGACTCAGATTTATCGATGATTTAACTAGTGATTTGAAATAGGGAAGTTAAAAGCAGTCTCTTCTTCCAGCAGTTCTGGGTCTCCCTCCTGCCCAGCTGCTGGAGCCCAGCCTGGGGACCTGAGGTCGTTGCCCAGGCTGAGGGACACGGTTGCTGCTTTCCTGTTTGCAAGGACAACCGGGAGTGAAGCTCAGCACATGTTGCAGAGGCACACAGACACACACAAGCAGGCCACTGGCATGGCCAGTCATAGAGATTGCTGTAGAAAAGGCGCTGCCTTCAACAGCACCTACATAAAAGACTCACATAAACATAAGTACAAACAGCCAAGTCCCCCCCACGCTTGGGATGGCAGAGGCAGGAGGTCACTAGTGCAGGCACGTAGACAGCACTCTCCAGGTTCACAAGCAGATGCACATTTGTGAATTCCCTGCCCACATCCCAGCCCATTACTCACCACTGGGTCCCCCACTTGCCACCAGCTCCGGGCTTACTGCAAACAGATAGCACTCATGCACTCCCCTCATCCCACAGACACCCCATGCTTGTGGGTTCCCTGGATACCAGCATGGACCCCATGCCTGCCTGATGGTCTGGCCTGAACCCAAGGTCCCCCAGCTCTTCAGCTAGTCCAGCTAAAGGTTGGTGACCATGCACACCCCACACACAGCCAGTCTGGGGAAGATACAGGCATTCGGCACTCCTCAGCAGCTGGCATCCAGCACCTGGGCTGTGTCCCATGGTCCCGCTTCAGCTGCCAGCGTTGAGCCCCTCGCTCACCTTGCTCACACCAGCGCCCCGAACAGCTGATTTTTGGGACATGCACTGTTCCCACCCCACGGCTGGAGGTTAAAGACCCTCACTGGCTCCGGTGGCCTCCTGCTCTATTCTTTTCCGAACCTCATGAGCACATCGTCCTTGCTATTGTGCTGGGTTAATATGTCCAGGTTTTGGTAGCGGCAGGGCGGCCTCTGTGAGGAGAGGCCAGGGCTGCCCCGAGCCGGACACAGCCGGTTCCAGCCGGCTCCGACCCACCCCCCGCAGGGCACGGCTCAGCCTCTCAGCCAAGATGGCAGCGCCTCTGGGAAAATGTATTTAGAAAAGGGCTGCACTGCAGTGACCATTGAGAGTAAACACATGTGAGAAAAAACCCTGCAAACACCAAGGTCAGAAAAAAAGGGTGGAGGAGGTGCTCCAGGCACCAGAGCAGGGATTGCCCTGCAGCCACGTGGAAGAGACCATCTTATTTGGCTGGGTGGGCATCTGGCAGCCAGCTAAGGTGACCCACCACAGTCATTAGGACGCTCTAGCACTGGAACAGAGTTTTTGCATTCTCTATCCACTCTCGGAGGCTTTCTAGACCAAACAGGATAAAGCCTTATGCAACCTGGCCTGACATCATAGATGAGAGTTAGGCTGGGTGTTGGACCAGTGGACTCCCTTCAGTCCCTTTCAACTTGAATTCTTTCATACTTCTATGATAATCCAGATGCTTCCTATTCAAAGTAAGCATCTAATCAGGAAACTTTAATAATAGGGGCAGAGCTCACCCAAAGTTTAAGGAGTGTTCTGAAATCATTCAGTTATCCATGCTGGAAAAAACAAGAAGTATGTGTAAAATTTGGCTGGAGATACAATTTTGTAAGAGGAATGTTTAAATCTTAGAATTTACTTTAAATCTGAGATACAGGTTGTCTACTTAATATTCCAGAAAGTTGTCAAAAATATATTTGTAGTAGGAAAATGTGACTGGAGGAGCTCAGCTTGTCAGCCTCCCAATTTTATGTCTAGAATAGGTATTATCTAGAAGGAAGAGCACAAAGACAATTACAAACCCAAACATAATACCAGCCACAGAAAATCTGCACACCCTGTAACAGACCTTTAATGTCACTGCAGGCCTGTCTGCATATCTGCAGAGAAAGACTGGCAGCTCCCAAAGTCCATTTGTGAAAGACAGTTGTCATAAACGAGGAAGCCAACTAAACAACACATCACAACAGCACACAGAGCCTTACTAATCTGATGTGTGAGGAAAATGCTTCTTGATCCTAGATCTCAGGATCTAGGAAGAGTTTAAAGAGTTAATCCTCTACACAATGCACAGTTTCACACAATTTTTACAGTCAAATACAACAAGTGTCTTCAGTGACCCTTCCCAGTTGCTATGTAAAAGCTCTGCTATATCATGTTTTGAAGCCTTTCTGCCATCAACTGTGCAGTGTGTTCTATACTGCTTCATCCAATATATTAGCATTCCTATATTGCTCCGATGCCAAGCAGTAGAAGGCTGTATTTTTAGAATAATTTTATATAAAAGAGCATTGCTCTCCAAGAACGTAGTTTCAGGACAGGGCTATGTTCAAAGAAATATGAGGACATCCAAGAAAAGTGATCTGATGCCTGATCTTATCTAGGCCTCATAATTATTTTTCATGTCTGGAAACTGTAGCTTGCTTGAAATTGTAATGCTGATTTCACAGTTCACTAAAAAAGGATATGCAAATCCTGGTAATAGAAGTTGCAGTAGAAAATTGCCACATCCTCCTAGCCTGTTAAAATCTTCCGGAATAAAATGGGAGGCATAAGTCAATGCAAGTTGCACAAAGAACAAAGGGTTTATCTTAAATTAGTCTGAAAAAGAAAAAGCAATGATTAACGGCAATAGTCATCTATGAGACCTTTATTATCAGAAATTCATAAAAGAATAAAAGGTAATTGTATTATTAATTCAGTTATACATTTTTACAGGTTTAAATTAATTTTCTGAAGACTGTTAATTAAAACTAATGTTAAGCCTGCACTGAGACTCCTCTGAATTGCCAAGAGCACAAAGAGTTGGCTTCTTCAGCAGCCAGTTATGTCCGGACCACACAGCCTTTTTACAGAGCCAAGGTAAGTGAGGAGCAACTTGACTTGAGGAAGCGGAGCCAGGCCTAGGAAAAGCAGTTTTAATATTAGTTAAATTTTAAATTTTTTACTCCATTACCATAAACTCTGAATATATTCAGTAATGGTAACATTCAGAGACTGCTTACTTGAGGGAGAACAGTGGAACTGCTTTCAGCATTACTCTGGAGATCTGTCATCATCATAGCAGTCAAGAGCAATATATGGTCCTTCACATTCCCTTCTTGCATAGATTATGAATGCCCATACTACTTTCTTCCTCTGAAAAATTAAAAAAAACAAGGGAGCTTAAACATGTTCAACTTAGTATAGACAATTGTGTATTATATCTGATTATGGAATATTTCTGTCATATATTCATCAGGAGTATCTAAGTGGAAATTATCTTATTACATTAAGAAAAAAAATGGGGGGCACAATAAATACAGTCTCTTCTGCAACAATTTTTACATGGATAATATTGTGGCCCTATAAAATCACATAGATCTTTCTTACCCTTCCCCCCTTCTTGACACAAAAAACAATTTTAAGATTCCTTATCTTCTCTCACAAATATCCTTGAGAATATGCACAACAAAATGCATGGTACTTACTATCAGTCATTCATCTGTGTTATCAATCAGCTGTTTCAGTGCCTTGCAGTGTGGCAGTTAATAACTGTCCATAAATGTAGAGTCAGTAAATATAGGCATGAAATACGAAACTGCCTATAAATATGTAAATTGTCTCAAAGGTTTAAAAATGTTTGACACCAAGGATTTTTCAGCATAATGTTTCTGTTATTGCCTCTGCAGTTTAAAAGAACTAGTTTCCATCAAGGGTGTCAAAAAGTAATACGGTTTTGTTAAATCTGTAAAATAATCAGCTGATGAAGTTAAGCATCTGGCAATCTTAAACACAGAAGACAAATGATAGAATACACAAAACTGTCCAGACTTTCCAAAAGTAATAACACATTTCTCAAATCAGCAGTGAGGAATTTTGTACTAAAAAGTAAAATCCAGAAGTTTTTCAAATATTGATACGTAGTGACCATCATGCTGATTCTTAGTATGTTTCACCATGACATTGTCCTTTAGTCACTACAAGAAATCCTGCTAGCTCTTGAGGTTTTCTCCCTGTATGGTTGGATTTACAGTGGAGACATCACCTGCATGACTGACAACAAAGTCACAAAAATTTCTAATGAAGATATTTAATTTCTGAGATTAGAATATAGTTGCTCATGATTATTTCAACATAAGTGTATGCTGAAAAGGTTGTTGATTTATACTTTGGGCTCTAGGCAGTAAAAGAGAATGTCTCTTACTTCACAGAAGTTTTGTGGTAGTCCACTGAGAGCTTCACCCTAGGAAGTGGAACTGAATAAACAGTCAGGTATATGAAACTTCCCTTCTCCCAAGTATACCTCCACACTACTAAACTAGGTTATTGTTTATGTTATTATAACTATGTTATTGTATATGTACAATAAAAAAGATGTTTTAAAAAAGATTTCAAATCTGCATGTTTAAGAAAAGAAAGAATTCTTGATTATTTTTCTACCTTCAGATCACCCACATTGATAGGCACCTCATTATTTCTTCCATTTCATTTGAATTTACCCTCTAGTCATAATACCCATATCAATTACAATCAGTATATGTGATGTTTTCAAGACCATTAAAGGCCCTCCTCTGGTAGAGTGGTGGCATTTAACAGGTATGGGAAGCTACTGTTGCCAAGATCTGCTTTTCTTAGTTGATATAAAAAGGCAGAAGAAAACTTGCTATTGAAAATTATTTAAACAGTCAGCAATAATAACTATAGCATAGTATATAATAGATACATAAAATCATAGAAGCACAGAGTAGGTTGGAAGGGACCTTAAAGATCATCTAGTTCCAATCCCCCTGGTCAGGGACATCCACGTTTCCCAAAGCCCCATCCCACCTGGCCTTGAATATTTCCAGGGATGGGGCATCCACAACTTCTCTGGGCAACCTGTTCCAGTACCTCACCACTCTAACAGTGAAGAATTTCTTTCTAACATCTAAACTAAAGCTACTATCCTTCAGTTTAAGCCCATTACC